>CM053786.1:474314298-474914298 GCA_028749045.1 Cupressus sempervirens
GATGATTTTATTATGGATTATCTTTTTTGATTTTGAGATTTATGATACCATGAGCTTAGGGTAGGTTATCTGTATGCAGTGTCGGGAAGTGGCTTGCAATGGGGGCTGGGGCCCTAAGAGGCTGTCAGGGTAACTCATTGTAAGTTGGATTAATAAGTGATAATGTTCACACATAATACTAACTGAATGAACCTAAAAAGATAAGAGTTTTAGTTCTCGCCCATGCCTTGAGTGCTTGTACAGGCTAGGATGGGAGTAGTGAGAACGCATGGTTGCGACCTTGCATTCCATAGTATGCCTTGTCAGTATGAGAGGATACTAGTGGCTGCATGAGATTAGTATAGACCCGTGGAGTTTAGCTAACTACTAGGGTAACTTGTACGTGATAAATGCGATGACACTTTCCCGCTTGCATAGTAGGTTCCTACATGTCATTGTGTGCCTTTGGAATTAGATGTTGATTTTGTGTTTGGAACCTTTGAGTTAGTACACTTTTAGGATTCTTGAACTTATAGAGATTTGTGTTATGTGTTTTGAATAGCCTGTTTGGGACTTGAGATTATCTCCTCAGCACGGTGGGAGTGGACCAGTTAGGTACCATGCAGTCGGGTGGTAGTGTTTTTCCACTCTTATCATTTGAGATTCATTGAGACATCATGGCTGATGCGTCCTTCATGATGGTGGATATGTATCCTTTCATTAATGATTAGCATATGTTAGATGATGTTATCTTATGCATATATTTGCATGTTAGATTACTTTCTACATATGATATAGTATATGTTAGGAGTGACATTCCTACTATGTGTGAGGCCTCACCCCGACTCTTCGTAGCCTTTGTTGTTACTTTATCTTTTGGTACTCATAGCTTGGGATGTCGAGACACTATCTGATACTTATAACATATGATATTATTTCATGTTGTGTGATGTTATTTTCAGATATTTGATGTCTGTCATTTAATGCTTTATGTATATATATGTTGATGAATTAAGTAAAATGTAGGATTAACACATCGAATTTAGAATCTTTATGGTTAAGGATATAAGTAGAATGCAAGAAACCCTTATTGATGTATGTTTCAATTTATGTGAATTTTTGATACGTATATACATATGTACATGTGATTTTACGAGACTACTAATCTGTGCAATGAGTGTGCAGATACTTCACCGAGAAACCCTACAGAGGAATAGAACTAATCTCTATGTGTTAATTTTGGAAACCTTGTTGTTCATAGTTCAAGTATTGTATCGTGAGATGTATGTATGTATCTCTCTGTGTTCAGTGAATGTTAATGTTCGTAACTATGTTCTTTTAGTGTCACTTGACACTCGTAAATTGTTTATGTTCTTCAGCGTGCTAGCTAGGGTTAGCTGTGTACCCTTTGGACCTAAGTCGGTTTAAGCTAGTGTCAGTTGCTTATTGGGTTCTTAATCGAGTTTAGTCACCCTAATCCAAATTAGTACTTAATCTGCATATTAGAGTTGTTAGTTGGTCCTAATTATTTTTCTAGGCTTTTTTTGGCTCTAAACCTATTCCTAAGGCTTCAAAACATGGAATAATTATACCCAAAGGGTATGGGTATGGGTTAGGGGTCTTTTCCAACCCCTAAGCCCCTTTTATTGACTTTTGAGGTCACTCAAAAAGTCTCTTTTTGCCTTTGTGCGAAAATTAACCATGGTTATCTTGAGTTACCTCACCTCATCTCCACTTAGGGTTTAACCATAGTGTAGGTTGAGTTAGGAGTTTCTAGAATTGCTAGTGGGTGGAATTAGTTATTGCTCCTTTTGGGTGGTTGAGTTGGAGGCTTATTTAGAGGCCTTTCTTGGACTTGTGGAGGTTGTTACCCAATCTCTACATTTAGAGAGGAGTTCTTGAAGATTGAAGCAAGGAAAGGGAAGCTCTACTCAAACTTTTTCATTGCCATTACCTCTTTGTGAAGATTGGAATTCTCATCTCCCTTGTTCAGATTTCGTTCTTGTTCATGCTTATGCTACCTTGTTATTGTTTCAATGTTTGTATGTTTGTGCGTATGTTGGGAAGCTTTGAAAACCATGTTATTTTTGGATGATTTCCTTTCATGTTTATGTTTGAAATTTTGAGATTTTTCTTGCATGGGTGTTTTGGTATTACTCACCCTTGGAGAGGGCAAAAGTGACTAATTTTGGGAAAGGTCTGTTTAGTTAGACTCCAACCAGTGTAAAGTCTCTTCTCAAGATGAGAAGAGGGAGAAAGGGTAGGGTGTTATGGGCCCCTACTTGTCAGCACAAACCTTGTATGATTATGGTATGTTGAAATGGAAGAACGGAAGTTCTTGGTATATAGCATCTGTTTGGTGTTGTGCTTGACTTCTCCTGGTTGGAAGAATCCACCTTTCCCTAGTTTTGATTCATTGTGAATCATGTTGTGATAACCTTGTATGTATGTGCATGTTTGAATTGTTCTTGGTCATGCTTTTGGTCACCTGATCAGATTCTATTCCCTCCACGATTCTCAGAAATGTGATGTAGAAAAAGATAAATACCCCTTGACAAGGGCCATGAAGGAAACTTATTTTGGATTGTTGAAAATTTGGATATTGGAATCCTATGATTATTGTATTTCAATTTTGTTGTAGTGGCCATGACGCCGATTTTTCTTCCTGGTTCTTTCCTGGCTGAGCCCTTGAATCAGGTTGATAATAAAATAAGTGATTGAGTAATTTTTTCTTCTCTTGAAGTTTTCATATTTTATTTCATCATATGAATGTATATCAAAGAAAAGATGAAATGAGGATATTCAATTATGCAAGTTTTCAATTTGAAAATGTATGGTATCTCCTTTGAGTTTGATATGATTTAGTTCATGATTGATTTTGCTGGAAGTAAATTTGCAAAAACTTTGTGTGTTAGATACTCCCTTCAAATGAATAGAACATCATCATCCTGATCTCCTTATTTTCTCAATTGCCTTAAGATTAGTTTAGTCACTATGTTATTTAATTTGTGCTCCATCAGTTATAATAGATAGTTAAATGAATATGTAGATGATTGTTCCTTGTAATGTGGGTATCATTGAAATGCATAGCATCTGAGGTTCATGAAATTATTAACCAGGAAATCATAAGAGGTTTAAGTAGATTTTGATGATCTTGTAATAGTTATTTTGTTGAGTATGTTGTAAAATAAGATGATTAGTTAATATCATTAATCAATGGAACACCAACCCTTTAAGACTTCATAGTAAGACTCAAACCAATCAAGAAAGTTTCAAAATGCATGTAAAAAGGCCTGTAGTAGCACATTATCATTCTGAAAATTGTATGGCAAACACAAAATTTAGTTGATGCTATTACAGACTAATAAAATAATAGACCCTCAATGAAATAAAAACCAATACTTTATTAAAATCTTAATATCCAAGCTACTAATGTCTTTTCTTACCATATTAACTTTATGCATTAATTCCTTGCATCCACTTGGCGCCAACTCTTAGGAAGGTTTGATTAGCCCTTTTGCATGGTAAAAAAAATGTCAGTCTAGGGTGATGTCACCTGTACATCACCTCTTGACTTTGTGCAAGGGTTGATTCTCCCCCTTGGAGAGTGCGCTGAATTTTCTTGTTTAGTGATTGAATGCATTTTGATGTGTGACCTTTTGTCTTGGGTGTCACCCTCACCTTTTTGCTGTGTCAGGCGCATCTTCCTTGGGTCGACCTGTCCTTTCATAGCATTTTCTTGTAGGTTGGGAGCTGATGTGACGTGGGTAGTTGTGTGTGGGTCTTGGGGGGACGTCACCCCACCTTTTAACCTTTTCGCAGGTCATCTTTTGATTGGAGTTTGATTGAAGTGATTGGTAGTTTTTTTTTTTAAAAACTTATTCTCCACTATACCTTGCATCTAGATCTTGGCAGGCTCTGCCTTGCGCAGTGGAGGGGATAGACCTACCAGTACTATAGATAGATAAGATTTTAACGTCCACGAGGCCAAAAATAGCCTATGGGACAGCAAGACAACTCAAGCAGACTTAAGTAGCGCTGTTCGCCTCTTGTGTAGACTAATGATGAGCCCCCCCAATTGCTCAATGTACTCTTCGTTGAATAGGTTATGCCAAGAACTGTCACATATAGTATCCACAAACTTATCCCTGCTATCCTTGTAGGCCTCACATTCTAGAATAAAGTGCTGTTCAGTTTCCACTTTCCCAGAATTGCAAAATCTGCAAATTCTCTCTTCCCAAGCCTCCTTTGGCCTCTTCCAACGCCCGGTCTCACAACGAAGTTGGTGAGAGTTGGTTCTCAGCTGAGCAATAAGAATTTTAGCTCTCCAAGAAATGTTGGCTCCTATGTACACTTTTTCGAGTTGATCACAAGTGGGGTTGAACTCATTTATATAATATAGTTTCTTCCTCCCAATCTCGCTTCCCCAATTTCTCTTGTAGAATTTCTCCATAACAAAGACCTTTATTTCTTTATTACTTGTGGGGCACATATTGAAATGAATATTCCATTTACTCATCCACTTGATGTTTTGTTGCATCCATGTCCTTTTTCGCTTACATAGTGTGTCACTAAAGACAACTTTCGGCCATCTATCCTCTTCCATTTTTTCGATTCTTTTTAGATAGCTTAAAAGGCGAACCATAGCAAGTGCCTCAATAGGCGCAGCCCCCATTTCACTTAGCATGATGTCATATGGAACAGTGCTTTTAATTTTAAACTTGCTTGTAATCAAGCGCTTTTGGATTCCTTCGATTTGTTTCCATTGTGCTATAGTAGTGTTGCTGGCCCATAATTCACACCCATAAAGAACAACTGGCAGCACAAGAAGACCAAACAAGGTTTGAATAGTTTTCCAATCCCACAACTCCGCTTCACGGCGCCTATTCTGAAGAGCGTAGAAAGCCTTCCATCCACCTAATGTCCTTTTATACCTGCAGCTAGACCAGCTTAGTTTTTTGTTGAAATCGATGCCAAGGTATTTATATTCCGCAACTTCTTCGAGAACACTTCCATTGTAATAAAATTCATGTTGATGCTGTTTTTTATTATTAGAGAAAATCATAACCTTGGTTTTGCTGATATTGACTTGCATCCCCACCATTCTAAAAAAGTGCTCAAGAGAAGATAGATGGTCTTGCAAACCACAAGCAGATTTGGCAATTAAAATGAGGTCGTCCGCATATAGGAGTAGCTTTATAACAAATTCCCCTAGCTGAATGCCTTCACGCTCTTGCGTGTTTAACCACTCTTCCAGTTTGTCAATATATAAACCAAATAAAGTAGGGGATAAAGGGCAGCCCTGTTTGACCCCGATATCGCTCCTAAAACATTCTGAAATGCCATCTGAAGTTCTGATTTTGACTTTCACCTCTTCGTACATTCTATGAGCAGCAGCTCTGAGATGCCTAGGAATCCCCAATTCTTCCATCCTCAACCAAAGCTTGTCTCTCAGAACGGTATCAAAAGCCTTTTTGAAGTCAACAAAGCAACAAAAAACCTCTTCTTTTTTCTCCCACTCTTTTTCAATAATGTGTCTCAGAGTGACACAGTGATCCACTGTCGAGTGCTTTGGCCTAAAACCAGCTTGCCCTTTAGCACGTTTATGATTTTCTTCTGCCCATTTGCTGATCCTAGTTTCTATCATACTGCCAAAAAGTTTAGCAAAGAGGGGATTGATCATTATAGTCCTGTAGTTGGAGGGATTGTTAACATCACCACTCTTAAAAAGTGGTATTGCAAGGCTGATTGTCCAATCTTTCAGAAACCCTTCCTGGCAGATTTTGTTGAAGATTTCAGTGATGTGCGGTGCAAGAGTTTTCATACCCCACTTCAAATATTCAGCTTGAAGCGCAACAAGGTCTTTTGCTTTGCCTCCACCCAACTTCTTAATCCCTGTCTCTATCTCTTGTACAGTAAAAATATTTGTGGTATCATTGACAAAAGGTGGCTGTCCCACTCCACCCTCTTGTTCATAAATTTTCTTAGCATAATCAAACCATTGGGTGGCAGTAATATTATTTTCAGTTTGCTTCCTCTTTGGTTGGAGTTCTTTCCAAAAACGTTTGGGGTTATTTTTGCCCAAGAAAATTAGCTCCTCTCTCCTTGTGGACATAAAATCGATTTTTTTCTTCTTTAGGATCTGTTTGTAGGTCTTAATGTCAAGGTTAGTTTTATTTGACTCCCTTAGATTTCTCCTAGCCCTCTTGCATTCCTTATCAAACCATGCATTGGCTGGAAAACAATTAGTTTCAGATTTTCTATTTTTTGCTCTCTTGCATTTTGAAAGAGCCTTGTGAATCAGATTTGATAAATCATGACTATATGTCAGCGCTTGGAAATGAGAGCGCATGGTGTTGATAGGCAGGTCAGCGCATGAGGTGCTAGGTTTTAGAGGGTAGTAATATAGGATGTGGTGGGTAATTAGTAGTTAGGTTAGTATTAAATTTTAGTTTGATGTTAGTTATTTTGTTTTGTAATTTGTTAATAGTGTTATTTTAAAGTTGTTAATTTAGGTTAGTTTATTGTTAAGTTAGTAATAAAGTTAGAGGGTGTAGATTAGTTTTTTTTTATAGTTTTGATTATAGTTTAGTAATTGTGTTTTATTTAATGTTTAAATTAAGTTAGTGTTAGATTTTAGATTAGTTAGAAATAGATGTTAGTTAGATTAAATTAGTTAGTTTACAATGTTATTAATTTTGGGAGTATAGCATTGTTAGAAAGATTAGTTTCAAATTAATAGTTAGTTTAACTTATTTAAGTTGTAAATTAGTTATTAATTTTGTTATTGTTAATAATTTAGCTAGTTTTATATTAAGTTAGTTAAATTTTAGTCATGTTAATTTGGTTTAAATTTTTGTTTAAATAAATTATATATATATATATATATATATTCTTTATTAATGTCACTACTTTAGAATAGATTCTTATTTCAACCAAAGGATTTAGTTGATACTTATGGATTAAATTAGAAAAATAATTCTGAATTAATTGATAGTAATTTTAAATTAGATTAGTTGATAATAACTTAAGATAATGGTTGATTATTAAATTGGTTTATCTAAATTGAAAAGTAAATTGGTTAGTATTTACTTGTTTAGTTTTGGTTAAGTTAAGATAGTTATAATATGTTAATTAATAGATTTACTAATGAATGTAATTTAGATTTGGTTTTATTCAATGTCAGTTATATTATTATGTCATCGTTATCTTAGAATGTTCTTAAAATTCTAAATGTCTTTAGTTTTAGTATTAAAGTTGATTTAAATTTTTGAGTATTAATTAGTGTTAATTTAAAGGTTAATTGGCTTTTTAAAATAAGTTTAAATAGGGGAATTTATTTAATTAGATTTTACAATTAATTTTCTTTTCATATACATTGTTATTTAAGTTAATTTTGCATATCATTATAAGTTAATGTAATAGCATAAACTAATGATCGATATCAACTTTATAACGAGAGTATTAATTTAAAAGTGTAGAAAACCTTTACCTAAACTGTGAGCATAACCTTATCATCTTAGTGCTTTTTAATTATTAAAAAAAAAAAGAGTTTTGTGTGTGTTTTTGCCCTCGTAGTTTGGGCATGACACTATGTTAATACCGATGATCTCTTCGGTGATTTGGAAATGTTACGCACAGAGGGATGGCTAGGATCCACGATGGTCTAATGATGCTATTAACAGTTGGGAGGAATCGTGCACTTAATTTATTATGTTTGATCTTTATGATGGATGATGTATCATGTGATTATCTTTACTTTGATTTGAACAAAATGATGTACCATATTTCACATATGTATATTCTTTTGAGCTTTTCATACCCTATGACATGTACAGTGGATGATTGAGCATTTGAAATGTAATGTATAAACATTGGACTTATCATTATTATTTCATGTGGATGTTGTACTAAATGGATTCATGTATGTTAAGTGTTTTAGATGTAATTCAATGTTAAGAGATCTTTAAAGAATGTAATCTATTATGTATGTTATGTTCACTTTCAGATGGATATTGCTATTGCTTCCGTTATTATGTATAAGTTATATGTGATATTTATTTTCATGTTTTAGAAAAAAAAAAAAAATTGCTACCAAACTTAGTAGAATTCTAAGTTAATTCTTTGGATCCCTTGGTGGGGCATTACACTTCATCTTATGCAAAATGTGTCTTACACCATTCAACAACATCATGTGCATCATATACATGAACTCCCTGATAATTCATTTGATATTTTCACAGAGCACATTTGATGCAAGCTCCAACACCATCATGCTCACCTTTTCCATGACCACCCCTGAAAAAATTTCATATGTGTTTTATATTCTCATTGCGATGATATCTACATAATGCATAAAATGGTCTAGATGATTTGAACTATGTGGCACATCCATCAGACCAAACACAATGTTTATCAACAATTATGTTTCTTTCTTTCAAATAAGAAAAGAATATATTGAAGCAATGTTCTACATAGTGAATGTCATGTTCTTTATCATCACTTATATAAAAATGTTATTCCCTTTTAATTACTCGTGATTGAACTCTACTTTGAACACCATCCAAATCTAACTGTGCATGTCTATAACAAACATGTACCATAATAGTGACTTGCTTAGAAAAGAAATATTTTGATTGAATTGCTTTCTGATGAACAAAGGAATAGTTCTCTACAAAATCAACAATTGATACAATCATTCCAAGTGGGAAATTATCTCTCAAAATTTGAAACTATTGTGCTTTCCACTTTGCAAAAAATGCATGATGAATATAAGGTTGAATCAAATTCTTAAATCTATCCATAAATGTTAAGAACAAGTAACTCCTCTTCAACATATTCCAACCTTTTTGTCTCTTTCCCCAACTTTATTTCATTCTTGACATACTTGTAACTTTTGAAATCTGTCAAGTCTGAAACCCCAAAAACCAAACCCTCTCCCTGCTTCCCTAGCAGGAAGAGCCCCAAGTGCCCTCCCCCTAACCCCCCTACCCCTCATCCTAAGGAGTCTAGTGATGAGTTAGATATGGAGTCAGAGGAGGCGAATTCGATGGCAGAGAAGGAAAGTGAGTTGGAAGACGACAAGGAAAAAGATAATGACAAGAAGGAGGCGACCCCTTTGGTAACACAGGATAACCCCAAGAAAAGAAAATTGGACCAAACCCCAACCCATGATCATCTCAGCGATAACACTGATTTTCCCCCCAGCCCTACTGCGCCCACCTCCCCCTTGGAGGTCCCCATTTTGCCCCGAGAAGAGATGATAGAAATTATGGTTGAAAAGGGAGGGGAGGCCATCAGGAAAAATAAGAGAAGAGCCTAGCAAAATTTCAATATGGATAGTGTCAGTATGGGCATTGTTAGAGAACCTACTAAAATCTAGGTGTTGGGGGATCTCGACAATAGCATCCACTATGACGAGCTCCTTGACCCGACTCTTTTGGTTCTCTCTGACAATGTCCGTGAAACGGGTTTCAACTTCCTCAACAATGCAAAGAACAGCCTGATTGACAATTTCCGCTCCATTAAGTGGCTTTTTCAAGAAATTGAGACTCTGAAGGACAGGTCCAACAAGACCAATAACAGGGGGGAAGTCAAGGATCATGAGGCCAGAGGCAGTAAAGACCAGGTGAGCAGCCAGGAAAAAGACAGAAGCCAGGACCCCAGTGACAATCAGGAGGACAAAATCACCTAGCTCGAGCAAAAGGTCCAAAGGCTGGATTCTATCCACCAAGTTGTGACTAAATAGATTGTGGATACCCTCCATACTTTGAATGAAAACATTGTTAATCTGGGGGACTATCTAACCAATGCTGGTCTTGTGGGGAACGTGGAGCAGAGTACAGAGCACAAAACCACCCGGGAGGATCCTCAGAAAGAGACTAAAATCCAGGAAAATCAGGGGGATTAGATGCATTTCCCCCCCACGATCCAGGAGGAAGAGGCCATCCAGAAGGAAAGTGATGCTGCAGAAATCCTGCAAGCAATGGAGAAGAAGGGACACTAGTCTGCCCGCTAAGCTCTGTTCCTGGCCTTTGTTTTTCAGGCTTCGGGCCTTTTTGTTTCTGGCCTTTTGAGGTAGTTTTAATTTTTTCTGTCTATTATGCTTTTAGTTGTTTAATGCTGTAAAACTTTGGGTTTTAGGATCCCTGTAAAACCTGTTTTCCAAATCAAAAACTTTTGCAATTCAACTTTTTTTTTAAATCAATATTTTAAATTTTCAAAGGAAATAGAGCCAATTCACCACATGTTTCACATAATCCTTTGATGCAATTTATTTGAACAACTAGACCATCTATTTTGTCACATAGAATGGATGATATAAACTCACTTCTCCTACTAGGAGGAGCAACATGAAAACCATATGTGTCTTCTAAAAACTTTCAATATACCTGATAGTGGAGAACAGACTCAATATGATGACGACAACAACATGTTTCAAACACTTTGTTTGACCTCACAAAGTATGGCTTCAATTTTTTAAACAACGTTTGTCCAACTTTTACATTAGGATGTTTACTACAAAATTAAACATATAACTCATGCCGTGTTGTGTCCAACCAATGTTTTGTATAATGTTCATATTGACTAGATGCAATCCGATGCCTGATAACATCTCTACTATTTGATGAAGGATGAGTGTTATCAGTCCAAAATGATATGACTAAATTTTTTAATGACTCTTGAATCCTATTAGAACAAGGTGCTCTACACATGATTTCCTAATTTCCCTCCATAGTACTGTCATCCACAATTAATCTTCTCTTAACATATTTTCTCATTATTTTCCTACTAAAACCCATTTTAGATGAAATTGAAGATATTTGTCTATTTTGGGTCATATTCTTATTTACAACAGACATCAACATCACTTTTCTTGCCATAGATTTATCTTTAGTTCGAGAGTATTTTCCTATATTTCTCAAATATTGTTTAACATTTTCAGTCAAATCAGTTTGCATGCTAGAAAATCTTCTATTCTTTGATGTTGTGTCTACACCTAACAATTTCAATGCCTCTTGCAACTTCTTTTGTGTAAGTAAAAGTGAAAGTAACTAAGCTTGTTCAAGTGTTTCAGTGTTATCAAATTGAGTCATAATTTCTCTTATCTTCTTATTCATTGACCTTTTCTTAGACACTTAATGGTTGAGCAGTAGCTGCAAGTCTTCTCAATTTATCCACATTTATTTTAAGTAAATAATCTAATTTTTTTTGAGAAATAGAATTCTTTACAAATTGGGCAATATTTAGGAGTTCATCCATACCAGTTCCTGCACCTGATCCTGACCCTTCTCTAACTTCTATTATTGGAATTCCTACAGGGAGCGATCTTGAGCCTTCTCCAACATTCATCATTTGGGATTCTGTAGGGAAAGATTTTGACCCTTCTCTAACTTCTGTTATTTGAACCTCTATAGGGAGCGATCTTGAACCTTCTTCAACATTCATTATTTGCAATTTCATAGGGAGTGTTCCTAACCTCTCTCCCATATGCACTTCTTCTACTTCTGTTGAGCCTTCTTCAACATTTCTTTCACCTTGTTGATTATCTGTAACAAATTTATAATTAAATCAAATTAAATAATAATAAAAAAGATTGAAACATAATTAAATTCAAAACCATAAAAAAAAAATTAATATATATAATTACATACTTTGTTTAATTCGATGATAACATGTCATAGTCTTCTAAAGATTTATTTATTTTGTCTTCCTTTCTTGTTTCCTATTATAAAATCATTAAAAAAAAATTGCACCACTTGCCTCAAGATAAATTTTGCACAATAACTATATAAAAATGTCGATGTATGAATTTGCAGTATGGCTTCACTATTTTTAAATTGACCTATTTGAAGTCAACATCAGCATTTGTAATTTTTACATGTTCATGTGAATGCCATAAATTAGACATGTTCGTGCGAACATGTCTTGTTGAAATTTTGGCAGCTAAAAAATTTTGAACTACATGTTCGCTGCGAACATTTATTCGCAGTGAACATACTTTATATGTTTGTTGCTAACACAATGCTCACACGAACGTAGAAAAGTTAAAAAACAATAGGCCCTTTTTTCTTTAAATTTCTTTTGGCTCTTTTGACACCCATAATTATAGATGAATAATCTCCTACTATAAAATAAAAAATGTCAAAATGTGCTACTCAGAGCAAGCTTTCCAATGACAATAATTGTAATACATATTTTAATCATTAAGACTTTCAAATATGAGTTTAACTCATCATAGGTTCATTATCAATTGAACATCAACTGACTTCGACACTTCAGAAAAATTAGTAAATTAGGTCAAAAAAATTTTAAAAATATCTAGGAAATAGCTTATTGAGATAGCTTTCTATTCAAAAGAAAACAAAGATTTATGATAAATTGACTTCAATTTATCTGTGTCAAAATGAATGTATGTCTAAATTATGATTAGTGTCACTTCAAAACTTCATAAACCATACAATATTCAACCAAATTGAATCAAACCAAAGGCATCCTCTGGATATTGATGTTACAAATCCAACACTGAAGGAATTACCTCATTTTCTTTTCTAGAAAAAAAGTTATGTATGCCAAACAAACTATCACTCTTTAAAAATATTGAATTTTATTATGTACCACTTTTCGAAGGAGAAGAAAAAATTGACATAAATAAAAAAATTTAGATTAAAAAATATGGCTACAAAGTAAGAACAGAGTACTAAAAATCACTAGTTTATGTCATCCTGAAATTATTTATAGTTTTAGAGATATAGTCACTCGAATGTGAGGTTTCTTTCAAAAATATTGATTTCAGTGTCAAAATTGGTCAAAAAGTGGAACCCATTATTGTGGGATCACCCTTCAAGGCAGTTTTGAAGAAGAAGTAGTGCACTGATAGTTAACTCCCAATTGCTAATTTAGAGCATTTCATGCACCAAAAAATTATTTTGATTGTAGCTCAACTCCAAGAAGTGCCTAGAGAAGGTCGAGCTTCCATTTTTAGAGCTTCTAGATACTTCTAGATCATCTCACAGCTTCCTTCTTCTTCTATTCTTATTCTTTCATTCTTTTATGCCATGTAAAGGCTCATGTATCCATTAATTGATATAAAAAAGGGTGGAGACCTAATTAGCACCATTTAGAGAGTCAATTGTATATAATTAGATTTATTTTATTAGTTTTTAGCATGAGTTTGCATTTAAAGAGTTATCACTCCTAACACAAAGGGAAGAGATAATTTCTTATAAATAGATGGATGTAGTGTGTACTCCAGGACATTATTTTGTTGTATTAATATATGCTATCGGTGTTCTCATTCTTAGTGTAGTTATTCTTGTTGGAGTGTGTTATTTTTCTGAATTCATGTTCATGAATAATAATGAAGCCAATGGTTTTATTGTGTTTTTATGATTGTGCAACCTTTTAGTTCTAGCGTTTTCTTTGTGTTAATGAATTTTGTTGTTGTGATGAATTGGAGAAAGGATTTTTATTTTTCTTGCATGAGCTTACTTTTTGTGGCCTTTCAATTTGATGAAACATAAAACATCTTTTAGTTTATATTGTGTTCCCATTGATGATTGCATCAGTGGAGTTGAGGAAGTGCTTCTCCTAATTGTATTGGTTTCCTACCTAATTATTTTGATAATTTAATTCTCACGAATATTGTTACCTTGGTTTATGTCCATTAGGAATTTCTTTTTAAATCTATTTTATTTAATATCTTGTTACCCTATCTTTGTCATTTTCTTTTCTAACACTTGGTTAAAATAGGAATCCATATAGTTGCATTAATAAATTGTATTCATCATAAAATAGAAAATAGAAAAATATATTTCTTTTGTGCTCACACTTTTCAAATAGCAACAAATTGTCCAAGATTGGTTCAAACTAGAAAAGGCCTCATTGTGAACATACACATTTATCTTCAATTGAGAAAAATTATTAGGGTTGTAAAATGCACCTGAAACCTTGGAGTTGGTCCATGATCAATTTTTTCAAGAGAGGGATTCAAAAGGATCCCTATCATTCAACATCATGCAAAATGGCAGCTCAACACTAACCAATAGTTGTATAATACCATGTGAAGTATCGCACAAAGAGATAGTATCGCATCCCTATTAGAGAAACTATCGTACGATATTTGGTCAGCCATATTTTCATTATTTCTTAGTTTGAATGTTAGTTTTTGCACTTTGATAGTAGAGTATAGATGTGTTTAGCCATGTTTTGTTTTTCATGATTATATGTTCTAACATATAGACTCATTTTTGTTAGTGTAGTTTTTTATTTTTCCTATTTTGCTAGGTTTTTCCTACACTTTTAATAATCTCGCTTAGGTTAATAAAGCATGTCTTATTAGGTGAATGGTTGTGAGGTGTCACCTTCCTACATGTGAGCATCCATTAGCTATCTTGGGAAGATACTTTGCTATCTTTAGTCCGATAGATGGTTGCTCCTCATTGGTTGGTGTTGCCACCTCCTCCCTCTTCCTAGCCTATATAAGCATGCTACCTGGCTTGTATTTACATCTCTTATTTGTGCATCCTCTTAATGCTATTTTGCTTCCAGCATTTGCATTACTCTCTTAGAGACTAACTCTATGATGCTATTTTGATTTTGTATCATTTGCATTCATAGTTTAGATATTTATTCTTTGCACTAGTTTTCTAGGTTATTAATCTTATCAGATTCTAACATGGTATCAGAGCTTTTCTATGTACAAGAATAGATTTTAGTTTCTTTATTTGACAGATTCAGGGGGGGGGGGGGGGGCTAATAAATTTTATTGTAGTTTTTTGAAAGACAAAGTATGCTCTTCTCTTGCATCTTTGGATGATCCTGAATATCAAAAAAGTTTTGACAAAAAGGGTTTTTCTCTAGGGTTTCAATCTCAAATTTGACAACCAACTTGCATATTTGGAGGTTTCAATCAGTATTGCAGGTTTCAGCATGCCATTGATGGACTTAGGAAGCTGATCCAGCATTTGCATGTCATATTTTGGTTGCTGGGGTCGTTTCTTGATTTTTGGAGCCATTTTTTACTGTTAAAGGCATTTGATTTACACTATAGCAACATCTTATGTACATCAGCAAGGAAAACGCTTTCTGGGTTTTGTTCGCAGCTTCGAAAAATTATCTGGGTATTGTTTAGATTTTTCATGCAATCTATATATTTTGCAGGATCTAGTGTAGAAAGTTACAGCAATACCCCTCTCCGTTGGCAGTCACAGATTTGAACGCAATTTTCAAATGTCTCGTTCTTGCTCATACGGACTCCAATTTTGATGATTCTTGTTATGAACTTGGCTTTTTTTTTGTGCTCTATCCACTAGTGGAGTTGTTTTTTTATTTTCATGCATGAATTTTTTAAAAATTGCAGATTCTTAGCCATGACTGTGCACAGTTCTCGTTTTGAAAACTTTGGAGGATCATAACTTTCTCAAATGACCTTGTATCGAGGCAATTCTTTTTTTGAAAGTGCATATTTTTTGAGTAGATCGTAGTGGTGCTATTTGTTTCCTTGATTATTGTGCTCAAGTTTCACTTTTAGCATATGCTCTTCATGAGGGTTTGTAATGCATTGAAATCAAGACCACTAAGTATTTCTTTCTAGTGGTAGTTGTAAATGCACTAAAATAAAATGCCAAATCATATTTCTTTGGGGGGGGTTCTTTGATTGAGTAAAGAGGGGGGGGCATTGCCAGGGCTAGGTTCTCTTCTTTCTAGCATTTCTTCTCTGCATTTCTTCATCATGGATCAAACAAATATGCCCATCCTAACTCCATACAATTACTTTGAATGGAAATCACGCATGACAATTCACTTAAGGAAAGCTAGATTAAATAGGATAACTATGGGACTTGAAACTGAACCTGCTAAAGATGAAGATAAGCCTAAGTGGTTTAACAAATGTGATGAGGCATTTGGAACATTGTGTTTGTCTATTTCTCCTGACTTGCTATTTCACATTGAGTCTTTGGATACACCAAATGAAGTATGGACAAAGCTAGAAACACTATTTGGCACACAAGATTCAATAAGGGGTCATATGTTGGAAAATGAATTAATTAGTTTGAGTCCAGACAATTTTAACACAATCCAAGATTTTTTCACCAAATTGAAATCACTAAGGCTTCAGTTAAAACAATGTGAAATTGAAAAGAAAGATGAACAACTGATTCTTAGTATTCTCTCTAAGCTAAGTTTAGAATATTCTATTTTTGTCTCTACCTTCTATGCTACTAAGGGTGCACTTGGTACTCAATTCACCATGCCATCTTGAGATGATTTTGTTTTCAATCTCACTCGAGAACAGAACAAGCTAATCCAGATGGGCATTCTTAAGTCCTCTAAGTCACATGCCTTGGCTGCCAACCAAGGCACAAAAGAACAACAAGGAAAAAGTAGTAACAACAATAGTAAGGACAAGAAACAAAAGAATAGCGAGGAGAAGAAGGATCAGATGTTGGTTTCTTCAAAAGAAACTATTGATACACCATCTTCCAAGGGTTATAAGCCTAAGAAAGAATAGGTCAAATGTGCCTATTGTAAAAGACTTGGTCATGATGAACATAAATGTTTGCAAAAACAACTTGATCACTTAACATACATTCTTGAGAAGAATAATATCAGTGTTCCTGAGTCTATCAAACAAAGTTCTAATGAAGGGTCTAACAAAGAAAAAGAAAATAGCAAGGGGAAAGGAAAGGGCAAGGCCCTTTTTGCAGTTGCTTCCTCACCATCCACTTGGGTTCTTGATTCGGGTGCTTCACACCACATGGCTTCATCTAAGGAAGAACTTGCATCCTTGGAGCCGTGTACTATGCCTTCTATTTTGATGGGTGATAACACTCTTGTTGAGGTGTGTGAGAGAGGGTCGATTGATGTGGGGGATGGCACATTCCATGATGTTCTTTGTGTACCCTCATTGTCAACTAATCTCCTATCAGTTGACCAGATCACTCACACAAGTTTAGGCAAGTGGGTTGAGTTCACTCCTGATTCAATGGAGATATGTGAGTTGCACAATGATTCTACAATTGCAATTGGGAGAGCAGATCATCAGTCACGACTCTATATGTTTTCTCACCTTGTTCCTGATCCTCCTTTGACTATTTTTCTCACTCACTCTAATGATGTGAGCATATTATGGCATGAGCAGTTTGGCCATCTTAACTTCCACTACTTGCATCAGCTTAACCAGCAAAGCATGGCCACAAGGTTGCCTTCTACTTTGACATTGGAGTCACTTCGAATACATGATAGATCTTCTAATGGGTCAAATTCACTTGAGCAGTCTTCTACCTCCACTTTTGATGTAGAGAGTGATTCAGAGGACTCACCTCCTTCCTCTCCTAGTCATCATTCATAGGTTGATGATTCTCCTCTAGATTCTCCATCTTTTGGTCCACTTTGGGCTAGATAGACCTTGCAGTTTGTAGGTGATTGGGTTGGGGATCCATTAGACACCAAGCAGACTTGTTCACAATTCTAGGATGCTCTACATATCTTCATTGCTACTGCCTCAAATCCACAGTCCTTTCATGAGGCTTCTGGTATTTCTGAATGGGATACAGCTATGTAGGAAGAGTATAGTTCCTTGATGAGGAACCACGCTTGGCATCTTGTCCCTTTTTCTAAGGGGAGAAAAATTGTTCGATGTAAGTGGATCTACCGGACAAAATTTGCAAGCTTTGCTGGGGGTATGGGATGCTTCATCTTTTGGGGGAGCCACTTCCTCTCACTTGGAGTCCTAATTTTCTTTGGGGAGTCTCTTTTCTCTCTCTTTTGGGGGAATTTTATGTACATGGGTACCTCATCAGGCTTCACTTGTCAGGACCCATTTCTACATCCACCTAAGCTTCGCTTATGGGGGGGTGTTAGTGTAGTATTTTATTTTTCCTATTTTGCTAGGTTTTTCCTACACTTTTAATAAGCTTGCTTAGGTTAATAAAGCATGTCTTATTAGGTGAATGGTTGTGAGGTTTCACTTTCCTACATGTGAGCATCCATTAGCTATCTTGGGAAGATACTTTGCTATCTTTAGTCCGATAGATGGTTGCTCCTCATTGGTTGGTGTTGCCACCTCCTCCCTCTTCCTAGCCTATATAAGCATGCTACATGGCTTGTATTTGCATCTCCTATTTTTGCATCCTCTTAATGCTATTTTGCTTCCAGCATTTGCATTACTCTCTTGGAGACTAACTCTATGATGCTATTTTGATTTTGTATCATTTGCATTCATAGTTTAGATATTTATTCTTTGCACTAGTTTTCTGGGTTATTAATCTTATCAGATTCTAACAATTTTTGCAGATGGTATTTCCAATTTTACATATCAGAGCCCCCCAGTTATTGGGATTGAGACTAGTATGCCAGCCAGATGAGGATTAGAGGAGGAATTTGGGGACTATGGGATTTAAGTGCCTACTATATTTTCCCCATATCTGGGCAAACTATGGCTTCCTTACCATGCTAAAAGAGATATAGAATAGTGAACATAACACCTTCCATTTCCCCACTAGAGATGTCACTATCACACTTGAGGATGTGTATCACATCCTAGGGATACCTTATTATGGGGACCTAGTAAGTGTAATGAATATGTCTATGTTTTCTTTACATCATCTCTTGATCATGAGTTCTGACATGATCTTTTTGTGTCACATATGTATTATGATCAGGCCCCAATAGAGGGTAGGGTAGTAGTACCTAGTTATATATATAATGTTCTCCTTGGTTTTATAGGCACTAGTCATGGATAGGAGTCAGAAGGGCTTCATTTTTTATGGGGGAGATTATTTATGGATCTAATAGGGTGGCCACAATAGATGGCCTAGGGACTAGTTATTCTAGTTGATATCCATCATGAGTTGCAGGAGATTGTCTACCGAGAGGGGAAGACATGGGTGTGTGGTGTAGTAGTGGCACAAATATGGACATGGGGCCACATAGTAGTCATTAATCCTTTAGTACATCCTTGAGAGAGGTCATATTCCTTTATCTATAGATTGTGTGGCTTCATCTCTCATCCACACAGTAGGGATGTGACGTATTATGAGTGTATATTCCATGATTTGTCAGCTTTTGAGTGGAGACTCTATATGGGATACAAGGGTTCGTAGGATGTAGTGGATGAGTTGGGATATATGTTTAGGATTCAGCCATCGGTAGGCCATCATGTGGATATTATGGAGTGATTCATGATTACACAGGTGTGGAGGTAGTTTGGGCGATAATAGAGGGTCTTGATAGAGACCACAACATATGCATGGTTCTGGAGAGAGGAAGATTTGGGGTGGCCATTGATGCTTGAGTATGTCACAACCTTATAGGAGACATAAGATCTATAGTGAGAGATGTGGGATTACCTCCTAGGGGTTGTAGATGGGGGAGTGTCACCAGATTATGCATAGAGTATGAGGAGGCATCTATTTCCATGGTTTACTATCCTTGATGCATAGCCAGAAGATGCATGAGTTAGAGGGGATGATGATGGTAATGATAGAAGAGATGGAGGGGATGGAGGAGGTGGAGGAGGAAGAGGGAGAGGAGGCAGAGAGAGAGAGAGAGAGAGAGAGAGAGAGAGGTGGGTGGTTCAGGGGGCATGTCTACCAACTAAAAACTCTTAAGGAGACACACAAAGATGGAGGAAGAGGAGGAGGAGGAGGAGAGATATAAGAGACTAGTGAGATGGCCTCAAGTGGAAAGGAAGTAGCCAAGACAAAAGGAGAGGCAAGCACCACCTACCCCAATCAAAGGAGGGGATGATCTAAGGGACCATTGGATCAGAGCATTAGAGGGAGAGTTGTAGAAGGCACAAATCACTATAGAGGTTTGAGATTAGCATCTCATAGATGAGTGGGCATGGATTGAGGAGATGAGGTGGGAGAGAGATGTGATGTGGTGAGAGCATGAGCAACATGATGCAAATATCACTTGCTATTATGTAGCCTAAAGAGGTATATTGCCTCTAAGATAGAGGTTACCCAGCTACTATGAGAGAGTTGGGAGGTCAAAGGGAGTGATACAACTGTCGAACAGGACACAGGTGCCACTTCCATAGACTCCTCTCATGAATAAGGGAGGAAATAAGTCATAGGTCTAGGATTAGGTCTAGGTTTAGATGTCCTTGTGGCACTTTTGATATATATTTTGAGATAGGTATTCAAATTTTGGATCCTATATTGGACATGTACTTGATTCATCATTATATATGAGATATTGGATTCAATGTATGGAATTGTTTACTTGTCTTCTTTCTTGCTCATGTGATTTCATGATGTATAATCTTGTTTATGTTTATTCTCATCTTATGTTTATGCTCATCTTATTTTTATGCTCATGGATGTATCTCTTTCATAGATCTTTAGCTCTCATGTTATGATGTAGACTTGTGATTTGAAAATTTAGCACTTGGATTAGATTAGATGTGATGATGAGATTAACCCCTTGTCATGATAGGCATCAAAGAAGCACTAAGTTGATATGACTAACAAGGATCTAAAGATGTGATCGATAGAAATAAAGAAAAGGTGAAAACAGTTAGTTGGTGTGCCCATGAAAGATAAAGAGAGAGCTCTCTCAACATGGAAGATGCAAAAGCTAAACTAGGATGAGACCTAAAATGAAAGCTAGTATGAAAAGGTGTGATTGCAAGGGATGCATAAATAGATCCTAATTTTCATCATCAAGCCTTTTTATGGATATTGGAAGATCATACAATCATCACTAGTATAACTATGAGGATATAAATATGATCTATATCAGATAGGTATGTGGGAACCTGACCTAAGAATCAAAGACATGTATGTCAAGATGACTAATATAGTTAGGTTCCTAAAGTTTAATATATCAAGATTACACATATATCAAGGCATAAGCACCAGGATAAAAAAAATATACCCAAAAATAGAAAATAAGTAAAACATGCCTCATGGCCCCAATCTTCTAGTACATGACATACTCGAGAGACTATTAGGGAGGGAAAACTTAGCAAAGAAATTATCATAGACAACACACAAAAAAAAAAAATTCAATCAAGTTCCAACAAGTTTAATGTTCAAGTATATGTGTAAGTCACATGACCATTACTTTAGGACTCAAATCTAGAAATGAGAAATATCATAGCATCCTAGACTATTGCTAAGGTATCTTAAAAGTGTTGAGAAGCACTCAATTACTAGTGGAAGTGTTGAGAAACATTGTTAGACAAGCTACCAAAGAAACACCAACACACAAAGAGACCTTGATAAGCTAAATATTGGTTGCCCCTTGGACCCAGATGAGAGTCATTTCTAAGCTAGGCAAGATAAGGTGAAGAAAATGAGTGTAAAGCAAGTCTGATAGACATAGTTGTAAGAGTCTCAAGTAGCACCTATTTCCAAGTTTTTTTACACTTGGTAGGATTTTGTTTTTTTTTCAACACTTTTTCAATTTTTTTTTGTATTTTTAAGATTTTCTTTTTTAAATTGTGATGCATCAAAGTGCCTATTGCTAGGTTTTCCCTAAGATGATCATTTTTTAGGACATTTTTTCTACTTTTTAGGATTTTTTCAGCATCATATACAAAAAAAAAATTGGATTTTTTTAGGATCATAGAACATGTAGAAATAGTTGAGTAGTAGGAGCCTTAAGCATAGAACTTCTTCAAATGGAGAATATTGATACGCTCAAGAAGTTGTTCTCACTTAGGTGTAAAAAGATGATAGGCATTGGATCCAAATGCAGCAGTGATGATATAGGGACCCAACCAATTGGGCTCAAACTTACCTTTCTATTCTCTATTCTAGTTATTCTTTGGGTTTTCTATAAGAACAAGTTCACCCACTTGGAATTCATTAGTATGGACTTTCTTTTCGTAATTGGTAGATCTCCTCTTCTAGTAAGCTATCATGTGATCAAAAGAAGCCTTTCAATGCTCATTTAAGGCCTCAAGCTCATGAATTTGCATAACCCTATGGTCCTCATTAGTGATAAATCCATGAAAAGAGACTCACAAAGAGGGAAGCTAAACTTGTAATGGGAGGAAATCCTCAAAACCATAGACCAATGTGAAGGGCATAGCTTCAGTAGGAGGCCCATAGTGTAGGACTAATTTGTAGGTGTCAATCCCTTCCTAACTTGTGGATTGTCCTATGCAAAATGTTCAACAATGTTTTATTTGAGGCCTTAGCTTGGTCATTCCCTTGTAGGTAGTAGATGGAGGACCAATGTTGTTTGGTTTTAAACTTCTTTCAAAGTTTCCTAAGGTTCTTGTTCTTAAATTCCCCACATTGTTAGTGACTATGGAGGAGAGAATATCATAACAATAGATAATGCGGTTCAATATGAATAAGACATCTTTTCCTTTAGTAGTAGAGAGCATAACAACTTCAACCGTTTTAGTGAAATATTCAATTGTTGTGATAATGAACTTGTGTCCACTAGATGAACTTGGATGGATCTTGCCAACCAAATCAAAGGCCCATTGTTGAAAAGTTTAGTGTCTAATAGAATGGATGATTTCATGCCCAAGAGCATGAATCAAGTTGTCATACAATTGACACTGATAGTCCTCATTTTTACTCTACTAAATTTTTTATCCCTATTGTGAAACTGATTTGAAATTGGTTCTACATTGATTAGGGTTCTATACCTCATTTATTTTTAGTTTTCAAATAGAACCCTAGAGAAATATTTTTATCTTAGTTAAAATAGTGAAATTTTTTCCCTAGGGTTTTATTTGGGTATCCTCAGGTTGTGTTTTACCTTGCCATTAAATATTTTCAATCAAAACTACAACCTTTTTTTCCTTATCCTAAGTATTTTCAAGTGGGAGATTGTATATCTTCCAAATCATAGTGCTCTGATGTTATGATCATGGCTTTGGCATCTAGTCACAAGCTCACATTTTTTTCCCTCCTAGTGTTATGACACAAGGCTGAGTGAAGGATCATAAAGCTATGCTTTAAGTTCCCCAATCTTAAGATGTGCCATGGTTGTGGTATCATAAGTGAAAAACAAAGGGTTCCTGATCTTAAGAATTCCCTTTGTATCATGACATCACAAGTTTTTGATGGAAGGTTTTAAGTCATGGTGTATGATGTTATGATAAATAGGCAATTGGCATATCATAGAGCAAGAAGGAATGGATTACGACCATGTGATAAGTGGCTTGTCCTAGGATCGTAGAAGTATGGATACAAGGAAAATAATAGAAGGTGTTGATCCTATGATCATGGCATTGTAATGGGCTTTGTAAATTGTTTTGATGGTATGCTAAATGCCCTAGTCATAAGATCAAGGAAGATGATTTTAAAGATCAATATGCTACAGGGTGATGATCGTAAGATCGTAAAGAAGGTAAATGATAATGCAAGGTGGCAGTTTAGCATCAGAAATGTGATAAGTGTCCTATCCTAATTTATCAGATGATGCAACATCTACAAGGTGGATGCCACATCAAACTGGTGGGACTAAGGATGTCTTTGCATCATCCTATAATGTGATAGATCCCATTCTTTGATGCTACGATCAATAGTGTCCCATAAGATCTTAAGGGTAGCAATAAGATGTTGCATTGATGCTATGCCAGGCAATGTATCAGGAGATCACAAAGATGAAAGTAGACGTTGATGATGCTATGATAAAGAACTATTGTGGTTTCATGTAACATCAAAGAGGAGAAGGATGATAGCCAAAGTCATGAAATAGTCAGCTAAATTATGATCATAGGATCGTAAGCTAATGGAAAACGAGATAACATGCTATGCTAATATATGTAAGTAGCCTATCGTAGGATCTTAAGGAATTTAAAGGAATTCCTTGATGTAGTGACAACTATTGTATTATGAGGTCATAAAGATTTTATCTAGGGTTTATGATAGTGTGACAAGGGTTTTGACTTCTGAGTCAATCATGAGATTGTAAAACCCTAAGTTGACATGAAAGTATATTTTCCATTTTCTAAGTTGAAAATGACAAAGGGTTCTTGACCAATGAGATTCAAGCAATATGTAGAAAGTGTAATGCTGGATAATAATGACAATGCTCCCCTAAGGTGACATAATAAGCTAAGTTTTAAGGCTTGAGCATGTTGAAAATCAATGCAACATAATGTCGATGATGTATACTGACTTATATAGATATCTTGTTGATCAATTACAATTTATCATTCACAAAGAGAAGAAAATCTAAGTAGTTGCAGGCTTTCCAGTGCATGAAATTTATTATTTTTAGTGCTTAGATATACTTTTCCCAGTGTTTTCAAGCTTTATTCAGAATGTCTAATAAGGAGGTTGAAGAAATTCAAAAAATTGACATGGAAGTTGCAAAAACCTCCACTTCTAAGGGAGGAAAGACAAGATAGAAGAAACCTAATCAGTTTGTTGAAGATGGATTAAGCTCTTCCCAGGATATTCAAATGAAAATGTTAAGGATGACCATGCTTTCATAGACCCATATGCCCTATGTAGGGATGCTACATGCCTGGGAGTCATAGGTTCTAAGCTTTTTAGGTATTTTTACCATAATAGAGAGAGAAAGATCCCAGTGTGTAATCTATGGAAGAAGAATTTAGCAAAATTGATTTTCTCATAAATTTTTGTTGATGTTGATTTGATAAAAGCCCTAATCAAATCATACAATTCAAACACCAAGTCATTCCATAGGAGATATGGAACAATTCTTTGGACATTGGACCATGCTTCATTCATTGAAACTTTTGGATTAGATGGTGTCATGGGCCAACCTGTAGACTTGAAGGATCTACAGAAGAAATTTGAGAGAAATACAAAAGCTTATAGAAGGAAGTCTATGCTACAACATATTCCCATGGACCTAAAGAGTGTGGGTGATTACCCTAAGAAGGTGGATAAAATGATGCCATTGGACAAGTTTAAGAATTACTTTGTAAAAATAGTATATGGTATCCATAAGGTGGTTGCAAATGATGGAACATATATGATGTATGGAGTAGAGTTTATCATAGCCAAATATGTGCAAGATTCATACCATGGAATTGAATATGACTATGTTAAATATATCCTAGAGGTGATGAAGGAAAACATTGTCCTAGCTCAGAGTGGAGAAATGAAAGATTTCAAGTTCCATCATTACTCACTATTGATGCACATAATCTTATACAAAAATGTGGGATACATATGCCTTGATCTCATTGATCATACCACTAATGCAAATGGAGAGCTGACAGTTTAGCTGTGGACATGAGTATGGGACAGTTCATACCATTTTTTATTATGTTTCTTTCTTCAATAATTCCAGTACTATTATTATGAAAATGCTATACCCAAGATATTTCAGGGCACCTAAAATCCTAAAGAGTCTTTTGAGACCAGCTCTACTCCCAAAGAGTAAGAGATTAGACCATAAATGGGGAGATATCTTCCCATTTCCAACCTTTTCTTTGATGAGAGTGTATGGTTGTCCTTAGCCATCCCACGTATTACAAAAATTCATCCCTCCCAGACTGGCCATCATTAAATTCATGTGGCAATTATTTATTTAATAGGGAGTAATTGGGCCCTAAGGTTCATAGGGGCACATTTTTATGTAGATTTTTTAGGGTGGGGGACTTTTCCATTGGTAAAGAGACCCTATATCAAATTCATTCTTTCCTTCACCACTTCAACATATCAACTGGTCCCTACAGGATGTATGATCGTGATAATTAGATGACAAACACCCTTAAAAAGATAAGGAATTATGTGTTGCCTAGCACTAAGGAGCTATCACATGAGGATCTTATTCCTAATATTGTTGTAGAAGGGGAGGCACTAGATAAGTTGGCCAAAATTGATGATTTGTTAAGAGTAGAAAGGGAAATGAAGAGAATAGATCCCAATTTCAAGGGATTTTATATGGATATCCCATATCCTCATAGGAATAGGAAGATATTCAATAACCATGTTGAAATCATGTCCAAAATTCCAAAGGGGCCCATGAGAGAAGAAGAGAGGGTATTTCTTGACAACCCTAAACCTGATGTAACTCCAAATGATGAAGAAGAGGAAGATGAACATGTTGAGGCATCATGGGTCACTAGAGGAAACAAGAGACAAAAATTTGTCCATATCCCTATAGGGTTTAAACAAAGGACTCTACAAAATTCTACCATGCAAGGGTCAGTACTTTGCCAACCTAAGACATAGCTATCTACAAGATAGGATTAATGTAGCTGAGAGCATACTCACTGACCTAGAACTAGCTACAACAAGGTTGTATGATAAGATAATCTAAGCCCAACAATTTATAGAAGATTATGAATTCATCAAATCAATAGAGTTCAAAATCTTTTTGTATAAGGTGAAATAGAGTGAATTAATGCTCAAAATGAAACCAAGAGAATTAGATGAACAAAATTTGGAACTGGTTGAGAAGTTGCAAGCCTATGATCCTAAGAGTGGAGTCATGACTCTAGAGGAGGCAAGAGACCTTATGCAAATGAGTGGGATGTTACTGGTGCCTGGATGTGATTTGGAGCAAGCATATATGCTTGATTAGATCAGAAGACAAGAAAATGTCATTTCATATGAGGCATATGGTGTTGGTGAACTACAAAGAGGAATAGGTTTCAACATTGATACCAAGTCTTTGGTAGTTTAGACCATGGCTCCTATATCAAATAAGCCTAAGCTAATGGATGTGTAGAAAATAGGATAGGGCAACATGGTTGTGTGGAATTTATAGGGCACTTTAGGCACAAAGATCTCAAATGCCATGAAACATTTTCTATTCATGAATGAGTCCAAGGTAGAGGAGATAGAGATAAGGCTTGCCAAGTCTTTGTGTGACTATATATATGTGAGGAAGCTCTATGAAGATGAGCTTAGGAAAAGCCATGTCTACAAGGAGAAGATTGAAGAGCTTGATGCAAAGGTCCAACTATTAGAGGCCAAGGTTACATCTCTAATAGAGCAACTTGCAAATGTAGAGAAAGTGGTTACTATATAGCAGAGCCAAGAACAAGATAATCTAGAGCAACCAGCTAAGGACACAACTGAGACCTCAACACAAACAAATGAGCTAGAGGTAGAGGATACAACAAAGCCTAGTAGAATGAGCATTGATGCTCCACCAACTTAACAAGGAGATAAGGTAAGGACATCTATCCCTAGGTGTATGGTTGGCTATAGGGTTGAAACTTTAAAGAGTATATCTCAACAGGCCCATACATTCTATATTACTTTACAAAGTGCTAAGCAATTTTTCAATGAGGCACTTTCATGGCTATCAACTACATTCAATTTGTAGGGGCCATATACTTAGTTTTTGGAGAGGCTTATTATGATGATTGCTAAAAAGCCTAGTTTTCCTAACAAAACAATCATAGTAAAGGAAAGCCTAGAACTAGTTAAAAATCTAATTGGTATCTTCACTAGGAAATTGTAAATTATTCAAGGGAAGCTTAAAGTCTTATTTCATGGAATTGAGTCCTGCATACCATCAATTTTAGATGATAGTAATGTATTGAAAGAATGTCATAATTGATCTAATGCATTCACTAACATATTGACTCAAGAGGCCACACTGGAAATTTTTAAAAGACATCAATGATGCCCCTTTCCATAATTTGATTGACTCCTTGTTTA
This sequence comes from Cupressus sempervirens, assembly GCA_028749045.1. Lineage (NCBI taxonomy): Eukaryota > Viridiplantae > Streptophyta > Pinopsida > Cupressales > Cupressaceae > Cupressus > Cupressus sempervirens. The sequence goes on from CM053786.1 coordinate 474,341,850, forward strand.
GAGTTGAAATAGATTTGAATAGGTTCATAGTGGAGTCTAAAGCCATAATAGATTCTAAGTGAAAAAAGGTACGAAGGACCTAGAAGTGGTCAAAACCGTAGAGTAGCCCACCAAGTGAGAAATCTATGTTTGGGAAGTGGAGGGAGAAATAAAGATGTTACCAGCAGGAAGCAACTAAGAAAATAATTAAGGTTAAAGGAAAATGAGAGATCAAAGGATAAGATCATATGCACTAAGCACTTCATCAAAAGGATAAAACTCTCATAAATATTTATATCAAATTTTGAAACTTTTGAGGAAGCAGATGGCAGAAGAAGACAAAGTGAAGTAAAGTTAAAGTTGTTGTAGTAAAGTGCCACCTGCTAGCTTTTTCAATTACCTTCCTGATTTTGGATCAAGCATAGGAGAATGTTTTTGATTATTTTTTGTTTATGTGTTTCCTTTCTCTTTTCCATTAAGGTAATGATATGTTTCATCCTCCCATCTATAGCTTGTTGCAATCCTATATAAGGATTTCCAAGATGTGGAATTGAGGTTGGAAGTTTGTATAATTTTTAGTCTTATGTTATTTTATAGTTTGTATAGCTTTGTGATTGTATGAATGTGTTTAGTCTTGTATACATATGTACAATGAACATGAATGATCAAACTGCCAAGTTTTGAGTTATATTGTGAGTCTATTTCAGTATTGTGTTTATTTTCAAAGAAAATAATACAAAAGGAATTTTTGTATATCTATGTATCTGAATTTCGTCTCCTCCCTTGCATATCCATTATCTTGAGATTTAAGTGAGAAATGTTCTTTCAGTTTAATACAATTCACATATGTTGTATATCTCTTATTGATTACTTTTGGTTCAAAGAACTAAGTTATTGCTTTCAATAAGTGGTAGGGTTTTGGGTATATAAGGAGGATATGATAATAATGAGATTCAAAGTCTACTATTGAAAAATTTAATTACAAGTCAATTGAATAGGTCTAAAGATTGTTGTTTTTGACTCTATATAACAATAGATAAGGAATTGATCAATTAATTTTAGTTGTAAGTAGAAGATTTATACAATTACAAATATATATATATATATATATATATATATCAAAAAAAATCAATTACCATTTTTATGTCATGAAGAACTAAAACTATTGGTCATTACTCATTTGCTTCTACCTTTTGGTTATACTTAGCTACTATGATAAGGAAGTTTATGAGAAAATTATAGAAGAACATTGACCACTTTTTGCTATAAGGGATAAGATTTTAAAGAAGAAATATCAGTGAGAAAGTGTTTTAAAGAAGAAGATCAAGTAACCTATCACATTTATATCCCTAAGGTTTTCCCACCTTGGCCCTATAGAGCCTAAAGTGAAGGGAGTCCTAGTGACTCTATTGAAGTTGGCCTCTGACTAAGATTTAACCCTATTGAATATAGGATTTAGATGATCCTTAGGTTTGTCCCTGTCCTATACTTCCTGGAATTAGGTTTAAATCCACCTGATATGTTCCTTACTCAAAAGAACTCCAACAAAAACTTCTTACAGGATTTAGCATATTGGATGGTATTAGCTTGAATAGTTGACCAATAGTATCCCAGCCTAATAAATTTTTGAGAAAGTGCAAGGCCATCAAAATGTGGCCCACAAATTCCATCATGAACTTTGGCTAACACCTTTTCAAACTCATCTATGTCTAGACACCTAAGAAGTGTTCCATCTAAGCTCTTTTTATACAACTCATGAGAGATGAGGGTTTAATGGGAGACATACAGAGAAGTTGGTGCTTTTCATTGCATTAAAGGTTCTTAGTAATGATTTGGTCTCATAGATAGGAGAAAATGGTGGAATAGCAAGAGTAATCATGACTGACAATGGTGAAAATGACTCAATCATCAGGGGAATCATAAGCAAGATGGAGCATTTCTTCCACTAGGAACTCGAAGTGCGGCTCGTGCTCTTACAGTTGTAGGATAGATGCCAAAGTTTCCATAGCATCTATAGCCTTATTCTCTGCCCTATAGATTTTTTGGAAGGTAAAAAATGTGAAGCAATTCCCTAATGAATCAACCAATTTCTCATAGGGCATGCATGATCTTGTCATCCTTAATTTGATAATCATTGTTCACTTGATTAATGATAAGTTAGCAATATCCATAGATGTTTGACTCTGTGATTCTACATTCATGGGCTATCTTGATTCTATTACTGAGAGCTTCATATTTAGCTATATTATTTATGCATGGGAATAATAGCTTATAATATTTTGGGATAGTATAGCCATGAGGCATGACAAAAAAAATCCTAGCACTAGCTCCATTTTGAGTATACAATCCATCAAAGAATACCTTCTAGATTCATTATATAAAAATACATGATAGTTACACCAGGGAAGTCAATCAGCATATGAATATTATCTATGATTGGAAACTTAGCAAGCTGATCAGCAATAGTATGTCCTTGAATAGCCTTACATTTGACATATTGAATGTCAAATTCTAAAAGAATCATCATCAATTTTTCTAGTCTACGTGTAAGCGCAACCTTAAGAGATCTTTCATAGGACCATTTTTTCCAAAAAGCTACATGGTATGTGCGAGCATGTAGTTTGATGAAAACACTACAGCTAGACAATCTTTCTTAATATTTTTATAATTGAGTTCATAAACAACCAATGTACAGTTGATGTAGTATATAGCTCTTTCTTTCATGTTCTCATCATGTTGTGCAAATAAAGATCCCAAAGAGTTTATAGTAGTTGATATGTAAAGCATCAAGGGCTTCCCTAAATTAGAGACATGAGGATGGGTGGATTTGATAGATACTCTTTGATTTGAGCCAAGCTTTTCTCACACTCCTCAATCCATATGCATGTGAACTTATGCAATTTTTTCCTAAATGGTTTTGACCTATAAGCTAGTTGGGATATGATTCTTCGGGTGGATTCACGGAATCCTTACACACTCCTCATTTGACTAATGTTTTTGGGAGGTGGTATTTCCATAATAGACTACACCTTTTTTGCATCGACATCTATGCCTTTAGCTAATATTATGTACCCTAACAGTTTTCTAGATGTGACAATTGGAAGGGCATTTTTGGGATAAAGCCTGTGTTGAAACTGTTACATTCTATCTAGTATCAAACATAGGTCAGATAAGTGATTGCTTCATTGTTTAGACTTTGTGATGGTATCATTAGCATAATTTATGCATCATATCATAAAAGATTGTAAGCATAGTTCTTCGGTATGTAGCACCTATATTTTTTAGGCCAAAGGGCATGATGTTCCAATAGAATGTACCTCATGCACAAGTAAAAGTTGTTTTTGTTTTGATCTTTGAGATCTATCTTAATCTAGTTATACCCTAAGAATCCATCCATTAGGGAATACATTTCATAGCTCACATTAATGTCTACAATTATTTCAATTTTTGGTAGTAGAAAATCATCCTTTGGACATGCCTTATTTAAATCCCTAAAATCTATGCATACATGGATAGACTTGTCATGTTTATAAATAGGCACTATATTGGATATCCATTGTACATAGTCAATAGCTCTGATGAACTTAGCACTTAGCCACTTTTCTAGCTCATGAAACCTAAGGATGCATCTTTCTTAATTTTTGTTTAAAAAATTTTACCCCAAGAGTGATGGAGAGGTGATGCATAATGAGCTTTGTATCCAAGCCAGGCATATCATCATAGGTCCATGCAAAGTTGATCTTTTTTCCTTAAAGAACTGCATGAATTGTTATTTTTCTTCTATTGATAAAGTCTAAGCCACATGTATAATTTTGGGAGATTCTTCGGTACCCAAGTTGATAGGTTTTGTCAATTTTATCAAAACTGATAAACTCATAATAGAAACAAAGAAACAATAACCAATGCAAGAACAAAATATGGACTTCTTATTTGCATCACAAATGCGAAATTATACAATTCTCAAGTACAATATGCTAACCCACATGGGTGCCTTCATTACAATAATCTGCAAGACAAGCTGTGAACTATCACCCAGAGCTATCCTAGACAATGTTTGAGCCTTTCTTAAATAGGCAATTTTATGCCACCCAGGAAGGATCTAGACATTGAAACTTAATACCTAGGGCCGACAGACCCTAACAATACATATAGAGTCGGCCAAATACATCTTTGACAATTATTTTAGATGTTTTAAGTATCTCAACTTTGAAAGGCCATAACTCATGAGTTGTTGCTCTGATTGGCTATTATAACCACTTTTTGGAAATGCCAGCTCATGATCTACAGTCTTGAAACTGTGCTAGCACCCTTCTATCGAGTTTTTAGACCTCATCTAGGCACTCTAAGGCCTCCAACAGTCAGCCTAAATTTTTTTTGCAATTTTTTCACTGAAAATCTACAATAACTTCTCTAATACGTATGCTTGAGTAATGATATTTTTATGGTAGGCTTGCAACTCTAAAATGAACCTTCCTATAGAAAATAAGAACATTCCGAGCTCATATGACAAACTTATTAAAAATAGCAAGTTCCCATAAATAGTAACCACCCTATCTACTAGTCCTTATTAAAATAGAAAAGACCAAAATACAAATATTTTTTGGGGTGATGCAAGATTGTTCTTTCAGCTAGGATGCTCCTACATCAGAAGCTTGAAGCAAGGTGCTCCCCTTAAAACCATAAACTCATAATAGAAATAAAGAAACAATAGCCAATGCAAGAAAAAAATATGGACTTCTTATTTGCACTACAAATATGGAATTACAGAATTATCAAGTACAATATGCTAACCCACATGGGCACCTTCATTACAATAATTTGCAAGACAAATTGTGAACTATCACTTAGAGCTGTCACTCTAGTTCCCATTTGTTCACAATTAGTACTAGGAGATGAACAACATTTTAGCACAATGCATGATAGTTGAAGACCCAAAAGATAGCCACTTAGATATTGTTCGATCATTGGAACTATCCTTAGACTATTGATCTTCAACTAAATGCATTTTGATAGTTTCCTTGGTAGTTGAAAGAAAAGAAAAGCTGAAGGACTTGATCTACTTATGAAAATGACCATGCTCGTATCCTAGTGTTGCTTCATTGTCTTTCACAACTCCACCGGTCACTTGAGCAAGTTCTACAATCTTCTTTATTTTATTGCTAGTAGCAAGTGTTTGGGCCCTAAAGAAGGATGTTCTTGATTGAGGCTTGTTCTTGGGAGAGTTTCTCATCTACACATGGAGGACTTCCAAAAACCCACCATGCAAACATAGAATTAGGAGCAATAAGCCTTGTGCCAGGATTTTTATTGTGCTTGGGAAATGCCTCTTGAAGTAACATACACAACAAAGTTGCAGTCCCCACCCCAAGAGAGTGCCCAGTGAGCACAAGTTTGTAACTAGGGGATGCTTTCATTAGTATTTGAAGATTTTCAGACTCCCCCCCCCATAAGCCATTTGGCAACAGCAATAATCTTGAAATGTGCATACCCATTTTCAAATTTTTCACTATGAGGATTCAAATCTATTATGATATCAGTGGTAGAGTGGGGTACAACAAATGACAATCACCAGACAGAGCTTTAATTCATCTAGTGCAATGAAATAGGATGGCCTTAAAATAGTAGATGTCCTTACATGCTTTTTAATTTGTAGCTCACTAATCTATAAAAACTCTACAATAGACCTTCAATCTTCTTTATAGGCAGCAATAACCCATTTCAAACCCACATGGGTGCATTCATTGCAATAATTTGCAAGAGAAGTTGCGAACTATCACCTAGAGCTATCCTAGACAATGTTCGAGCCTTCTTAAATAGGCAACTTTATTCCACCTAGGAAGGTTCTAGACATTGAAACTTAATACCTAGGGCCGACAGACCCTAACAATACATATAGAATGGGCCAAATACATCTTTGCCATTATTTTAGATATTTCGGGTAGTCCAATTTTGAAAGGCCATAACTCACAAACTATTGCTCTGATTGGCTATTATAACCACTTTTCAAAAATGCCAACTCCTGATCTATAGGCTCTAAACTATGTTAGCACCCTTTCGTTGAGTTTTTGGACCTCATCTAGGCACTCTAAGGCCTCCAAAGGTGAGCCTGCAAATTTTTCCACCAAAAATCTGCAATAACTTCTCTAGTACTTATGGTTGAGCAATGAGATTTTTATGGTAGGCTTACAACTCTTAAATGAACCTTCCTATAGAAAATGAGAATATTCTAAGCTCATATGAAAAACTTACTAAAAGTAGCAAGTTCCTAGAAATAGTAACCACCTTGTCTATTAGTCCTTACTAAAATAGAAAAGACTGAAATACAAATATTTTTAGGGTGATGCAATATTGCTCTTTCACCCAGGATGCTCCTGCATCATTTTTGCACCCTTGGATACGACTTTATTTTTACTCTTTTTTGGTTCAAACACTAGCATAAGGTGGTTATTTCCATTTGAACTATTATTGTTCATTTTTTCTTTTTCATTTGTGACTAAGGTACATGATGTCTATATCGGATATTATAATTGTTGGTTCACTGGTGGAAGATACCATGAGTTTAATAGAATTTAGGTAGTATCCAATATCATAATCATTTTGAAATGAGGGTAACTCAAATCTTTTATTATGAATAAACTAATCTATGAGATCAAGGTGCATAAGCAAAAGCAAGGTGGAATGTTTGATACTATTGATGCAAGAGGAATAATCTCTAGTGACAAGATAGTTTGAGCCTATAGAGAAATCTCCAAAGGAATCTAAATTAAAATAAGTCCTAGATGGATCAATGTGATCCGCTAAGGCAAGTTGTGAATCCAACTTGTTCAACTCTAAACAAGACTCATCAACTACATTAGGTCAAGTAACATAGGCATATACTACATCTACACCCAATTCACAAGAGGCATCAGAAAGGGATTCCCACTCATATTCTTGAGACTCAATGCTTTGATCTCAAGAAATAAGTTGAACAATATTTCTCCTAATTCTTTCCGCATTAGGATTTTCAACATCTAACTCATTAGTTTTGGGTTGCCTAGATGTAGATGCTTTAGTAGTTTCATCGTAAAACAACATATCTTCTTCATAAGGAAGGGGGGTAAAAGATGTTGTGGTTTCATAATGCATGTCCCATTTCTACTAGAAATAAGGACCCCCTAGTGTAATTTTTTTCTTTCTAGTCCCCTAGAATGGGGTCTGAGTCTTTTTTAGGGGTCTACCTAGTGTCTAAGCCTAGTCTCACCCTCTGTTTGAAAAACCAATTTACCAAAAATTAGAGTTTTAAGGTGGAAAAATGAATTTTGTATGTAAAAGGGCACACTAGCACACTGAGTGCACCCCTCAAGGTGCACTAGTGTGCTAAGTCCACAAGTGTGGAATGCTTCCATTAGGAAGTGTACACATGCACACATGCATAGGTGTGCAACCCCAAAGGGTGCACTCCATCCAAGGCCTATAAAAGCCTAGGATTCCCCTCCTCCCCATTCACTTTCTCCTCCTACACTCTTGCGAGTGCACATTTGCACCTTCTAAGGTGTGCCAATCTTCAAAAACATGAACACACAAACACAAAACACTAAGTTAGAAGGTGCTCGCCTTGTGCAACTATCCAAGATGCCCAAGGTGCTCACCTTTTCTCACAAAAAAATATAGTAAAACTTTGAAAAACTTAAAAAACAAACATAATCACCTAAGTGAAAGGTGCACGTGTGCACACCTATCCAAGGTGTGCACATGTGTACCTTTCATACACTAAGCTTCCAATGAAACATTGTTAGGGTGCACACATAGCGCACCCCATAGTGCACCCTTTCCTTAACACTTCAACTCCTTTGCATTGTAAAGGTTGCACACCTAGCACACCCCACAAGGTGCGCTAGGTGTGCTCCCTTAAGTTTTGAGTATTTCCTTAGGAGGAAAGGTGCACCTATCACACACTTAAGGTGTGTAAGGTGCGCTAGAATTTTATCTTACAGAGTGTAAAATAGGGGTTTTTTCCATTTCTTTCATAGTTTTGCATTCTAGGTTTGATTTTTTCCTAACTAGGGTTTGTTTAAATTATTTTTTTCAACCTTCTAAACTAATGAAATCCTAGTTTTTGTAGATAAAATGGCTTCTTCCTTGTCCTCCCTCACTACAAAGATGGCTCCAAAACTAGTGGTCTTTAAATTTCAAGGTGTTCCATTGAAATCATGCTTCTAGGATGCACATTTAGAGATTCAGGACATGGAGTTAGGCCATATTGACTAGAACAAAATTCTTAGTTCTATGTAACAAACCAAATGAGAGCCCCAATTGTCTCTGCAGTTATAAGATCAGGGTCAGTAAATGCAGCTTCACACCTAGTTTTAGTACAATCTTCTAAAATGGTTATGGCATTGGAAAAGAAATATGTTTCAAAGAAAAGAGTGGTGAAATGCATAACAGGGGAAATCTTCTTAGATCTAAGGCCCAAGAACATTGAGAAAGTTTTCAATTTTCCAAGGGCATATCAGTATATAAGACTAACATACCATCAAGCATAAAGGTTGTATAGAGATCATGAACAAGAAGTCATAGAAATTATTCAATCTTCATATCTCATTAATAGAACACCTTTGGGAAGAAAAGAGAAAAAGGTAGATATGACAAGAGGTTACATGAAGGATGATATCAGACATTCCATAGTGCTCCTCAGTAGAATCATGGGATTACCAGCTGCTAGACACTAAAACATATGGATGGTACACTTCATTGAAATCATCAGAATGGAAAAGATGCCAATTGACTAGGCCACAATTCTCAATGAGAATTTAGATGAATAGTTGGTGGCAATCAAAAATGATCTAAGGTTTTATATGACATCTTATTTGGTGTATCTGTTAGTGGCAAGAACTACAAATTACCTAGGATTATTTAAAAGGGGCAACTTGCAAGATGCTAATGCATGGCCTTATGTGGTATACCCCTAGCTGGTGAAGAAGACACTCTTGGATCATAGCAAAGAATACAAATAGTGAATGATGCCTTCATTTTTGTAATCACCTAGTTCATTGTGGGAGACTATGCAAAAAGGATGTCAAAAGAGGTAGCAACAAAAATTATAGAAATAGGTTCCTACTACATCCAATTCAAGACATTCACCTATCTAAGGGTAGTAGGTACAACTATAATCCTAAGATGCTCTTGAGGTATCCATGTGATAGGCTCATTTTGCTAAAGATTGCATGACAACTCTCATCTGCACATGACAGAGTAAGGAAGTAGCATAAGAAGACCTAGGTATGGCCCATTACTATAGGTTTGTTTGGTGTCAAATAAAAGAAGGATATCACAACTTTTCAGTCAAAATGGGATCAATATCCCTTGGAGGATTATAACTCCCCTCTTCCATATTTTGATAACATTGGAAGAGTTCATTATTTGGTAGGGAAATAGTTCAAACATGAAGATGACATAGAGGATCACTGTATGAATGCATTAGATGACTACGAGATCTGAATAAGGGATTATTGTGGGATGACTCTTTATTTAATAGGAAAACCTTTAAAAAAAAAGGTCTCATTGAAGGTTATTTGGAAAGACACTTTAGATGTTTTGGATCCCCTATATAATCAAGATAGGATATGTGATCATCCAATTATGAATGCTAAAATTGATAGAGAAGAAGATACAGATATCAATCATAGGGCAAGGCATATCATCCAGTTGACCAGGGAATGGATAAAGAGACCATTCAAGTTGGATCAAATTTCACAAACAGTAGTTTTCCAAGCGATAGCCCATCTAGTCAAAGGTAGAGGAGCAAAGGTTATAGTAAAAACATTCATGGTTCAATCTCTAATTAGGAGAGATAGTATATCAACATGATAGGGAAGTTGGGTACTTTAAGGAATAGAAAGGAAAGAATAAAAGGAAAAGAGTTTCTCCACACTGAGTTGAGCCCAAGGTTGAAGGGACTCAAGCCCAAGAAGTAAATCAAGCCCAAGAATCCACCCAAGCTCAAGATAATCCACAAGTGCCACCACCAAAACATTGATGGGAACTTGAAGATCAAGCACAAGAGGTATCTCCATAGTTTCTAAAAGAAGAAGCTTCTCCATTAGCTCCCAAGAAGAAAAAGATAAAAACATAAGGAGACAAAAGGTGATAAGAAAGGTTATTCCTTTTTCATTAGTCCCAAAAGATATTCCTAAAGGAGCTAAGGAGAATGAAGAATATGAAGAGGATAATGTCCCCTTGAATCAAAGGACTCATCTAGCTAGGGTTACTAAGGTAGAACAAAGAAGTTTTTCCACTATAACACTATCATGCATTTCTATACAACCTATTTAGATCACAACTTCAAAGGATGAGTTACAACAGTGGATTGATGAGCAACACGACCAAGGGGCTAATGTCTTTAAGATGTTTGATTTTGATTTCATGCCTATAGGCACTGAACTAGTATGTGACAAGATAAGGGATACAGCAACAAATCAACCTCCACAAGAGGATTGGAGTCAATTTCCTTCTTCTCGACAAGGACCTTTAGGTGCCCTGCCATCACTAGCTCAAGATGTTTTAGCCACTTCTCTCCCTTTGGTCAATGAAGAATAGGTGCAATGAGTACAAGAAGAAGAGCCACAAAAAAGACGCACCAATGAAGTATCAGAGAAGGGGCAAATATATGCAAACTTCTCAAGATATAGAGGTAAGGACCATGGATTCAATAGACACAAAGATGCTTAATACAGATCCCTCACAAAAAGAAAGGACTCTAAAGAGGAGTAATAAGGGAAAGGGTCTAGCAGAGAAAACCCCTTCTTCATCCAAGCATAAGTCTCCCATGGAAACTACTCCAAGGTAGTTGAGAAAATAAGTGATGGTTAGACATAAAAAGCAACTATGTTGTATTGAGGAAGAGGGAACAAGAGAATTAGTTGAAGCTCTCAAGAAGCCTGAATTGCCTAAGGGAGATGCATGTACATTGTCTTTAATTATGACAGACACAAATCAGGGCTTGTTCACTCACATTTATATTCCTCCTCTACATGCATATACTAAAGATCTGATGATAAATGATTATTATATCACAGAAGTCTTGCTAGGAAAACCAATTGTGGACATGGCTAAATTAATGGTCACCACTGTAATTAAAGAAGTGTTCAATCAATTAGACAAAGGTTAGGCTAAATTGGTCAAGTTGAGAAAGAAAAATGAAATCATGAGGGTATTTCTGCATTAGTCAGTACTATTGACCCAGATAATCTGGAGGCCACTCTTGAAGCAACTTTTGAGAGGAGAGATAAAGAAAAGGAAGTTATACAACTGGATCCATTTTTGAAGGCTTGTTAATTATGGCAAGAAAGTTTTTAAGAAAAAGGTGTGAAAATAATATAGGAGAAGCTCAATTTATTGAACCATATGTAGAATAATGTAGAGAAGTTGGTTGCTATTTTAAACCAGGATTTTGGATTGATGGAAGAAGTACATACCTGGGGAAATGGCCTTCAAGCATTGTAATCAATAAAAGGCCAAAGATATCATATGCTAATGGATTTATATAGGGGGGATGAGTTAGATAAAATAGATGACTAGATTGAGAAGATTTTGGTTGGTAATAAAGTAATGCAAACATTACATGTCGATATTCGTAGGCTCAAGGATCAAACCCAAGAAAAAAATTTAAAAGTAGAGAAATATTATAGTGATGTGTGCCTTGACATTTTTGAAGATGAGTCAAGAGATAAACTACTACTAGTGCAAACACTCATTGAATAGTTTTAAAAGATATTTGAAAACACATCGACTGATGAAGACATTAGACAAGAATTTAAGATGGAGGAGGCATTGCTAGAGTTGGATGTAAAGCTCAAAGATTTTGTGGAGACTCATATAGAAATGGAAAACTATCAACAAATAGTAAAAGATAAGTATGATGCTTTGGATTTTCTAGATGCAACCCAAGTGACAAAGATCATAGAGAGATTCAAGAGAAAAAATCTAGACATAGCTCTGGTATGAAGGGGAACAAAAACCAGAAGCTAGAATTTCAGTTTTGACAGGTTGGAATTTTTTGCATTTTTTGGACCTATCTTCCAAGGTCTGCAAGGTGTGCTCCTCCAAAGGTGCACTTCTCCAAATGTGCACTAGAATATTTTGAAGAATTCAGAGGTTCGTTGACTCTTAACTGCCAGTTCCAAATTTAGAGCTTTCCATGCATCAAAAATGCATTATAACGGTAGTTTAATTCCTACAAACCTCTAGAGAAGGTTGAGCTTCTATTTTTGGCATCTCCAAAGACTCCTACATCATCTAATGGCTTTCTTCTTCTTATTTTCTCATGATTTCTTTGTTTAAGTCAAGTAAAGACTCATACACCCATTAAATGATATAAATAAGGGTGGAGTCCTACTTAGCACCAGTTAGAGAGTCAGTCTATACATAAATAGATTTGTTTTATTAGTTTAGAAGCATATATTTTGCATGAAGAGATTTCTCACTCTCAACACAAATTGAGGAGAAGATTTCCTATAAATTAAGGAATTCAATTTGTATTCTAGGCCATTATTTTGATGCAATAATATATGCTACTAGTGCTCTCATTTAGAGTGTAGTTTTTCTTGCCTGAGTGCATTATATTTTGTGAATGTATGTTCATGGAGTGTAATGGAGCCAATAGTTCTGTTTTGTTATTTTGATTGAGTGATCTTTTAATTCTGGTGTTTGCCACATGTTTACAAATTCCATTCTTGCATAGATTTTTTTCTTGCATGAGTGCACTTTCTATGGCCTTGTGATATAATGAAAAGTGAAACATCTTAAAGTTACTGAATTGCCATCAATGATTACATCAATGGAATTAAGGAAGCACTGCTTCTATTTTCATTGGTTACCTACCGATCTTTTCAAAGGCTTAACTCACAGATGTGTTGTTTGCATGGCTTGTATCCATTAGAGATTTATTTTTCAAGTCATTTTCTTAAACTTCTTGTTACCCTATCTTCATTAGTTTTTTTTACAAACATAATTTAGGAATTCATATAGTTGCATTGTTAAAACTATATTCATTATAAACAAAAATATATATACATACATGTGTGTGTGTGTGTGTGTGTGTGTGTGTGTATCTTTTGTGTGGTTATTCTTTTGAGATAGCAAGCAGATTCAACATCTTATCCGAAATTAGTGAGAACTAGCAAAGATCTCCTCGTGAATACTCACATTTATCTTCTACTGAGTGGATTTCAGTATGTTGCAAGATCACTGGAAACCCTAGAATTGATCCTAGATTTCCTTTTCAAGAGAGGAATTCAAAAGGATCCATATTGTTAAGCATCATGCAAATGACAACTCAATAGAAGTGGCACTAGAAGGAGGGCCTTAAGCATCTGAAATAGAAGAAAACAACTTGCAATTTCAAAATTTTGTATTTTTTACAAGTTCAAAAAAAATTCTAAACTATCACTATTCTAAGGTGCTCAAGGTTCCAAGGTGCACTAGGTGTAGATTTTGGAGAGGTGCATTTTTGTAGAGGTGTCCTTTTTCATAATTTGACCTAAACTAGAAAATCTTGATCCATCATCTCTGTTTTAGTGACCTTTGAGATCTTCCCTTGGACACATGAGTTCCTCAAACTTAGCCACTTTCACAAGCCTCATAGTGACAAAGGATTCCCTCAAATTCTACCACTTCCATTCAACATTTTATCATCTTCCTTAGTTTTTCCTTGACAAAAACCACCCATTATTCCACAAAATCCTCCAATGGCCTTTTTGACAAATGGTGTAGACTTACCAATCAACTTAACAGGTGTACTCAATGACCTTCCTAAGAATCCTGAGAAGTTTTTCCCAATGGGTCATCTATGGAGAGAGAATAGCCAAAGATCACATCAAGGTATTCAAGGAAATTTGCAACTAAAAGCATATTACTAATGAGAATGTGATTCTTCCCTTATTCCCATAATCATTGGGAGAAGTTTCTTTTAATTGGTATGTCAATTTATCATTAGGATGCATCAGAGACTAGGACACTTTCAATAAATTGTTCTTGGAGCAACTCAAAACTTTCACTAATATAACTATGATACATCAACAATTCATATCAATCAAAAGGAACTGGACAAAATGGTTTCATGCTTCAATCATCACTTTCATATGGCCTACTACAAGTTGGAAATGGCACACACTATACCAGTTGAAGCTATAATTTAGATCTATCTGAATTGTATGGACCATCTTACTATTATTTTCCTAAGAAGACTTCCTACAATAGATATCAACACATTGCATAAAGTCTTCTTGAAAGGAATTACCTTTACAAAGTAGGTCAATCCTAATGGAGGAGGATTGATGCTTCCAACTCAAGCTATTACAATGATGCCAATAAATCCTATTGGAGCTCCTATAATGCCCAGCCAATTTATACCAATGAATCCAATCCCATTATAGTAGGAACCTACTCTACAAACCCTAGCTATAACATACCTAGGATATGAACCTCCAGAAGCTACTTTCTTTGAGAAAAAGGTAGCAACTTCTGTTGAAGTAGACAACAATTTTACCTTTGAGTTTTGTCAAATAAAGAAGATCATGTCCCAAATGAATAATGAGGTAACTCACTTGAGGTTATCACAAGGACATAATAACAACTTTCAGAGAAACAATGTTGATCCTTACAATAACAACAATTATAGTCAGAAATACAATAGGAATTTTAGTGGAAATAACAACACCGGAAACAACAATGCAGGAAACAATAATGGAGGAAACAATTTCAATCCTCCCAATTGCAACAATAGTGTCCAAAGACAGAATTGACAATGGAACACTCATTCCAAAAATGGAAGCATTCTTGTAGATAATAGTAATAATAATGCTCAGTATATGGACATCAATCAATATGGAAATAGCCAAAATGCACCTAACAATGATGGCTCATATTACAATGGAAATCAAGAAGTGAATCAGAATTCACAAGCAAATGATAATGTGCCCATGCAATTTAATTCTATGCTACTAGAATCATATGATTTTGCATAGAACATGAAATTTGAACCACAAGTTAGCAAAGAATTTTCTTTCCCATTCAGTCAAGAACTAGATATGCAACCAGAAGAGATGCTTACTTTTTGAAATGACAACTAGAATACTTACAATATGAGAAGTCAAAAAGAACCTATGACAGATGGCATTTCTCCATCATTATAACCAACTCCTCTCGATCTTAGAGTGAGTAATATTGCAGCACCAATCAGACCCCCATATGGAGTACAACAAAATTAGAATCAAGGAAATGTGCCTACAATCTTGAAAAATCCTCCCTGGTCTACTAAAAAGTATAGTGCAGTGGAAGATTTGAAATGAACAAAGGCCAACATGTCCATGTTCGACATGCTAGAAAATCGTCCTCATCAATGAGAAGCATTGATCAAAAGTCTTGATCATATAATGGCACCCCATAATATGAATACACTTCCTCAAAAGACATTATCTCAATAGGTCAATGATTAGGAGGCCATGCCAACTATGTTTAAAGATAAGGTTGAGATGCCTCCTTTTTTGCTTAGCATCACAATATATGGGAAAAATATTTATAATTTCCTAACTAATTTAGGCACTTCTTGTAATATTATTCCACTTTTGATAGCATAAAGGTTGGGAGTTACTCCTCAGCCCTCTAATCGAATAGTGATATAATTGGATAAAATGGTAGTAAAGGTCATTGAAGTGTTGAAAGATGTTCATATATAATTGATAGTTGACCCTCAAATTCAAGACATCATGGATATACAAGTGAAATTGATATACTCTTGTAATGATAGGAGGTTTCTCGCTTACCAAAAGAGAGTATGGGATCTAAGGGATGACTTCAAAGCAATGGTTGAGTTGGAGCACATTTTTTATCACGATGAATCAATGGTTAACAAAAGAATGATCAAAGAAAAGGGGATTGAGGAATTTGATTCATATAATTTGGGTACCAATGAAGATCCTAAAATGGTAAGGGTCGGCAAGGCATGCAACACTGAAGAAAGGGAAGATATACTCAAATTGCTTATAGAATACAAGGATGTCATTACTTGGAGCTATGAAGAGCTCAAAACATATGATCCTAAAATCATTACACATGACATTTTGTTAAAACCAGATGCAAAATCTTTCCATCAAAGGAAAAGACTTGTTAATCCCATTAATGAACCTTTGATAATGAAGGAAGTCAATAAAATTACTTGATGCTAAGATTCTTTCCCCATTTGCCATTCTATGTGGGTGGCTAACATGGTTCCTGTGTGAAAAAAGACTAGAGACATTTGTCTATGTGTAGATTTTTGTAATTTGAACCTTGCATCTCAAAAGGACAACTACCCTTTTCCCTCACTAGATGAAGTTTTGCAAATTGTCAATGGTTCCAAAATGATGTCTTTCTTGGATGGATATTCAGGATATAACTAGGTAATGGTTAATGAAGAGGATAGCCTAAAGATGGCCTTCACAACCAAATGGGGGACTTTTTCTTACAGAAGAATGCCTTTTGGGTTGATTAATGCAAAGGCTACATTTCAATGAGCCATGGATGAAGCTTTTAAGAGATTAATAAGCAAGTGTATAATCATCTACATCAATGACTTAACTATCTTTTCAAAGGATTGTAGCACTCACATTGCTTATTTAAGATAGGTATCAATAGATGTCATAAGTATGGCATATCACTTAATCCCAAGAAATGTTCATTTGGGGTTACTAAAGGAAAGCTCCTAGGTCACATTATCTCTAATGTTATAATCTAGATTGATCCTAATAGAATTGAAGCCATTCTAAAATTTTCACCTCCACACAATCAGAAGGAACTTAAGTCTTTTTTCAAGAAGACAAATTTTGTGTGAAAGTTTATAAGTGGATTTGCAGAGATAGTTCGCCCCCTTAATGATTTACTCAAAAAAGGAGCAAAAACAAAATGGGTTTTGGAGATTAAGAAATCATTTGAGGGTATCAAAATGGCCATTTCCATGGCCCTAGTACTAGTGAGTCTAGATTATGGACTACCTTTCAAAATATAGTCTTTTGCTTCAAAATATTCATGTGACAGGATTCTTACACAAAAGAAGGATAAAGAAGATGAAAGGCCCATTGCTTTTATAAGTTTCCCTCTAAAAAATGTTGAGTTAAACTATTCTAACCTTGATAAATAGTCTTTTTCTTTAATCAAAGTGGTAAAGAAATTATGTCATTATATACTCAGAAGCAAGGTATATTTAATTGTGCCTAATCATATGGTTAAATCATTGTTGATGCAAAATGAATTGGCTGAAAGGCAAGGGAAATGGATGGCAATCCTTCAAGAGTTTGATTTAGAAATTAAACTCATGAAGTTAGTAAGAGGACAAGGATTATCAAAAATGATAGTTGATAACCAAATAGAGGATGAAAAGAAATTCTGATATGATGGTGAAACAGATGTGGAAGATCAAAATAAGATTATAGTATCTCAAGTTGATATTGACCAAGGTATAATAATGGATGTTTGGTACCAGGATATTGTTTACTATCTTTTACAAAATTAGTACCCCAATTGGATGAATAGTTCACAATGTAGGGGACTCAAAATGAAGTGTGAATCCTACATGCTACATGATAGAAAATTATACAAAATGAGTTATGAAGGGATTTATCTAAAATGCCTAGGACACGAACAAGTAAAAGAAGTTTTGGAGAAATTTCATAATAGGTATGGTATAGGGCATGGTTCAGCAAAGGTTACTACCCATATGATTTTAAGATCAGGTTATTTTTGGCCTACGATCTTCAAAGATACTTTTAAACATGTAGGTACTTGCCACATTTGTCAAACTAGTGCTAATAGAGAAAGACATCTTGCAATGCCATTACAATCAATATTCAAGGTATGCCCCTTTGAAAAGTGGGGTACCATCATCAACTGGACACAGTTTTGTTCTTACAGCTATCAATTAGTGTACCCATTGGACAGAAGCAGAAACTTTCAAATTGCACTACTAAGATAGTCATTGATTTCTTGGAAAAGCATATTGTTACTAGATTTGGGATGTCATTCTTCCTTGTTTGTGATAATAGTCCAACCTTTACATTAATATTTCTTACATAGTGGGCATTAGAAAATCAAGTTATAATCAAGTTCTTTTTGAATTACCATCCACAAGAAAATGGTGTGGCCGAATCTACAAATAAAAACTTGATCACAGTAATAAGATATTTGTTAAATGAAAATCCCAGAGATTGGCATACTCAGCTCAAATATGCTTTATGGATGGTTTGGGTTGGGGTTTAAAATGCTTTGGGGATATCCCCATATCTACTCATCTATGAACAAGAACCAATATTCCCACTTAACCTCAAGATTCCTATTTTGAAATTCATGAGTGGGTACACTGAAGATTCTAATACGGTTCAGATTAGACTAATGAATCTCTTGAAGATGGATAAGAAATGGACACCTACATTGGAGCATATGAAGAAACATCAGGTTGTCATTAAGAGGTGGTTTGACAAGTGGGCCATGATAAAATATTTCAAAATATATGACCTTGTTCTTCTATGGGACAAGGCAAAAAAAAAATCAGGCAGCCACACTAAATTTCAATGCTTGTAAATTGGTCCTTATCAAATCACGAAAATTTTGGGAGAAAATACTTTTAGGCTAAGTTTTGTACAAGGGGAATTGGTCCCATTGCCAGTTAATGTGGAGTTCCTAAAACATTACTTTGAGGCCTAAAAATAATAATAATAATTTTGTCCTCTCTACAAGTGTGTTTATCTCTACAAGTGTATTTACATTTAGTTGTGTGTTTACTTACAAAATTGTGTCAGTCTAGGGGTTAGGTACACTCAAGAGCTTATCTTAATGTATCTCATTTAAACCATTTTTTGGTTTTGACATTGGGAAGAGGTATTTCTTTGTCAAAACATTTAAATGATTTTGTTTCTTATACCAACTAAGGAACAAATGTTACTTACAATAATAGAGGATTTTCAATCTTGAATTTAGAATTGCAAATCAACAAGTTTTCAACACATTACAAATTTAAAGATAGATTATGTTGGGTATTTTTGAACCAAGATCAATGGTAGCAAGGGATAGCCCAAACCCTACTAGTTCAAACAAAAGGGTCTTCCTAAAGGAATTGCTAAGATCGTTGTTTGGCATGAGAGTTTTCATAAAGTTCTTAAAAGAGGAACACAAGGGATGTTAATTAAAGATTAAATCTAAGAAATGACACCAATATCTTGGTGACACAATCTAAACATGGGTCAAGTAAAAAAATAAAATAAAATAGGAAATATGTTCTTAAGAATGAAAGATTCTACAAAGTCTAAGAAAGGTAACCTGACTATATGGATACACACTTCAAATAGACTATCTAGTATAAAACAATCGCTTCATTAAAGAATCAAATGAAAACATGCAAGCTACATGAAGAAAATATTCACAAGATTACCCAAGACTTCAAGTGAAAATTGATAACTCATTAAGAGCCTTCAGGACTGATTCTCTCATCTGGTCAGACAGGTGACTAATAAACAACTTTCATGAGGATTCCCAATGATTTGACCAGCAAGGTAGAAGATTGTTTCCAAGTTGTTGGAAGCTTTTGATAAATTGTATTCTGAGATGTTGAAGAAAATGGATACACTAAACACACACTAAACTTAGAGATTTGAGATTCTAAGGTTTTGACTATGAAGTGAATCAAATTACACTTGGAGTATTCAATATTTAGTTGGTATTTGACACATATTAGAGAAATGATTGCTAATGAAGAAATGCCTTTTTTATTTCTTTCTTTTTCATTGAGGCTATTTTTTGTGGTTTCATAATGCACACACCATTTCTACTAGAAATGAGGACCCCCAATGTAAAAAAAAATTTCTAGTCCCCTGGACCAAGGTTTGAGTCTTTTTTAGGGGTCTATCTAGTGTCTAAGCCTAGTCTTTCCCTCTATTTGAAAAACTAATTTATTAGAAATTAGAGTTTTAAGGTGAAAAATGAATTTTGTATGTAAAATGGTGCACTAGCGAACTTAGCACAACTAGCACACCCCTTAAGGTGCACTAGTGCACTAAGTCCACTAGTGTGAAGCACTACCCTTTTGAAGTGCGTAGCTGCACCCATGTAGAGGTGCACAACCCCAAAGGGTGTGCTTCATCTTGGACCTATAAAAGCTCAAGATTCCCCTCCTCACGCACCTTCTAACTTAGTGTTTTGTGTTTGTGTGTGCAAGTTTTTGAAGATTGGCACACCTCACAAGGTGTAGAGGTGCACTTGCCAAAGTGTAGGAGGAGAAAGTGAATGGGGAGGAGGGGAACCCTGAGTTTTTATAGGTCTAGGATGAAGCACAACCTTTGGGGCTGTGCAGCTCTACATGGGTGCAGCTACACACTTCCAAAGGGTAGTGCTCTATAGTAGTGGACTTAGCACACTAGTGCACCTTAAGGGGTGTGCACCTTTTGCTCACCAAAAAATACAATAAAACTTTTTTAAAAACTTAAAAATCAAATGCAATCATCTAAGTGAAAGGTGCACATGTGTACACCTATCCAAGGTGCACACATGTGCACCTTTCATACACTAAGCTTTCAATGAAGCATTGTTAGGGTACACACATAGTGCACCCCAAAAGGTGCACTATGGGTGTATCCTTTTTTTAACACTTCAACTACTTTTCATTGAAATGGGTGCATAGCTACTACACCCCACAAGGTGCACTATGTGTGAACCCTTAAGTTTTGAGGGTTTTCTTAGTAGGAAAGGCATGTTAGAAATAAAAATTACTTAGAGAGGGGGTGAATCAATAATTTACAAAATCTAGTCACCAAAATTGGATTTTATTTGTTACTTTAAACCATACATAACAAAGTAATAAATTGATGTTGAATAGTAATAGTAACCATGCTTGAAGATAACTCATAACACCATATTTTGTTAACTAGGGAAAACCTAGCCAAGGGAAAACCCCAGTGGGGATGATACCCACTAGATAATACTAATATATAAGTTCCTTGTTAGAGGATGGACCCTATTAGGAGTCCATGAGAAAATTTAGTATAGAGAGTCCCTGTTAGGAAACTTTGAATCCCTGTTAGGAGATTCCAACCCTGTTAGGAGTTCTAGTATAGTATATGCAAGATGAGCCCACTACCCAAACATGCACTTCCAATTACTAGAAGATATCACTACCCAAACAAGTAATTAGACTTCTGGAATATAGATTATTTCTCAATTCAATCTCAGATCACAAAATATCTTTAGAAACTTTGCATAAATCGCTTTCACAAAAGTTCACATACAATTGCTCAACACAATTTCTTCAAAATAGCACACTTGAATTCTCAAGATGTCCTTCGCATAAATACCATGCCTTTACATAAATTGATACTAGGTCAGCTAAGACCACAATACACTTTTTCAACTTAGAGTAAACATCTAGGATGTCGGACCTAATTGGACAAGTAATTATTTTGTAAACAAAATATTTCCTTTCCTTTAATTCTGCTATCTTATTTTATTGATAAAACACAAATATCTCTTTTTTGTATAGTCTGTACTAACTTCCAAGGTTATACACATCACCATCAACATGTATACTATCTCCATCTAACATCACTGGTCATAATATGATATCAATAACAATTTACAAACAAAACAATACACTATTGTATACCAAATTCATACTTAGACAATTTCTGAGTACCAAAAGCTATGTATCTTTTTTTTGAGGTTTCATGTAAGCATCTACATCATGTGTTTCCATAAATGACAACAATTACATATCCTCATTAGCCAATTGTCAACAATCTCCCCCTTTGGCATTGATGGCGACAAAATAGGGAAAATTGGCTAAGTATCAAAAAATTAAAATAAATAACACATTAACATTGCATATATTACAATTTATCCATTTTACACATGCTCCCCCTTACAGTATGATTTCATATTTTTCTCTTTACTTGATTTACAATTTTCTTATGTACTCCCCCTTTGACATCAATGGAAAAGGTTAAAATGTCAAAAATTGTCCAAAAATTGTTCATTTGATGTCAAAATCTCTGTAACCATCTACCTTAAACCGATAATATCTTCATGAAATCATCAAAATTTTCTTTCAGACTGTCCATACCTTTTGTCCATGTATCTTTGGATGTCTTAGTAGAGGTGAGAATCACACATAAGGCATATGATACAATATCAACTGCATTAAGCTCTGAGTATAAAAAGTTAGAATAAGTGTCCTTGGCCTTGACACATTCCTCCAACTATTTTTGAACAAAAGATATTTTTAGAGCAAAAGACTCTCTAAAATCTGATACTCTCTTCAAAATTTGTTCCTTCTAAAGTTCTAGTTTCCTGATATCACTCTAAATACTGGCCACTTTTCCTTCAAAATCATCAATTTTACTAGCAAGATGTTGTAATTGGCTAGATAGAGCTTCTAGCTCACTCATTTTTCCTCCAATCTGACTGTAAATATCCTTAGTTAGCTTGTGAGATAGAGTACACTTAATGTACCATATCTTGCCATCCTATTGACACTTCCAAAGTTCCTTGATACAAGTATCAGCACTTATCAAATCATTCTTAATCTTTTGACAAATGGTGCTAAACAAGTTAGCAACATGTGAGATTTGTGCCTTAGAATCTGCAACATTCAATGAATTTGTGAATTCTTCATCAAAAGACTTTAGCACTACCTATGCCCTCTATTCTGGATCTACCTTTGTGTGTTGCACTGCCAGAGTATTGTGTAATATGTCAGTAACCTCCATCAAGGTTCTCTACAAGCTCTTCACTATCTTGTTCTTCTGAATAAGTTTTGACAAAGATGAGATCAGGTCAGTTTGATCATCATCATCATTAGTTGTCGAGCTAGCAAGAGAAAGTGGAATAGATGAACTAGAAGGTTTAGTGTCATCTTCCCTTTCCTTATTTTTAGTTGCCTCTTTGACTCTTCTTTTTTTCTTCCTCTTACTTTTTCCTTTCCTTTCTTTCTTTGTCTTTCTTCTCTTTCTCTTCTAATCTCTTCTTCTCATCTTCTTCTATTTTCCTTTTTATTTGTTCTTTGGCTACTCTTTTCCTTTGTTTTCATCTCATCTTCAAGCAATTTCTGCTTGGCCTCTTCTATTTTCTTTTTCTCTTCTTCTAGTAACCTCTTCTCCTTTTGAATTTGTCTCAATTTTTCTTCAATATCCTTAGTATGAAGTTCATTATGTTCAAAACTTTCAAATAGGTTTGTAATGTTAATGGTAACATTGGTCTGATCTATCTGCATTGTGTCACCTCTTACTGACACTTCAGAGGTTCTGGGTGTTTTTGCAAATGTTGTCTTGGACTCTATCAACATCTAATTTATGGCTATCATTGTTTCACTTCTTATCTTATCTTCCTCACCCACCATAAATATAAATTGTCTTACCTTGTTTCTTAAGTAAGGTACTAGATTGTTTAACAATCTCTTGACTTCTTCATCATTAGTCTTGCATATTATTCTTAACATAGACTTCTAAAGTTCTATGTCCTCTTCTCTAGCTAGTGCCTTCTTTTCTATGAGTTTTTCATAGACCTTTTGGTTTATTACACCTTCAATATCCTTCATTTTTAGATTTTTGGCTATAATGTATCTCATAGTAGAGATATCAATTTGATCTTTCTCAAAAAAATTATACAAATCATAAAAAAATTTCATCTAAGAAAAGTTGCCTTCATTAGAAATTGTTGAGTTTATCTTCTCTATCTTTGGCTTCCAAGGTTGTCAAGCTTTTTCTGCTGACTTCTTTGAAGCTATTACCTTCACTGGCTATTTAACTTCTTGTTCTTCTTCTCCTTCACTAGACTCAACAATTTTCAACAGTGTCTTTTTTCTCTTTCCTGGTCCAATGGCTTGTTGTTTGACCCTTTACGTCTTTATGGTCACAGCTTCCACTAATCTCTCATAGTTTTCCTTAGGCTCACTTGTCTAAATATCTAACACTATTGCATAAGGAATGCTCTATTCTAAAGATGTCTCTATAATAAACACTAACAAAGGTTGCACATTTAGTATACCTTGCTTCATGGTTTTCTTAACTTCTTGTGACTCACTCTTAGTCCTACCAGCTTCTGATAAGACTTTCTTCATTATAGCTTCTATCTTCGTGTGAGATACCTTCTCCAAGGATTCCTGATGAGTTGATTGGGTAATCTCATCATAAGTTTTGAATCTATATTTAGCTTGGTCCTTCTCTGATTTCAGCAATAGGTCAATGTATCCAACTCCTATATTATCACTTAATTCATAACCTAAGGGATCAAGAAATGTTTCCTGAGGTTCTACTACTCGAATATAAGTAAAATCAATATCAACCATAACACAAATATCTTCCTTTAATCTATTTATAATGGCAAGTGTGATTATGAATGTTTGCCTCATTTCATTCTAAAATGTTTTCATAATCAAATTCCCACTATCTAATATTTTATCTATTGGATGTCTTCTGCCAACTTCTTTGATCTTCTCCATTGTACACCTCTCACTTCTCATAATCTATGTGACTGAAAAATATGGAAATATTTTAAGAACATGAAAGAATGTGTGATTAATTAGTGACCAAAATCTAAACACATCATTCTTAGTCCTCTTGATCTTTTCTAGGTTTTCAAGAATTTGCATTCTTAGTATTTCACTAAGATTAAATTGTTCCTTCTCAACACATATCTTGTAGGCTACATAGATGAATCCGGCTCATCATTCTTTGAACTTCCACATATAGAGTAGGCAATGATTCTACTTAGCAATCTTACATAATCTTACTTATTGGTGTTGATCACCATGGCCTTTCCATTATATATTGTCTTTGTATAGCTCTCAACTTTCCTCTTAACTATTTTCTCACCTATAGGTACACTGCCTTATATACAAAGACCATTTACCTCATGAATAAGGTTGGCTGAGATATCACCTACACTATCTTGCATCCATAGTTTCCCATTATGTATTTTTCTTAGTATGATTTGTGCTCAATTCTAGGTAAAAATGATATTTGAATAGGTCTAGTTCCTTCAAGTGTTTAAATTTGGGTTTCATAGTCATGTCATGATTAAAGACTAATTCCATGTCCTTGTTCATATACTCACTCCCAATAGTTTCAAACTTACTGGTAAGATAACTTCATTCATCTTCCAAATATACTACATTGTTCAAAGTAATAGATAATGTTGAGTTAGAATTCCCTTCTACAGGTTTTATGGAAACAACCTACAATTTCAGTGTCTCCTCATTCTCAACATTGTAAACTACTAAGATATCCATGATTCTATCAAATATAAACCTTTTATCAAAATAAATTCTACGAAAAAATGATAAAATACCTTTTTTCTAAAAATAGGGTTTGCTTTGAAATAGCATTGTCAAGTTGCTTCTAAGTGCTCTATAATTCTGAGGTATTCGTAATGAAGTGGAAATCAAATCTATACTCCATTTATTCCTTCAATTTGAACTTGCATTTTGGAAACACGAAAAATTGTCAATTACATTTTGAGATCAAATAACTGCTCAAGATCATCTATCCAATCTTTAGATGTCAACCAAGGTTTACTAGAGCTTCCTCTCATCATGATAATACTCTAGAAAACTTTGCTCCATGAAATTCTTAGCAGAAACATAGTTTTCATCTTCCACTACAAAATTGACTTTCTCTATAATAACAGCAACTCTTAATTTCTTCATAACTGATTAAGATAAGCTCCAAATTATAAGAGAGCTTAGATACAGTCTAAACTTGTCTTGATACACCTTTTTCCCAACTTTTCTATGTCTAGTTTGATCTCTAGATGAAGTTTTCAAATTTTGGTGCTATAAACAAGCTTAACTCAACTTAATTGAATCAAACTCAATAGCTAACTTTGATCTTCCTATCTCATCATCTTCTAGCTTATCTTTTGAGATGTCTAATCCTTTTGAAAATGCCTCATTGAGTTCTTCTCAAAGTTCATCAACTATATTTCTTTGTTCCTCATTGTCTTTGTTAGTTCCAGAGTTCCTTTCATGGTTCTTTCTGTCATTTGTGATGCTTTTTCCATCATTTCTTTAGTTTTTGAAGTTTCTTCCGTTGTTCCTTCTATTTTTGAAGTTTCTATCCATTATGCAATACTTTTCTGTATGTCCAAAGTTGTTTCATAACTGACATATTTGTGTTCTACTTCTAGGATTTTGTTGATTATCAAGTGCATGACAATTCTGAGCTATGTGCCCAAATTTGTTACACTTATAAGACACGATCTATCTTCTTTCCTCATAAGGTCTTCATTCTCTTGATGTCCTTTCATTAGATCTTCTATTTGTATTGTTAATATTCCTAGACATTCTATTGTTCTTTGTGTTATTATCATATTTAGGTTTCCTACAATCAATTTCTTTATGACCCATACCATGACAATTATGACAATAAAAATCCTTAACATGATTAAATGACTTATTTGTTCAATCTCTTTCATATGACCTATTTCATTGCGTGAAAAACACTTACCTCTATATTCATACATGGTTTCCTTAGGATATTCCACTTGCTAGTCATAATATGACATCAGCAATAAGTTACAAACAAAACAATACATTGTTGTATACCAAATTCATACTTAGACAATTTATGTGGTTTCTTATAAGCATGTACATCATGTGTTTACATAAATGACAAAAATTGCATATCCTTATTAGCCAATTATCAACAAGGCACACCCAGCACACCCTTAAGGTGCATGAGTTTTGTCTTATAGAGTGTAAAATAGGGTTTTTTGCCATTTTTGTCATAGATTTACATTGTAGGTTTGATTTTTTCCTAACTAGGGTTTTTTTAAATTATTTTTTCAATATTCTAAACTAATGGAATCCTATATTTTGTAGATAAAATAGCTTCTTCCTCATCCTCCCTCACTACAAAGATGGCTCCAAAATTGGTGGTCTTAAAATTTCAAGGTGTTTCATTGAAATCACGCTTCTAGGATGCACATTTAGAGATTTGAGACATGGAGCTAGGCCATATTGACTAGAATGCATTCTTGGCTTTGTGAAAAAAACCAAATGAGAGACCCCAATGGTATCTGCACTTATAAGATCAGTGATAGCAAATGCAGCTTCACACTTGGTTTCAATACAATCTTCTAAGCTAGTTATGGCATTGGCCAAGAATTATATTTCAGAAGGAAAGAGTGGTGAAAAGCATAACGAGGGAGATTATCTTAGATCTATGGCCTAAGAACATCAAGAATTTTTTCCATCTCCCAAGTGTAGATCAGTATATAAGAATGACATACCATCAAGCAGAAAGGTGGTATAGAGATCATGAACAAGAAGCCATAGAAATCATTCAATCTTCATATGTCATTGATAGAACACCTTTGGGAAGAAAAGATGGAAAGGTGGATATGACAAGAGGTTACATGAAGGATGATATCACACATTCCATAGTGCTCTTGAGCAGAATCATGGGATTACTAGTAGCAGGACACTTAAACATCTGGATGGTACACTTCATTGAAACCATCAGAATGACAAAGATGCCAATTAACTAGGCCACAATTCTCAATGAGAATTTAGATGAACAGCTTGTGGAGGTCAAAAATGATCTAAGGTTTTATATGACATCTTATTTGGTGTATCTATTAGCAGTAAGAACTATAGATTACCCAAGATTGTTTAAAAAGGGTAACTTGCAAGATGCTAATGCATGGCCTTGTGTGGTATACCCCTAGCTAGTGAAGAAGAAGCTCTCGGATCATAGCAAGGAATACAAAATAGTGAATGATGCCTTCATTTTTGCAATCATCTGATTCATTGAAGGAGACTGTAATAAGGATGTCAGAAGAGGCAGTAGTAAAAATTATAGAAATAGGTGTCTACTACATCCAATTCAAGACATTCAACTACTTAAGGGTAGTAGGTACAACTATAAATCCTAAGATGCTCCCAAGGTATCCATGTGATAGGCTTATTTTCTTGGAGATTGCATGACAACTCTCATCTGTATATGACAGAGTAAGGAAGTAGTATAAGAAGACCTAGGTATGGCCCATTACTATCGGTTTGTTTGGTGTCAAACAAAAGTAGGATATCCTAACTCTTGAGTTAGAATGGGATCAATATCCCTTGGAGGATTATAACTCCCCTCATCCATGTTTTGATAACATAGGCATTCATTACTTGGTAAGAAAATAGCTCAAACACAAAGATACCATAGAGGTTCATTAGATGACTATGAGATCTAAATAAGACATTATTGTAGGAGGATTCTTTATTTGGTAGGTAGTGCTTTGAAAATAAAGCTCCCATTGAAGGTTGTTTAGCAAGACACTTCAGAAGTTTTGCATCCCAAATATAATTGAGATGGGATATGTGATTGGCCAATTATGAATGTTGAAATTGATAGAGAAGAAAATGTAGATATCAATCATATGACAAGGCATATCATCTAGTTGACCAAGAAATGGATTAACATACCATTCAAGTTGAATCCAATTCCACAAACAGTAGTTTCCAAGTTATAGCCCACCTAGTGAAAGGTAGAGGAGAAAAGGTTATAGTACTAACATTCATGGCTCGATCTCTAATTATGCCAAAGACAATGTAATAGCATGATAGGGAAATTGGGTACTTCAAGGCATTGAAGGGAAAGAATAAAAGGAAAAGAATTTCTCCATAGTGAGATGAGCCTGAGGTGGACTCAAGCCCAAGAAGAAACTCAAGCGAAAGAAGCCACCCAAGGTCAAGATAATCCACAAGTGCCACAACCAAAACAATGATAGGAATCTAAAGATCAAGCACAAGAGGTGTCTCCACATGTTCTAGAAGAAGAAGATTCTCCATTATCTCCCAAGAAGAAAAAGATGAAAACTCCAATTAAAAGGACAAGGAGACAAAATGTGATAAGAAAGGTTATTCCTTAAGGAGCTAAGGAGGATAAATCAGATGAAGAGGATAACCTTCCCTTGAGTTAGAGGACTCATCTAGCTAGGGCTACTAAGGTAGAATGAAGGAGTTGCACTATAATGTTGCCATCCATTCCTATCCAACCTATTCAGATCACTACTTCAGAGTATGAGTAATAACAGTGGATTGATGAGCAAGAGGACCAAGGGGCTGATTTCTTTAAGATGTTAGATTTTGATTTTATGCCTATAGGCACTGAACTAGTAGCTGACCAGATAAGGGATACACTGACAAATCAACCTCCACAAGAGGATTGGAGACAATTTCCTTCTTCTCCATAAGGACCTTTAGGTGCCCCACCATCACAACTCAACATGTATCTTTAGTGGATAAAGGTTTAGCCACTCCTCTCCCTCTGGTTAATGAAGAACAAGTGCAACTAGTACAAGAAGAAGAGACACAAAAAAGACCTATTGATGAAGTATAAGAGGAGAGACAAATATATGAAGAACCCCAACAAACTTCTCAAGATACAAAAGCAAGGACCATGGATTCAATCGACATAGAGATGCTTGATATAGATCACTTCTAGAAACAAAGGACTCTAAAGAGGAGTGATAAGGGAAAGGGTGTAGTAGAACAAACCCCTTCTGCATCCAAGCATAAGTCTCCATCGAAAACTACTCCAATGTGGTCGAAAAAAGAAGTGATGGTTAGACATAAAAGGAAACTATATTATACTAAGGAAGAGGGAACAAGACAATTAGTTGAACCTCTCAAGAAGCTTGAATTACCTAATGGTGATGCACGTGCATTGGCTTTCATTATGAAGGACAAAAATTGGTACTTTTTTTCTCACATTGTTACTCCTCCTCTACATACAAATACTAAAGATCTGACCATGAATGATTATTAGATCAAAGAAGTCTTTCTAGGGAAACCAACTGTGGACATGGCTAAATTAATGGTCACCACTAGAATTAAAGAAGTGTTTAATCACTTAGACAAAGATGAGGTTGAATTGGTCAAGTTGAGAAAGAAGAATGAAATAATGAGGGGATTTCTACATGAGTTAGTCAGTCCTATTGACCCAGATAATCCGGAGGCCACTCTTGAAGCAACTTTAGAGAGGAAAGATAAAGAAAAGGCAGTTATACAGATACATCTATTTTTGAAGGCTTGTCAATTATGATGAGAAATTTTTGAGGAAAAGGGTGTGTAGATAATACAGGGGACCCTCAAGTTATTGAACCATATGCAAAATAATGTGGAGAAGTTGGTTGTTATTTTAAATTAGGATTTTGGATTAATGGAAGAGGTGCATACCTAGGGAAATGACCTTCAAGCATTGCAATCAATAAAAGGTCAGAGGTATTGTATGTTGATGGATGTATATACGGGGGATGAGTTAGATAAAATAAATGATTGGATTGAGAAGATTGCAATTGGTAATAAAGTAATGAAAATATTATATGTGGATATTCGTAGGCTCAAGGATCAAACCCAAGAGAAAATTTTGGAAGCAAAGAAATATCATAGTGATGTCTTCCTTGACATTTTTTAAGATGAGTCAAGAGATAAATTCCTATCAGTGAAAATAGTCATCAAATAGTTTTAAAAAGATATTTGAAGAAGCCTTGACTGATGAAGACATTAGACAAACATTTAAGATGGAGGAGCCATTGCTATAGTTGGATGTAAAGCTTGAAGATTTTGCAAAGACTCATATAGATGTGGGAAACTAATGGCAAGTAGTAAAAGATAAGTATGATGCTTTAGATTTTCTAGATGTACCCTGTTGTCACTTAGGTTTGCACCCTTGTCCAAAGCCTATGCATAAGGACAACCTAGTGAAACATGGAAACAACCTCCAAGCTGTGGGACTTGAACTACGAGGTTGAGTCTTCGGAGAAGGTGGGCTTCCTCTTACTATCAAGATGCACCTTACTACTCTTGGAGAGGAAAAGGGAGAAGGAGAGCATGGAAGCAAATCTACCTAATCTAATCTAAAGAGGTGATGCACCAAAATAGAGTGTTCAGACCAATCTCTGCCCATATATGCACTATTGAACCAAAACGAAACTAAGGATATACAAATTCAAACATGCTTTAATCTAATAGTTGCATACAGATCAAAAGACCAAGATGAATGACACAAGGAAAGAGAGATTCACTTATATTACCATTCATAGGACAAGAAGATACAATCATGCAGATTATAGATCTCTACAAAACACCAGTAAGAGGCAAAGAATTCTCGCACTTTCATACCAATGGCTGAAGGAGATAAGGCAAAAATCATACAGTTCAAAGGCATAGGAGATTTTACATTGAAATTGTAGAGCAACAACAAAGAAAAGTTAGAGAATGATTGACCTTTTCAAAATTCATAAAAATTTCCTTTATAGTTCAGGCATAACTAAGATTTTCCCTCCAAAACTATCCTGCAACAAATGCATTGAAGTCCTACAAAGAACAATCATGGGGAAACCTGATCTGGATGCGGATCCAGACGCAATGATTTATGATCTTGGTTAGAATAGGGCCTTGGGATCGGGGTGGTAGAGTGTTCTCCCGCATTTAGCATTCATTTCCTAGTGGTTGGAAATGATCATAAAGATCATATTTGTGTAAAATCTTGGCTTTTCCCTATTCTTGGCTCGTGAATCAGCATGATCAACAGGTCAACATAACCTTGGCACCGGGATGAGTCACATGGACCAATCAATTTACCTCATTTTTCCACCTCGTAGGTCTTCCCCATGGTTGACCATGCCTTTTCTTTACTAACTGCACCATCTTGCAAACCTTGACCGCGACGGTCACAATAACTACCAACCGCATCTAACCGTTCCTACCTCAACTGGACCCACAAAACTTTGAGGATACATGGAAAATCCTCACTATGTCACTATAGCTAAAGATCGAGCATTTTTTCATAACAACATAGCAAGAAACATTGACCTTCCACAATCCAATGGCCCTGAAGATACACCCAATCTGTCAATGTGTTGACCAATAGAAACTTAGCCTTTTTCTAACTTGTCCAGTAAGTTCTTGCTTTTGCAGCCCGCTAAGGAAAATAGGACCCACAATCCATGTGTCACCAAGTCGCTAACTCACTATACCTAAACAATGTGCATCTTCCCATAGCAAGTTAGCGAGGACCATCGATCCATGCTGATCTGACGATGAGTAAGATGCATTGAAGGGACCGGCCCACTTTTGCACTATCATTGCCCTAGCCAATGTGAAATCAACCAACTACCCATGTCTCATTAATCTGTACACTCATTCTTGACGCATCACTGGTCTGAGGTCCACCTTGTGACTTATGGAACAAACCTGGCCCCACAAATACATGCGATAGCGAATCGCTATCTTGCTATACATATCTTCCAAGCAACTTCCCATAGCAAGATAGCGAAAGCCATTGATCTAAGGTCAATCCAAGGGTGAAGAAACTGCATCAGATATTCTGAAGATTGGTGGGTCCCATACTCGCTATGTTGATATGAGTAAACAACTTGCAACTTTCTTTAGCAAGATAGCGAGGACTATTGATTTTGCATTGATTAGACGGTCAGAATCCCTCTTGTGTCTTAAGGAGGCATGCCCGCAATGCTTAAGGTCTTCGCATCTTCATCTTGCAGGCATGCACCAACCATGGATCAAAGAAGATCTAATGGTGCTTGGAAAAAATGCTTCTGGACCCAAGCGCGACTAACCTCTGTGATTTCATCTAGACACGTGTCGCCAGGGTGCTTCTCTGCACCATCAGAAGGTCTGACAATGCTCAAAATGTGGGAAAGCGAGTACCAATCAAAATGCCAACTCAGCCTGCCATCTTACGGCCCATAAGAAGGGCATGGACCCACCTGCCATGAATTTCACAACGCCTCACTATCTCGCTAATCAATGAGATGTATAGTTTCTCCTGATAGTGAGGTAGCGAGCGTCGGTGGCTTTATCCAAATTTGGCATCGAAGAAAAAAATCGGACCACCT
Source organism: Cupressus sempervirens (assembly GCA_028749045.1). Taxonomy (NCBI): domain Eukaryota; kingdom Viridiplantae; phylum Streptophyta; class Pinopsida; order Cupressales; family Cupressaceae; genus Cupressus; species Cupressus sempervirens. The sequence continues at coordinate 474,374,730 of CM053786.1, forward strand.
CTACCAAACTGGGTCCGCTGATCCATGTGGCAAACACTCGCTATCTCACTACACCTAATCAACATGCAAATTTCCATAGTGACATGGCGAGGGCCATAGATTCTCTTTAGATCTATGGTGATCAACAGATTTGTACAACTGCGCGTTGAGCTAGCGAAGACCCTATGTGACATCATGTTGTCCACGCATCGAAAAGGGGCATTCCCACATGGTTTAACTCCCTCATATCTTGATCTTGTGGGTGTGCGATGATCATCAATTTGGGAAGGTCTAGCGATGGGTCCATAATTGCATCTTTGCAGCTTACTGAGGGAATAGGACCCACCATGCCACATAGCACAAAAGGGCTTGCCCGCAATACTTAAAACGCTTGCATCTGCATCTTGCGGGGAAGCACTTGCCATAGATCTGGCAAGATCTGAAGGTGAGGAAAGATGCATGCTGGCGAGGCAAAACATTAAAATACCTTGGGCATTAAAATATCATAAACTTTGCAAGTAGCTATTAGATGGGGCAACATTCAAAATTCAAACTTTTGGTGGGGGGGAAAAAATGGATAACATAACCCAAGTGACAGAAATCATAAAGAAATTTAAGAGCAAACATCCAGAGATAGCTATGATATGAAGGGGAACAAAACCTAGAAGCTAGAATTTCAGTTTTGACACTTGGGAAATTTTTGCTTTTTTTGGACCTATCTTCCAAGGTGCGCAAGGTGGGCAAGTTGTACTTCTCCAAAGGTGTTCCATAAGTTTTTAAAGAAGCCAAAGGTTTACTGATAGTTAACTTCTAGTTCCAAATTTAGATCTTTCCATGCATTAGAAACGCATTCTGACAACAGTCTAACTTCTACAAACCTCTAGAGAAGGTTGAGCTTCTATTTTTGGCATCGCCAAAGACTCCTACATGAACTAATGGCTTCCTTCTTCATATTTTCTCATTATTTCTTTGTTTTAAGAAATTTAAAGGCTCATGCACCCATTAAATGATATAAATAAGGGTGGAGTCCTACTTAGCACCAGCTAAAGGGTCAGTTTGTACATAAATAGATTTTTTCATTAGTTTAGAAGCATATATTTGCATGAAGAGATCCCTCACTCTCAACACAAATTGAGAAGAATATTTCCTATAAATTGAGGAATTAAATATGCATTTTAGGCTATTATTTTGATGTAATAATATATGCTATTGGTTCTCTCATTCAGAGTGTAGTTATTCCTTCCTAAGTGTGTTATATTTTGTGAATGTATGTTCACGATGTAATGGAGCCAATAGTTTTGTTGTATTATTTTGATTGAGTGATCTTCTAATTATAGTTTTTTTTACGTGTTTACAAATTCCACTGACGTAATTAATTAGAGAGATCACCCTATTTTCCTCCATAGCTTTTTGTCTCACATGAGCTCACTTTCCATGGCCTTTTGATTTGATGAAAAGTGAAACATCAAACAATTACTAAATGCCCATCGATGATTGCATCAGTGGCATTGAGGAAGCATTGCTCCTATTTTCATTTGTTACCTACTAATCTTTTCAAAAGCTTAACTCACAGACGTGTTGTTTTTGTGGCTTATGTTCATTAAAGATTTATTTTTCAAGTCATTTTCTTAAACTTCTTGTTATCCTATCTTCATAATTTTCTATTACAAACACTTGGTTAATTTAGGAATTCATATAGTTACATAGTTAAAATTGCATTCATTATAAACAAAAAACTACAAAAAAATATATGTTTCTTTTGTGTAGTTATTCTTTTGAGATAGAAAGAAAATTCAACATCTTAGCCAAAGTTGGTTTGAACTAGCAAAGGCCTCCTCATAAATAGTTACATTTATCTTCTACTGAGTAGATTCTAGTAGGTCATAAGATTGCCTAGAACCTTGGAGTTGATCCTAGATTAGCTTTTCAAGAGAGGATTTTGAAAGGATTCCTGCTATTAAGCATCATGCAAAATGACAACTCAATGGAAGTGATGATCTCCACTTCATGTGCTAAAGCAACATAGGGGGTTGGATGTCATATTTGGACTCAATAGCTATAGGGACTTCTCTATCAAACTATGGAAAATTATCATCCACCCTGTATCCTAAACATGTAGTATCTCTTCTTTTTTGTCCCTTGTTGTGGCTTATGGTTTCTATAAGAGCATTCTTGTTGTCTTTTAAAAGTCCTTGACCATGATAACCCATTTTTCTCAAAAATTCGTAGCCTTTCCTATAACTTTTAGGATAAATAGGGTTAACTAAAATGACTTCATCATTATATTCTTCCTCTCTATAGATCCAATCTCTAATGGCTTGATCATCCTTTTCATCCTCTAGAATGACTGAAAACCAAACAAAAGTATTGTAGATAGTCATAGTAGAAGATGAAGGCTTTGTCTTCTCAAATGGTTTGTCATAAAAACATGGGGAAACTGACAATGCTACAATGGAGTCCAAGGTATTCTTCCCCATACTAATACTCATCATTTTTAATTTTTTTTTCACATTTTTTAAGAGTTGGTCTAATGTCACTAGAAGTTTGATTATGTAGCACTAGTGACTCTGCAGCACTAAGCACATTGATGGACATGAAATTGTTTCCTAGGATCACAATCTCTGCACCATTGAATGGGAACTTGATACACTAGTGGTATGTTGATGGTATGACTTAAATTTCATGGATTCATGGCCTACTAAAAAAATGGTTATAAGAAAGTGGGATTTCTAATACTTGGAAGACCACATCTTTCTCTATGTGACCCATGCAAATAGGAAGCACAATTAGGCCTTTGGATGATTGTTCAAATTCATCATATGTCTTAATGGTTATTTTTCCTCTTGGATTGATTAAAAACTCGAACATTCCTAATTATTGAATTAAACTAAATGAAATAATATTTAGCCTAGAATCATTGTCTATCAGTACTCATCAAATTTGGGTGTGATAGATTTGAACTTTGACGTGGAAGGCAACGTTGTGTGGGTGACACAAAGATTTTTCATCATTTTCAAAAATATGAGATAGTGAGGTAAGGAAATATGGTTTACCATAGCTTAGAATTTCTTGGCATCAATACCTATAGGAACATTAGCAGTGTGTAGATCCTTTTCTAAGATCTCTTTGTGTAAGGGAGATAACTCTGGAAACTCAAAGATAGAAATTTGTGTAGGAGTATGTTGTAATTGACTCATGAGGTCATAGTTGGATATAGGAGGTAGAGCTTCTTGTTTGGAAGATGAGGCATTTTTGGGATCAGTAGCCACTTTGATAACAACCTTTGATTGCCCCCTAGTGAGAGTGTTTAAGGTCTCACCATGAGAAGAGGAAGAATCTGCCACCCTAAGGGACATCCTAGATCTAGTGTCTTTGAAGTTTTGGTGGGGAATAAATTCTTTAAAGACCACCTAAGAATCATCATTACCAGTGTCATAATTAGGTTCCTTATCAAATTTGGGACCCATCACATAGACATTCCCAATAGCTTCCAACATATTGATCACATTATATGTATTGGAATGTGCATAGCTAATCTTGGCATCATTTCCCTTTTTGTTGGCTTTAGATGTCTCTCCTTTTTTTTATTTGAGTAATGGTTTTTTAAATGATTTATGATCAAAAATTTTAAATAAGTCATCTGTGATAATTGTTCCCTCATCAGTGAGATCTTGAATGGCATCCTTAATTTTGAAGCAATTCTTTGTATTGTGACCCTTGTTTATATGATAATTACAAAATTGGTCATCTCTCCAACAATTGGGTTTTACAAGTGGGTCATAGAGTTGAAGATTGTCAGGCAATGTGTTAAGCTTATTAGAAAGAAACATTTTCAAGACCACTTCATATGAGTCAACCATTGGTGTGTATGTGTGTCTTGGTTTAGAGGGCTTCTTAGCCTTGTTGAAAGATTGTGGCTTTTGTACACCCAAAAGGTGTCACACTACAAACTCTTTTGCCCAAGTGATTCCATGAGATGGGAATGCTTGGATGTTGGCTTAGAGCTCCCTATCCATGGAGTGCAAGAAGTGTGTTTTGAGCAATATTAATGGCTCTTAGTTAAGCCTTAGAAACACATTCCTTGCTAGTAAACCACGCAATGGGAGGTTACTGGAGACAAGAGAAAGAATGCAAGTGCCCACAATGAGTTCCTCAAATATGAAATGCAATTATTGATTAAACTAACATGAATATGAAAAATGCAGCTATGTACAAGAATGAGAGTGTTACAAGATCCAAACTAATTGCTATGTGATCTATATTATTGTAAAAGAGAACTAAGATAAATGCATCTACACTAAAATGCCATGATATAAAACAATGTAGATAAGAGGATGGAAGTTCTCCACAAAGCTCTCAAGGATTTGAACGATAAACATGTACATAACAATACTCAAGAGTGTAGATCCTTTGACAAGGGGAGGGCTCTTTCTTTTAAATATGTATGGATAGTGGAGATCAAGATCAAATGATGAATGATCAAGGGTGGAGTTTAAAAATAGGATTGATCCAAGTGCACAAAGAAGTCAACCAATAAAATAATAGTTGACTTTGCATGTGAGACAAAAAGAGCCTTTTCTTTTATTTTTGAAATAGGAATAATATTTTATGTGTGCACATTGAGTGGGTTAGAAGAATGGGGTATTTTATTTAATTAAAAGGGGACATGTCCTTTTAACCAAATAATGAACTTAGGGTAGTATAGTCAAACTGTAGGTCATAATCAAATTAATTACTTTTTAGAAATTTGTTCTAGGCAAATGATTAATTAATTTAGCCAAAATGCTAAGAAGGGGGCTAATAGTCTAAGTGACTATTTTTAGGTGATTAAATTTTCCCCTCTTTGACTAATGTGTGATCAATCTTGGAACATATTATTTCAAAGAAAATAGAAGCCAAGTAGGTAGCAATAGATAGAGATATATGATTCCAAAGGATGAATTGTAGAAAGAGAGAAAATCTTGAATGTACAACCTAATAGCAGTAGTACTAAACACTAGGAAAGAGACAATGTTAAAACTCAAGAAGAATGCCAACACCAAGAAAAGAAGATAGATTTAGAGCAAATGAAAAGATCAAATATATACTCTTGAGAAATAGATAGTTGTAGCAAGTGATGATAGAGTATTTCTTCCCCCTCAGGATCGAAATCATAATGACCTAAAGGGGATGGAAAAATGAGCTAGATATGAGAAAATTGAGCTTTAGTAATGTCCAAGATGATAGATAGATGATTAGAACCAAAGGATGACTATATAGTAGTGATAGAATGCCCTAGTTTGACCATAGTTGACCATGAAGGATAAAATATGTGAATTAGGTCATATTGAGAAGGAAGATGATTTAGACATGAAAATTTGAATGGAAGTAGATATGAAGTGTAGAAGTGATGAAGACATGGAGAAATGAAGATGCCCTAGTAAAGATTCAAAGATTAGACCTCAAAAGGTCAGGTAACTGCATAGAAGAAGGTAGAATTTTGAAATGTGATTTGATTATCAAGATGAACTTGGATTTTGATTTCGATCACAAAAATGGATCTAGGATGTCAAAATTAGCTTGGGGTGTGATTTTTGTAGAATTCTAAGGAGTTTGAAAAATGAGCCAAAATGAAGTTAGAAGGCAATATAAGGGGACCAAGTGTCATTTTCAATTCATTTGTCATTTGTGATTTTGAGAGCTTTTCAGTGATCTGGAGAGAGAAACATGGCATTAGCAAACATTCTGACCCACCAACACTGCTTCAAGCACAACCAATTATACAACTGGCGACCTGAGTATGAGGTCTTAGTAAGTCATCAACCTTTTTCCCTTTTTGAAGCATTTATGACCCTTTTTCTCAAGTTTTAAGGTTTAAACATGGAATATTGTGCAATATTTTAAAAAGTATCTCACATGTACTTTAAAAAATATCACATGATATTTCACATGACAAATTGTATCACACTATATGTAAAATTCTATCACATTGGCTATACCCAAATGTCACCTGAGTCAGTGTGAAATATCACTCAAGAAAAAAGTCTCACCCAAGTAGTGCAAAAAGTATCACATGATAATTCATTAGCAAAAAGTATCACCTACATATAGAAGGAAGTATTGCACAACCTATTTTTTGAGCAATTTGAGTTGTATTTTGTGTGTTTGATCATGTTTTTTATGTTACTGATGTTAGCTTGACCTTTTTTTGCAAATTATATTTATGGCACTTCACATTAGGGCCTCCAAAGTGGTGGGGGTGTGCGTTGTAGGGTTTCTTACTGATGATGAGAAGGTCACCATATTGAATATGTGGCTAAGTGGGTTAATCGAATGCCCCATATATGGTGAACCATGGGTTATTGACTGCACTAGTCAAGTGATGGCATAGCGAGCACAACACTTTCCACCTACCTACTAGAAAGGTGGCTATCACACTAGAGAATATATATCGCATCCTTTGAGTACCTTTCTATGGTGATCTAATGAGTTTATGTTTGATTTCTCTTTTGTGTTTCAAGTTTTTAATATCCATGTGGGGCATACAAATGCGAGGTTGTTGACATGTCACAAGTTTATTATGATCAAACAGTGATAGAGGTGAGAGCGGTTGTGCAACAGATGTTTTAGGATGTAACCATCCTAGACCATCATTTGAGTTGGGAGTGACTCATTGATGAGTACAGTGATTATAACCCATTATGATGCCTATTATGTTTATTAGTTTTCTGGGCTCTAGTTACTAATAAGAGCCAAAAGGGCTTCCCACTGGGATAGGGCAGATTAGTGGTAGATTCAATTGGGCAACTCTGGAGGATGGCATGGGGACTAGCCATCTTAGAAGATATGTATCATGAGTTCCATGAGGTAGTATATTGTAGCAAACAGTTTTCGGCATGTGGAGCAATGTTAGCTTAGATATGGGCTTGGGAGAACATTGTCATCATTCAACTGTAAGTGCGGCTACAAGAGCAAATCCAACCATACATATTCAAATACACAAGATTTATACCCCAAAGTTATAGTGGGGATGTGACCTACTATCAATGGCTCCTAGATGAGCTTACATCTTTTATGTAGTGGCCATACTGATAGTGTCATAGATGGTTTGACTTGTGGGAGTTAGAGTACATGTGCTATAGTCGACTAGTAGTTGGGAGATATGAAAACATTATTAAGTGCTTTGTGATCAGTCAAGTGTGGCAGCAACTTGCTAAGTAGTAGGTGGTCTCAGTGGAGACTACAACTTATGCTTGATTTCATGGAGAGAAGGCATAGGGTTGGTTGCCCATGTTGGATTATCATACAGGCCTTTGAGATACTGCAACCTTGGTATGCAATCCTTGGGATTACCACTAAGATGTAGCTGATGTGGGGGAAGATCCAAAATATTTATATGAGGTTAGAGACATCCATTCCTAAGGTTTACGTAGCTAGATGCCCCAATCATAGCAATAGGATAGGGGGGAGATGGAGGAGACGATGTTAGAGATAAAGGTAGAGGTGGTAGACAAATGGAGGTTAAGGGTAGTTCCCAAAAAGGGAGGAGATTCCTGTGGGCCCAAGCCATGAGGGATGTGGAGGAGGAGGAGTGTCCACTAAGATGCAAGAGAGTTGAGTGAGTTGAGGTATGGGCAAAGAAGCCTATTGCAAGAGATGAAGATTGAGATGCTCAGTTTCAGGCCATGGAGGTAGAGTTGTAGGTAGCGTGGGTGACCATTATAGTAGGGATTAGTAGCTGGTGAATGCATAGGCAGAGGTTGATAAGAGAGAGCTATCTTTGAGAGATCATTTAGTAGAGGCCTGGTGGGAGGTGAAGCAATAGACAGCTAGAGTGGTGTGCTATCATGAGGTGTACATTCCTGTTGTTTTGGTGGACCGATAGGTACCTATGTACTCAGAGAGGGCTAGTAGATCGGAGGGTGTGGTGTAGCCACCAGATAGGAGATAAGCTCCTCCACCAGGGCCACCACTAGATATAGAGGGTGGGAGTCTGACTTAGGTCTAGGCTGATGTTTCATGATAGTTTTATTGTACCTCATGTATTTTGAGATGAATGTCCAAATTTTGGATCTCACATTCTATATGTATTATGACACATGTTGATATATATTAGATATTAGATTTGATCAATAGCCCTTTGTGTCTTATTTTATGGATGTTTATGAATGTTTCATCATTTTATGTTTCCATGTGATGTTTTAGTTTCTTGCTCATGTATGTGTTTTTTTATGCTCATGTTGATATTTTCATGGATCTCTCTTGTGTATGATTTTTAGCTCTCATGTGTATGATATAGACTTATGTTTTGAAATATGTAACACTTAGATAGATTAGATGTGATTTTTAAATTAATCCATTCTGATGACAGGATAGCAAAGAGGTGAAGTGAAAGATCAAAGAGATGAAAAGACATGATCAAGAAGAAAGAAAAGAAGGTATGAAAGTAGTTAGCTGACATATCCAAGGAAAGATGAAGAGAGAGCTCTCCCCATATATATAAAATGCAAGATTAAGCTATAAAATGAGCCTATAATGAAAACTAATATGCATATTGGTTTACTAGCAAGGAATGCATAACATTTACACTCTAATTTGATCATTAAGAATTTATTAGGGACATCATCAGATCATATAACTATCAATAACTATGAGGATATGAATATGATTAATATCAGATAGGAATGTGGAAACCTAATATAAGCATCAAAGACATGTAAGTCAATATGGCTACGTGATTAGATTCCTTAAGTTTAATATAGCAAGATTACACCTATATCAAGGCATAAGTGCCAGGATAACCCCTAAGTGTGGTCTTTCAAAAATAGTCAAGGATGATAAGTTGTAAGTCAAAGTCTCAAGTAGGACAAGCACAAAGATTGTAAACACCTTAGACTAAAAAATTATACCCACAAGTAGAAAGAAAGTAAAACATGTCCCATGCCCCTAGTCTTCTAGTCCATGAAATCTTCAAAAGAATATTAGGGAGGGAACACTCAGCAAAGAAATCATCATAAATAGCACACAAAGAAGATAATGTTCAACATATCTCAATAGTTTAAATGTTTAAGTGTGTGTGTGTGTAAGTCACTTGGCCATTTCTTCAAGACATGATTCTGATAGTGATAAATATCACAATATCAAAGACTGTGGGTAGACTATCTAAAAAGTTTTGAGAAACACTTGATTTCAGTGGTACTATTGAGAAAAATTATTTCGTGAGTTTTCAAAGAAACCCTAATGCACAAGGAGACCTCAATAGGCTAAAAAATTGTGCCCCCAAGATGAAGACAAGGGGCAATTCCAAGCTAAGGAATGTGTTGTAGAGTGAGTGATTGAGACTAATAGACATAGGTGTGAGTGTCTCAAGTAGTGCCTATTTCCAAGTTTTCACTACTTGGAAAAAAAATTAGGACTTTTTTCAAAAAATAATTTTCTTTTTTTTTTTGTATTTTTTTTTTTTTTTGGTGATACACAAAAGTGCCTATTGCTAGGTTTTCACTAAGATGGCCATTTTTTTAAGATATTTTCTACTTTTTAAGGATTTTTTTAGGATCAATAGATATGTACAAATAGATGAGCTCTGAGCCTTTAAGCATGGAACTTTTTCAGATGTAGGGCATTGATAGGCTCCACAAGTTGTTTCCCTTATAGAGTAGAAAGATGATATGCACCAGACCCAAATATTGTTGTGATAATATAAGGGCGCAACTAATTAGGTTCAAATTTCTCTTTTTGCTCTTTGCTCTGGAAATTTTTAGGATTTTCTCTAAGAAAGAGCTCACCCACTTGGAACTCATGGGGATGAACTTTCTTCTTGTAGGTAGTAGAAATGTGCTTTTGATAAGCCTTCATATGATCAAAAGCAGCATTGCGGTGTTCATCAAGGGTTTCTATCTCTTGTACTTGCATAGCCCTATGATCCTCATCAGTTATCAACCCATGTAAGTAGACTCACAATGACAGGATCTCAACTTTTGAGGTGAGGACAACCTTAGATCCATAGACTAAAGAAAAGGGTGTGACCCATGTAGGAGTATGTATGGTAGTTTTGTAGGCTCATAGTGTTAGATTAATTTATGCTAGTCCTTCCCTAATTTTTGAATTGTTCTATGTAGAATCTTGAAAATGTCTTGTTAGAGGCCTCATCTTAGTCATTCCCTTAAGGATAGTAGAATGAGGACCAATGTTGTTTGATTCTAAATTTCTTACATAGTTGTTTGTGGTCCTTGTTCTTGAATTATCCTCCATTATCAATAACAATAAAGGAAGGAATATCATAGCAACAAATGATGTGGTTTAGTATAAATAGGGAGACATGTTTTCCTATGGTAGCAGATAATGGTATAGCCTCAACCCATTTGGTAAAATACTCAGTCATTTTGATAATGAATTTGTTGCCACTAAATGAACTTGGATGAATTTTCCCTACCAAGGTAAAGGCATGTTGCTGAAATGGCAAATATGTAATAGATGGTATAAGCTCAAGTCTAAGAGCATGAATCAAATTGACATGAAGTTGACATTTCTTATAGGACTTAGCATGATGAATAGCATCAACTTGCATGGTTGGCCAGTAATAACCCGCCCTAAGCAATTTCTAAGCAAGTGAAAGGCCATTGGAATGTACCCCACAAATATCATCGTGGACTTCAGCTAGTGCATTTTCAAACTCTTCTAACTCTAAACACCTAAGCAATGTTTTGTTTAGACTCTTCCTATACAAGTCACCATAGACCAAAGTGTAATGTGAAGCATTATGAAGGAGTTGGTGTTTTTGGTTGTATGTGAGGGTTTTAGGAATAACCTGATCACATAGGTAGGAGAAGATGGTAGCATAGAGGGATGAATCATGACCCACAATGGTGTAGATCACATGGTTATCAAAGGAGTCATAGGTAGGATGACATAGTTCTTCCACTAGGAACTCAAATCACGATTCATGTTCTTGTAATTGGAGGATAGATGCTAGAGAAGCCATAGCATCGACAGACTTGTTTTCTACTTTAGGAATTTGCTAGATTGTCACAAAAGTGAAATAGTTCCTTATAGCATCAATCAACTTCTTATAAGGTACCAACTTCTCATCTTTGGTTTGATATTCATTTTTTACTTGATTTATGACAAGTTGAGAATCTCCATAGATGTGCAATTCTATGATTCTCCATTCAAGAGTTATTTTTATCCCATTTGTTAAGGCCTCATATTCTACAATATTGTTAGTGCAAGAGAATAGATGTTTGTAAGCTTTTTGGATTGTGTAACAATGAGGTGAGATGAATAGGATGCTGACCCTAGCACCATTCTATGCATGAGAACAATCAAAGAACATTTTCCAAGTTCTCTCAAAGATGTACATAATTGAAGCATCTAGAAACTCAATTTGCATAGGCATTTTATCTTCTAATGGAAAATCAGCCAATTGGCTAGCTATGGCCTACCCCTTGATAGCTCTATGTTTGACATACTATATCTCAAATTCAAAAAGAATCATCATCCATTTAGCCAGGTAGTCGGTAAGTGCAACTTTATTTAACAAGTATTTTAAGGGATCAATTTTAGTAATTAGGTGAGCTATATGTGCCAACATATAATGTCGATATGAAGATATCCCAAAAGGATCGAACATTTGGAATGGGATCATGAAAGCTAGGGACCTGGCTAAGGCCAGGATATCATGGAAATTGGGAAATGGGAAGGACATCCAGTTCTGGTCAGATAGATGGCTTTCCCAAGATCCACTTATCAATAACCCTATTTTTGAGAGATGGATGCAAGCTTGTACTGATCAAATTGGGTCCAAAGTTTGTGATTATTGGAATGGCCAGGAATGGAGTGACCTATCCCTCATCTCTGAGGACTTGACTCCTATAATGCTTATGCTCAATTCCATGATTCCTATCAATTTGGGGGATGAGCTGGTCTGGAGGGATAATCCCAATGGAAGATACTTTGTTGCCTCAGGCTATAATTCCCTTTGGAGCTTAAAAGAGAAGGCCCCTTGGGCAGAGGCTTGGATTTCGGGTCTCACTCCAAAGATAAACATTTTTTACTGGTTGGCTCTTCAGAACAAAATCCTTACTCATGACAATCTCATGAAGCGAGGACATGTTATGCCCAGTAGATGTCCCTTGTGTAAGAATCAGGCTGAGACCGGAAATCACATTTTCATCTTATGTGACTATGCCAGGGAGGTGTGGAATGTCATCACACATGATAATGAAACCCTTTGGTGCAAACCAGATAATCTCATGGATTTTTTCCATCAGTGGAAAGGTCTTAGTAAGATTGCTGGTCGGTAGGATCACTCGGACTGGATTTTACCCCATTTTTGCTGGGGAATTTGGAAGGAAAGGAATAATAGAATATTTAGAGACAGAGAGGAGCCGGCTATAATCCTTGGCAGGAAGGTCTCGAAGAATATAAAGGAAAATCTCCAAGTGTTGAAGGAGGAAGAAGAAGAAGAAGGGGACAGAAAGATAGCTAAAGAAAAAGACAGGAACCTCAAAAGGCAGGATGCTAGCTGGCTTCTCCCCCCAGATGGTTGGTCAAAAGCCAACTTTGATGGGGCTTCAAAGGGTAACCTAGGCCCTTCAGGTTGCGGTGGAATCATAAGAAATAGCTATGGGAAGGGAATAGCTTCCTTTGCTTCCCCGCTGGGAATCCAGACTATTCATCTGGCTGAAGCAAGAGCTGCGAGTAAGGTGGTCAAGTTGGCTTTTGAAGCCGGGATTACTAAACTCTGGCTTGAGGGGGACTCCAAAAACATTATTAATACCATTAATGGTATTTCCCCTCCCTCGTGGACAATTGTGAACATAATTGCTGAGACTTGCGCCACTCTCACAAAGTTCGATAAGGTCCACGTCACTCATGTTTACAGAGAGGCAAACCCAGTCGCTGATTGGTTTGCTAATAAAGGGGTTAACGCCACCAATAATCTGACCTGGCATGCCAGAAAAGATTTTCCGACGGAGGCAAAGTTTCTTATCGACCAAGATAAAATCTTGGGAAGGACGGCTCAAATCCAATGCAATTATGGATAATAAAGATTGCTTAATAAATGGTAAGTGCCATTATTGGCATCGTGATTTTCACCAACAAAAGGGGTTTCCTCTGACATTTCGACACGTTCGAAAGGACGATACCATTATTTTCAGAAAGGGGTATATTCACGGGTATCATAAAAGAAACATCACCATTTTTTTGAATGCAAATAACTTGCACAGTTCAGAGTTCATGAGAATTGTGGAAGTTGATCAGGTAAACATGACGGGTGAGAGGAGCAGAAAGGAGCCGGTGGGGGAAGTTCAGAAGTGGAAGAACAAGGCCAAAGTTTGGAGAGAGCTGGAAAAGGGTGGGGTTACTAATTTCTTCGAGAAACTTCATGGCTCGGATCCTGAGATCACTAACAGCATGGTGAATTCGTGGAATAATGGTAAGGTTAAGGTGAACGGGGTCTACTTTCAAATTACTGAGGATGTGGTTGCTGAAGTCACGGGGATTCCGATGGAGGGGCATAAATTCTTCAGAGACAAGAAGATGTCTTCTAATGCAATCAAGGATTTTGTGAAAAACACTGAAGAGCTGAACAAGCTGGGCAAGAAAGAGACTTTTTTGTAACAGATAGTATAAAGAAGCTCTGGAGGTATGTTCTCTACACTGTCATTGAATATATAACCCTAGACCCCAGGTTTGATAGGGTTAGGACTCACCATTTTGTGATTCTGAATCATTTTCGCCATGGTAGTAAGATCTCCTTCCCATATTATCTTTTTAACTCGATGAACAAGGCCATTTCTAGTTTTAAAAAGAAAGCTACCATCAACCTGGCACTGCATGAGGGTCTTCTACTTCTGATTCATGAGCATTTCCACGCTCAAACCATTAGCAAAAACCCTATCCAGGGGGCGAATGTTGACAAGAGCAGCTCCAGTTTTTCCTCAAATTTTGACGATGTCGAGAGCATCAGCTCTGATGAGGTTTTTGAGCATTCAGGTAAGAAGACTAAAAGCCATAAGAATGATTACCCCTCTATCAAATTATCCAGCAGAAAGAGCCCTAGAGGTCATACCCCAGCTAAAACTGGCTCTGCTGAGGTGGAGGAGGAAATGGATACTGATGATTCTGACAAGGTTTTGAAGGAGGAGCTGGATGAGGAGAAACTGAGAAAAAGACAAAAGAGGGAGGGAGAGAGCATGGAGCACTCCAGTAGTCAGGGAAAGGTTTCTCTTCCCATTCCCCTCTCCCTTATACATCCTCAGCCTCCTTTGGAGGAAAATGACAACTCTAGACAGATTGAGGGGGAAGTGCAAGTTAATAACAGAAGGAAGGCTTGGAAGAACTTCAATGTGAGAACGGCCACTATGGGAATCTACAGAGAGGCGATGAACCCCCAACTCCTGGTGGACGAACTCGAGAAGCCTAGACTCAATGAGCTAATTGACTCGGCTATGGTGGCTATTTCTAATAATGCAAGAGAAACGGGCATGAATCTGTTGAACAATGCCTGCAATAGCATGATCGACAACTTCAAATCAATTAAATGGCTTTTCCATGAGCTTGAGGATGTCAGAGATAGGGTTTCCCAAATGGAAAAAATCAAGAGCAAGACAGGTGCAAAAAGCCAAGGCGACTCGAACAGCTGGGAGACTCTGATGGAGAGGAGAGTAAAAAATATTGAGAACTAAAATCACAACCTGGCAAGTCAAATGATCTCCCTCCTCGCTTCGATCAACGACAACATCCTCTCTCTCTTGGAAAATCTCAAAGACAGGAACCAGATGGAGGAAGATGATAAACAGAACAGAGACAAAGATAGGCTGGATGTGGATAAAGCCAAGGACAGCACTATGGAGTAGGATTTGACGAACGCCCAGGATCATAAGGCAGAAGAGCAACAAGAGTGCGCCGAAGCTGCCCAGATCAAGCTCGAGATGGAGAAGTAGTCTGCTAGGTTGGGTCTCTGTCCTTTGGTTTTTGTTTCTCCTGGCTTTGGCTTTTTGTCTGGTCTCTATTTTTCTGGTTGGTTCTCTGGCATATTTAGTGGGCAGTTGTTTCGGGCTGGGCCTTTGGGCTTATTTTCAGCCGTAAGGCTTATGTTTTGGCTGGGCATTTTTTCGCTTATTTTCAGCCTTTCTTGTTGTTAAACTTATGGGTTTCAGGACCCCTTAAAACCTGTTTACCTTATCAAAAACATATAATGTCTAATTTTTTGAGAGGCAAAGATAGTACTACAAGGAAATCTTTCTCAATGTTATTGTAGTTCATTTCATAGGCTAACAAAGTGTGACTGATGTAGTATATAGTACATTCTTTTTTGGTCTCATCACTATGTCTCAATAATGCTCCTAGAGAGGAATATGTAGTTGAGATATACAAAATCAAAGGTTTTCCTAGTATGGGTGGCATCAATACTAGAGGTTTAGCAAAGTACCCTTTGATTTTCTCTAGACTTTTTTGAAAATCTTCATTCTAGATATAGGTAGAGCCTTTATGTAAATTATTGTTGAAAGATTGAGCCTTATTAGCCAATTGAGAAATGAATCTTCTAATTGATTGCAAATGTCCTTGAAGACTTTTGAGTTGACAAATATTCCTTGGAGGAGGCATTTTAATGATGGCTTGCACTTTTTTAGGATCAACCTTAATGTCATTTTCTAATATAATGTATCCTAGCAATTTTCCAAATGTGACATCAATGGCACACTTTTTTGGATTTAGCCTAAGTTAAAATTGTTCCATAAAATCCAATATCAAACTAAGTTCACCAAGATGTGTGTCTCTTTTTTCATATTTTTCTAGTGTTTCATCAACATAATCATCCATATTCTTATGTATAATGTCATGAAAGATAGTGGTCATTGTGCATTAATAGGTAGCGCCAACATTTCTTAGCCAAAAGGGCATGAAATTCTAATAGAAGGTACCCCATTAACATGTAAAGGCTATTTTTTCTTGATCAGTAGGAGTAATCTTAATTTGGTTATACCCAAAGAATCCATCCAATAAGGAGTACATTTCATAACCTTCCATCATATCTAGTATCATGTCTATGTTGAGAAGTGGAAAGTCATCCTTAGGGCATAGTTTGTTTAAATCTCTAAAATTAGTATAGATTCAAATATATTTTCCATGCTTAGACATGGGTACAATATTGGAAATCCACTTCGACTAATTAATAGCTCTGATGAAGTTTTCAGTTAGGAGTTTTTCCAATTATGCTTTGACTGAGAGGGCTACATGTGGATGCATCTTTCTCATTTTTTGCTTAATAGGTTTTACACTAGGAGAGATAGATAAATGATGCATAATTAAATCTATGCCAAGTCCTAGCATATCTAAGTAAGTCCATGCAAAATTGATCTTCTTTTCTTTAAAGGACTTGGCAAAACTCTCATTTTCTTCAGTTGACAATGATTAAGCCACATGGCTAATTTTAGGAGATTCATTTATGCCCAAGTTGATAAGTTGTGTAGGGTCAATGAGAACTGAAATTTTTTCCTAGAAATAGCTTGGTAGACTACCAAGTCCCTTATCCATAGTGCCTCAAGGAAGTTTTCACCATTGGGTATGTCTTTATTTTTACTTTTTTTGGGTTCAGATACCACCACAAAGTGGATTTTGCCATCTAACCACTTCTTTTTTCTTTTAATTTTGTGATTGAAGTATTTGATATCTTCTTCTATAATGTTAACTGCAGGTTCACTAGTGGAAGAAGTCATGGTTTCAATGGCATTAAGGTAGCAAGCAATCTCATAATCATTTTGGAAAGATGGTATTGTAGGTCTTTGATGTTGAACCGACCAATCTATGAGATTAGGATGAATCAAGGAGAGAGATGTGGAAGCTTCAAGGTTATTGATTTGAAAGGAGTCATCTCTGATGACATGAGAAGTCAAGCCTATAGTGAACATTATAAAGGAATCCAAATTAGGAATAGACCTAGAGGGACCAACATGGTCCACTAATGGAGTTTGCAAACCAATCTTGTCTAACCCTACACTCAATTCTTCAACTACATTTAGTTAGGTAGCATAGGTGTGAATGAGTTCCACCTATAATTTGTAAGACACATCTGAGAGACTTTCCCATTCATACTCACTAGAATATGTACTCTAGTTCCTAGCAATTAAGAGAGCAATATTTTGTCTAATCCTTCCGCTGTTTAAGTCTTCATGGTCAGATTCATCTTGTTCATATTGTCTAGAAGTAGAAGCTTCATGTAGGTAGTTAATGATTCTTCTCCCCAAAGGAGAGAAGTGAGAGGCATGAAATCCTCATCTTGCAACATAATAGTAACAAGGGTTGGATCATCATCCTCTAATTCACTAGAATTGGGAGCTATTCTATCAAATGTTGGTATTTCATCTTATAGCTCAAATCCTAAGCCAATAATATCTCAAGTATGAGTTAAGGGTTCTACTAGAGTTTTTTGGTTACTTGTTAAGGACCCATGGCTTTGATAGCACATGTTTGTGAGAAGTTTATATCCTTTTTCATAGCACTTAGGAGAGATGGGAGTAGTGACCGTGACTTCCTCTCCATCTTCCTCTTCCCTATATATCCAATCCTTGATTTCTTGTTCTTCTTTTTCTACTCCTAGTGGCACTGAAGATTGAATAAAAGTGCCAAAAATATCATTGTAGAAGCTTAAGGCTTTGATTTGGTAGAAAGTTTCACATAAGACCAAGACAAATAGATAATGTAGCAATAGAATTCTTAGAGTGTATTCACCCATGCCTAGGCTCATCATTTTTAGTTTTTGTTCATACTCTGTAAAAGATGGTGTTAGCTCATGAGAAGAGAAATTATGAGGAACTAATGTTTCTATCGCAAATAGCGTGTTGATAGACATTGAGTTGTCTCCTAGGAAAACTAACTCAGTGTATTTGAAAGGGAACTTAATGCATTGATGGTATGTAGAAGGTATTTCTTGCATGTCATGAATCTAGGGTATTACAACAACAAATTATATGCAAGTGGTATGTCTACAACTTGGAAAACATCTTTTTCAATCAAACCAACTCCAATTATAATCACAATGAGACCTTTAGAAGGTCTTTCAACCTCATCATAGGCTTTGATAGTGATCTTCCACCTAGGGTTGATAGCAAATTCAGGCATGCCTAATTTTTGGATAACACTAAATGATATGATTCTCAACCCTACACCATTGTCCATCAAGACTCGATGATCATGAGTACAAAATATTTGGACTTCAATGTAGAGGGTGAGATTATGGAGATGACAGAGAGCTCTATCATCTTCTTCAGAAAAGGTGAGAGAATAAGGTGAAGAAATGTGGTTCACCATAGCTTGGAATCGCTTTGTGTCAATATCTATGGGGACATTGGCAAAATGCAAGGCTTTTTTGAGAATGTCCTTGTGCAAAGGGGATAATTCCAACAACTCAAAGATAGATATTTGAGCCAGGGTACGTTGTAGCTGGTTGACAATGTCATAATTGGAAATTATTGAGGTAGTTTCTTGTTTGGATGATGAATTGTTCTTAGGATCATTAGCAACTTTTAGAACAACTTTAGATTTCCCCCTAGTGACAACATTAAGCGGTTCATTCTAGGAGGAGGAAGATTTTTCCACTTAAAGTACCACCTTAGGTTAGGTGTTCCCATGTTTTTGGTGTTGCAAATTTATTGTTGGTGTTGACCATTTCTTGTTTTGATGAATGGGTTGTTTTTCAAAATTAGAATTCGTCATGCAAAGATACTCAATGGGCTCAATCATGTTTATAACATTATCAATGTTAGCATATGCATAGTTGATTTTAGCATCATTATTTTTCTTAGGAGCCTTAGAGGATTAACCTTTCTCATATTTTGTAAAGGGTTGTTTAAAAGCTTTGTGGTTATAATTTTTTATGAGGCCACTTGTGACAACTTTACCAACCTCAATGAGATCTTGAATAACATCTTTAAGATTAAAGCAATGTTTAGTATTGTGGCCTTTCCTTCGGTGAAAACTACCAATATGATCCTCTCTCTACCAAGGGGGTCTAATGGATGGGTCATATGGGTGGAAATTGTCTGGTAGCATAACCAATTGTTAGATTGTGGTGACTAATCAGGGAAGTATTGTACATACTCCATAATTCCTTGGTAGGGTTTAGGGTTGATTTGGGCTAGAGCTGGGGTTTGGGGGCAGCAACCCCTGATACAGTTGGGGTCATTAGGCCATGGTTGTTGGGGCTTTGGAGGCAAAACCCCCCCAAAAAAAATTTGGTGCTACCATATTAGCATTTTATGGCCAACATGGTGTAACTAAATTTTAACCCTAAAGAAATAAATTACTTGTATAAAAAGGGCTTAGGGTTAGGGATTGATTCATTGTGGGTGATGTTAAAATTGCTTCTTGTGGCAATATTGAGTTGTAAGGGATTATAGATTGTAATTAGGTTGTAATCACTAGATTTTAATAATATTAGACTTATTGTTTGGTGGATGTAGCCTAGGGATTGGGTGAACCACATTAACCTTGGTGTCTTATGTTATCTTCTATCTAATCTATTTTTTAATATTGTTTATATTTGCATGTAGTTGTTATTTCTATCTAAGATTTAATCCTAACAAGTGGTATTAGAGCCTAGTTTATTTAAGTTATTCACTATAGGAAAGTCTTACGATTGACTGGAAGTGATGGTAGACAAGGCTAAGCTAAGGGTTGACAAGTTTAATGGGTAAAACTTTCAGTTATGGAAAATGCAAATGGACTACTAATGCAGGAGTTTCTAGTGGTGTAAGGGAAACCTTGTATCACCCAAAAATATGCTTAGTGTTAGTTTATGTTTAATTTTTTTTCATTTCTAGATACCCATTTGGGTCAAATAGATATTCCAGCTCTCATAGTTCCACTATTAGTTTTTTGCGTCAGAGTTTTTGAGCACCTTGGGATTTGTCAATCTAGAGAATAGATTATTTTATAATTGAGCCATAATCATGATGAGTTAGAGGGTGTGAGTTAGAGTAATGTTTTTACTTTTAATTTAAAGCACTCCAAAAAAAGAATTAGGTAAAAAGGCTTTACGGTTTGAAAGTTATTATAGTTTTAAGTTTCCTAGAGACTCCCTAAGAGCACTTCAAAATTAGATTTGAGGCACTAAATGGCCTAGTATAGGCCCAAAAATTGGTGGATGAGAAAAGTTGGTCCATAGGTCTATAGATCACTTGGAGATCTTTCTAGAAATGTAAATGGTTTGTCAATTGGATTCCCAAATCAAAAGTTATGCCTCTTAAAAGTTGGACTACCAATTTTGGATTCTTCTAATTTCACACCGACTTTTGATGTGTTTTCTAGAACCTTCTAATTTGGCGATGAATGCCAAATGGCATATTTTAAAATGTATTACTAACCCTTAAACTAATTTGGGTTACTTAAGAACATTTCTAGCATTGTAAATGTAGTTTTTGGTGGAGTTGGGAGAAGATACTAGAGGAGGGTTTTCTTCCCTAGGATTAGACAACATTGTAAGCCCATATGACACATCTTTGGGTCTATTTTCATTGTTTGAATGTAATAGTAGACCACTTCTAATAATAATATTCCCCTTTTCCTATTGTTTTCATTCTATCTTGGGTTGCACCCTCATGAAGTCGTATTAGAGCAGGTTTTCCTGAGTGTGTAGATAGAGCACTGACTGTGAGTTAGTTTGCACCAAGACTATGTGGTTGTGGTTTTTGATATAGTGAGAAGATGCCTCCATGAAGGGAGCATGGTGGAAGGGCCAGAGTTTTTCCTCTTGAGGTTAGAGCCCTCTAGAGACAAGTCCAAGCATTGCAAGAGGAGATCCATAGAGGGATGAATGTTGTCATAGGTGACAAAAGTGAGGAAGAAAATGAAGAAGAAGGAAATATTGGGCAGGAAGGGGAAGGAGATAAAGAAGTCCTAAACTAGGTGGAGGAGAAGATTTTTAGGACCATTTCCAAGCTTGGAAAAAGACTTAAAATAGACATTGGCATGTTTCCGAGAAATCTAAACCTAGATGAGTTGATTGACATGATCAATGAGCTGGAGGAATATTTTGAGTATAATAAAATTGGGGACCTTGATATGATTAAGTTTGTGAGGGCTAAAATGAAAGGCCATGCCAAAATTTGGTGGCAAGAGATTCAGTTGGAAAGAAATAGAAGAGGAAAGGAGAAAATCACAAGATGGGATCACATGGTGGACCAACTAAAGAAGCAATTCATTCATGTTGATTATGAGCTTGATTTGTTCAAGAAGATGCAAGTGTTAAAGCAAGAGGGAAAATCTATCCAAGAATACACAAAGGAATTTTTATGAGTCCTTATTAGGTTGAGGCATGCAGAAGCAAAAAAGGAGAAGATTGTTCATTACCTTAATGGGTCAAGACCTAGCATTCAAGAGGAGTTAAGTTTGGTTAGAATGACTAGCATTGAAGAGGTATACCAGTTTTCCTTGCGAGTTGAGGAGAAGCTAAGAAAAATGTTTGATGGAAAGCAAGAGGGCACAGTCAAGGAGGAAGGGGCAGTGGCAAGTCATTTGGAGGCTGAAATGAGAACTAGAAAAAACATAAAGATATTGGTACTAGCCAAAACCAAAGGAACAAGGGTTTTAACTACTCCTATGATCAAAACTCTGGATATTAGAGAGGAAGAGGTAGAGGATGTAGACAAGGTTCAAGAAGAGGAGGATTTCATGGTACATGTTTTCATTGCAATGAAGAAGGTCATCGTGTCTTTGAATTCCCTCAAGCCCAAGGAAGGACAAATAGGAGAGATGATGGTAAAGCAAGGGTTGCTCAAGTGGATGATGATGCATAGTCATTGCATTCAAAGGATGCAGAAAGAGGAGAGGTTCTAGTTAATGAAAGGGTCTTACTGAGCAGTGAGACTGAACCTAGACAAAGGAGGAGGTTGTCTCATACCAAGTGCAAGTGTGAGGGTAAATTTTGTGATGTGATTATTGATGGTGGAAGCACTTACAACTTCGTGTCAAAAGAGATGGTCTCAAAGCTAAAGCTCAAGAGGGAGAAACACCCCCAACCCTATTAAATTGCTTGGGTGTAGGATGATCATAAGGTCTTGGTTGGTGAGCAATGTTTGGTAAAGTTCAAGATTGGGAGTTACCATAACAAGGCTCTCTATGACATCATTCCAATGGATGTCTACCATTTATTTTTGGGAAGGTCATGGTAGTTTGATAGGCATGTTTCACATGATGGTCATGCAAATACATACTCTCTAACAAAGGATGGAGTTCACCACAAATTGAAGCCCTTGATAAAGGAGGGTGAAAAGGTATGCAGTAGTGCTACAATATGTCTTGTTGATGAAAGAAAATTTTTGGATGGCATGAAACATCAGCATATGTGTTATGTTTTAATTCCTAGAAAAGATAAGGAAAGTAGTAGACAAGTTCCACTTGAAGTTTTAGGTCTATTAAGTGAGTATGGAGATGTCATCTCTTATAATATTCCAAAAGGGTTTCTTCCAGTAAGGAAAATTAGGCATCAAATAGATTTAGTCCTTAGAGCTAGTTTTCTTGACAAGGTTGCTCATAGGATGACTCCTATTGAGACTGAGGAGCTAAACAAACAAGTTTAGGAGCTGTTGAGGAAAGATTTGATTTGATAAAGCCTGATTCCATGTGCAGTACCTATAGTGCTAGCACCAAAGAAGGATGGAGAGTGGAGAATGTATACAGACTCTCAGGCTATAAATAGAATAACCATCAAGTATCAGCTTCCTTTACCAAGAATGGATGATCTTATTTATTGTTTGAGTGGAGCTCAGTACTTCACAAAGATAGATCTCAAGAGTGGCTATCACCAGATATAGATATGAGAGGGAGATGAGTGGAAGACTACATTCAAGACCAAGAAGGGTCTATATGAGTGGTTAGTCATGCCCTTTGGACTGACCAATGCACCAAGCACCTTCATGCGGCTTATGAATGAGGTACTAAAGAAATTTTTGGGAAAATTTTTTATTGTCTATCTAGATGATATTTTGATTTTTAGTAAGTCTTTGGAACAACATTTATTGTACATTCGTAGTGTCCTTGAAAGGTTGAAGGAAGAGAAAATGTTGATTAATTTGAAGAAAAGTAGCTTTTTCAAAATGGAGTTAGTCTATTTGGGGTTTGTTGTATCATCTGATGGTCTCAAAATAGACCTAGAGAAGGTGAAGGTCATCTTGGAATGGCCTACTCCAAGGTCTGCCACTAATGTGAGGTCATTCCATGATCTAGCTAGTTTTTATAGGAAGTTCATTAGAAATTTGAGTAGTATATGTGCACCCCTAACTAAAACAATGAAGGGGCATAGAAAAGAGTTCAAGTGGACTATAGGAGCTGCAAGGAGTTTTGAATTGCTGAAGAAGAAGGTGATAGAGCAACCTATGTTGGCATTTCTTAATTTCAACAAAGTGTTCCAGGTGGATTGTGATACTAGTGGTAGTTTTATTGGTGTTGTGTTGAGCCAAGAAGGTAAGCCTATTGCCTATTTTGGTGAAAAATTGAATGATGCAAAGAAGTATTATGTTTATGATCAAGAGTTCTATGCAATAGTTCAGGCCTTAAAGAAATGAAGGCATTATTTGTTGCCAAAAGGATTTTTCTTGTATACTGATCACCAGGCATTGAAGTACCTAAATAGCCAAGGTAAATTGAATTAAAGATGTTTGAAATGGGTAGAATTCATGCAAAACTATACATTTTTATTGAAACATAGAAGTGGAAGGTCTAATAGGGTTGCAGATGCATTAAGTAGGAGACAGTTGTTGTTGACAGTAATATAGGTTGAAGTGGTTGGGTTTGATGAACTCAAGAATCTGCACCCTAAGGATCCTGACTTTTTAGAGGCTTGGTAGGCTTGCAAAGAACCTGTTACACTAGACAAGACTAGGTGGCTAGATTACTTGATTCAAGATGGTATGCTATTCAAGGGCAATAAATTATGTATCCCAAGGAGTTCTATGAGGGAGAACTTGATCAAGGAGAAACACAATGGAGGGATGGTAGAACACTTTGGTCAAGATAAGACCATTTCCATTATTAGAGACCATTATTTTTTGCCTCAGTTGTCACAGGATGTGAAAAAGTTTGTGCAGAGTTGTCAAGTATGTCAAATAGCCAAAGGATTTAGTCACAATAGTAGACTCTATCAACCATTGCATGTTCCATCAAAGCCTTGGGAGGATATAAGTATGGATTTTGTTCTTGGATTGCCAAGGACACAAAGGGGTAATGACTTAGTATTTGTGATGGTTGATAAGTTCTCCAAGATAGCACATTTCTTTCGATGCCACAAGACTCATGGCACAGTGCATATTGCAGATTTATTTTTCAGAGAGGTGGTGAGGCTACATGGTTTCCCAAAAAGTATTTTTTTTTGGAATAAGTTCAAGACAAAATTGAAGTTTAGTTCTACACATCATTTGTAGATTGATGGACAAATAGAAGTAGTGAATAGGAGTCTAGGAAATTTGCTGAGGCATTTAGTAGGAGATAAGCCCAAGGGATGGGATTTGATTCAACCATAAGAAGAATTTTCTTACAATAATTCTATAAATAAGAGTACTCGTAGATCACCATTCGAAATCATGTATGGAAGTAGTCCAAGGACTACACCAAAGCTAAGGAAGATGGAACAAGGGGAGAGGACAAGTGCTAAGGCTGAAGACTTTGTTGAACATGCCAAGAACCTATATGAGGAGGTACATGCACACATTACCAAGATGAACCTATACTATAAGGCTAGGGTAGATCGAAAGAGGAGACATAAGGAATTCTAAGTTGGGGATCTGGTTATGGTATACTTGAGGAGGGAACAATTTCCAGTGGGTACCTACAACAAGTTGTAGATGAACAAATTTGGCCCATGCAAAATTTTGAAGAAACATGACTCAAGAAATGCATATGACGTGGAGTTGCCATATGGGATTCACATTTCTCCTATTTTAAATATTGCAAACCTAATAGAATATCATGATGATGGTGTAGATGAGGAGTTGATGTTGGAGCCATGTCAAATTCCTACTTCTCAGAAGGAAGAGATTGAAGAAATTCTAGATAGTCATGTGGGTCAGAGTACCCAAAATAGGTAGTATGAAAAATACCTGGTGAAATGGAAAGGATGATTAGTAGAAGATTCAACTTGGATATCCATAATGGAGGTTGCCCATTTGGGTTTTCCTCTACCAGCTATAAAATGACAGTGTCACATTTCAATCTATCCTAGGTGTCTGATGCAGGAGCATCTAATGGTGTAACGGCAATCTTGTATCACCCAAAAATATGCTCAGTGTTACTTTCTATTTAATTTGTTTTCATTTCTAGATACCCATTTGGGTCAAATAGCGATTCCAACCCTCATAGTTCTACTATTGGTTTTCTAGGTTAGGGTTTTTGAGCACCTTGGGATACATGCTAATGCAAAAAATAGGTTAATTTTTAATTGAGCCATAATTATGATGAGTTAGAGAATTTAAGTTGGAGGGATGATTATACCTTTAATTTAAAGCACTTCAAAAAAAGAATCAGGTCAAAAAGCTTTACAGTTTGAAAGTTATTGCAGTTTTAAGTTGCCTAGAGACCCCCTAAGAGCACTTCAAAGTCAAATTTGAGGCACTAAACAGCCTTGTATAGGCTAAAAAATTGGTGGACAAGAAAATATTTTCCATAGGGCTATAGAGCACTTGGAGAGATTTCTAGAAATGTAAATGTTTTGTCAATCAGAGTCCCAAATCAAAAGTTATGCCTCCCAAAAGTTGGACTACCATTTCTAGATTCTTCTAAATTTACACCGACTTCTGACGTATTTTTTAGAACCCTTTTTTTTGGTAGTGGATTCCAAATGGCATATTCTAAAATGTATTCCTAACCCTAAAAATAGTTTGGGTTACTTAAGGACATTCTGGAATTGTAAATGCAGTTTTTGGTGGATTTCGGAGAACATACTAGAGGAGGGTTTTTTCCTCAAGATCAGACAACATTGTAAGCCCATAGGGCACGTCTTTGGGTCTAATTTCATTGTAATAAATGTCATAGAAGATCACTTCTAATAAAAATATTTCTTTGGGGGGGGTTCTTTGATTGAGTAAAAAGGGGGGGGCATTGTCGTGGCTGGGTTCTCTTCTTTTTAGCATTTCTTTGAATTTCTTCATCATGCATCAAACAAATATGCCCATCCTAACTCCATACAATTACTTTGAGTGGAAATCATGCATGAAAATTCACTTAAGGAAAGCTAGATTAAATAGGATAACTATGGGACTTGAAACTGAACCTGCTAAAGATGAAGATAAGCCTAAGTGGTTTAACAAATGTGATGAGGCATTTGGAACATTGTGTTTGTCTGTTTCTCCTGACTTGCTATTTCACATTGAGTCTTTGAATACACCAAATGAAGTATGGACAAAACTAGAAACACTATTTGGCACACAAGATTCAATGAGAGGTCATATGTTGGAAAATGAATTAATTAGTTTGAGTCCAGGCAATTTCAACACAATCCAAGATTTCTTCACCAAATTGAAATCACTAAGGCTAAAGTTAAAACAATGTGGAATTGAAAAGAAAGATGAACAATTGATTATTAGTATTCTCTCTAAGCTAAGTTCAGAATATTCTGTGTTTGTCTCTACCTTCCATGCTACTAAGGGTGCACTTGGTACTCAATTCACCATGCCATCTTTAGATGATTTTGCTGTCAATCTCACTCGAGAACAGGACAAGCTAATCCAGATGGGCATTCTTAAGTCCTCTAAGTCACATGCCTTGGCTGCCAACCAAGGCACAAAAGAACAACAAGGACAAAGTAGTAACAACAATAGTAAGGATAAGAAACAAAAGAATAGCGAGGAGAAGAAGGATCAGATATCGATTTCTTCAAAAGAAACTATTGATACACCATCTTCCAAGGGCAATAAGCCTAAGAAAGAAAAGGTCAAATGTGCCTATTGTAAAAGACCTGGTCATGATGAACATAAATGTTTGCAGAAACAACTTGATCACTTGACATACATTCTTGAGAAGAATAATATCAGTGTTCCTGAGTCTATCAAACAAAGTTCTAATGAAGGGTCTAACAAAGAAAAAGAAAACAGCAAGGGGAAAGGAAAGGGCAAGGCCCTTTTTGCAGTTGCTTCCTCACCATCCACTTGGGTTCTTGATTCGGGTGCTTCACACCACATGGCTTCATCTAAGGAAGAACTTGCATCCTTGGAGCCGTGTACTATGCCTTCTATTTTGATGGGTGATAACACTCCTGTTGAGGTGTGTGGGAGAGGGTCTGTTGATGTGGGGGTTGGCACATTCCGTGATGTTCCTTGTGTACCCTCATTGTCAACTAATCTCCTATCGGTATACCAGATCACTCACACAGGTTTAGGCAAGCGGGTTGAGTTCACTCCTGATTCAGTGGAGATATGTGAGTTGCACAATGATTCTACAGTTGCAGTTGGGAGATCAGATCATCAGTCACGACTCTATATGTTTTCTCACTTTGTTCCTGATCCTCCTTTGACTGTTTCACTCATTCACTCTAATGATGTGAGAAGATTATGGCATGAGCAGTTTGGCCATCTTAACTTCCACTACTTGCATCAGCTTAACCAACAGAGCATGGTCACAGGGTTGCCTTCTACTTTGACATTGGAGTCACTTGGAATACATGATGGGTCAGATTCACTTGAGCAGTCTTCTAACTCCACTTTTGATGCAGAGAGTGATTCAGAGGACTCACCTCCTTCCTCTCCTAGTCATTATTCACAGGTTGATGATTCTCCTCTAGATTCTCCATCTTTTGGCCCACTTTGGGCTAGACAGACCTTGCAGTTTGCAGGTGATTGGGTTGGGGATCCATCAGACACCAAGCAGACTCGTTTACAATTCCAAGATGCTCTACATATCTTCATTGCTACTGCCTCAAATCCGCAATCCTTTCATGAAGCTTCTGGTATTTCTGAGTGGGATACAACTATGCAGGAAGAATATAGTTCCTTGATGAGGAACCACACTTGGGATCTTGTCCCTTTTCCTAAGGGAAGAAAACTTGTTCGATGTAAGTGGATCAACCGGACAAAATTTGCAAGCTTTGCTGGAGGTGCGGGATGCTTCATCTTTTGGGGGGGCCTCTTCCTCTCACTTGGAGTCCTAATTTTCTTTGGGGAGTCTCTTTTCTCTCTCTTTTGGGGGAATTTTATGTACATGGGTACCTCATCAGGCTTGACTTACCGAGACCCATTTCTACATCCACCTAAGCTTCGCTTATGGGGGGGTGTTAGTGTAGTTTTTTATTTTTCTTATTTTTCTAGGTTTTTCCTACACTTTTAATAATCTCGCTTAGGTTAATAAAGCATGTCTTATTAGGTGAATGGTTGTGAGGTGTCACCTTCCTACATGTGAGCATCCATTAGCTATCTTGGGAAGATACTTTGCTATCTTTAGTTCGATAGATGGTTGCTCCTCATTGGTTGGTGTTGACACCTCCTCCCTCTTCCTAGCCTATATAAGCATGCTACCTGGCTTGTATTTGCATCTCTTATTTTTGCATCCTCTTAATGCTATTTTTCTTCCAGCATTTGCATTACTCTCTTGGAGACTAACTCTATGATGCTATTTTGATTTTGTATCATTTGCATTCATAGTTTAGATATTTACTCTTTGCACTAGTTTTCTGGGTTATTAATCTTTTCAGATTCTAACAACACGGACTTCTGACGTATTTTTTAGAACCCTTTTTTTTGGTAGTGGATTCCAAATGGCATATTCTAAAATGTATTCCTAACCCTAAAAATAGTTTGGGTTACTTAAGGACATTCTGGAATTGTAAATGCAGTTTTTGGTGGATTTCGGAGAACATACTAGAGGAGGGTTTTTTCCTCGAGATCAGACAACATTGTAAGCCCATAGGGCACATCTTTGGGTCTAATTTCATTGTAATAAATTTCATAGAAGATCACTTCTAATAAAAATATTCTCCTTTTCCTATTGTGTTCATTCTCTCTTGGATTGTGCCCTCATCAAGGACTATCTCTATCAGAAGGATTTATAGAAGCCATTGGAAGGAAAAATTAGGAACTGAGGAACTATGACAAATGAGGACTGGGAGATTTTAGATAAAAAGTCACTTGGAAGTATTCAATTATGCTTAGCACTATCAGTGACATTTAACATTACAAAGGCAAAGACAACATAATAGTTGATGGAAACCCTAACAAAATTGTATGAAAATTCCTCGACTTCAAATAAGGTATATCTCAAGAAGCATTTATTTAATATGAAAATGGTAGAAAGTGAATCTATTGCAGATCATTTAAATGAGTTTAATGCTATTAATAGTTAGTTATCTTCTACAAGTATTAATTTTGATGAAGAAATTAGAGCTCTCTTGATTTTTTGTTGTTTGCCTAAAAGTTGGAATGGCTTGGTAATGGTTGTGAGTAATTTTGTTTATGGATCTAATACCCTAAAATATGATGATGTGATCAGTGTTCTTTTGAGTGAGGAAACTTTTAGGATAACCTTAAGTGGATCTACATCAAGAAGTGCTTTGAATGCACAAAGCAGAGTTAGAACCATTGAAAGAGGAAATAATTTCAAAAATCATGGAAAATTAAGAGGAAAGTCAAAGGGGAAAAGGTCTCAATCAAGAGGACCAAACAACTGTTGGTATTGTGAGAAACTAGGGCATAAAGAGAATGATAGTTGGACTCAAAAGAAAAATAGAGATAAACCAGAAGGGAACAAGGAGGCAAATGTGGTAAGTACCAAATCTAAAGAGGATACTTTACTTCTATCTTTAGAAAGTGTTGATTATTCATGGGTTTTAGATTTTGGTGCTTCATTTCATGCTACACCTCATAGAGGCTATTTCATTGATTATGTCCAAGGGGATTTTGGGCTTGTTTATTTGGAGGATAATGAACCCTGTCAGATTGTTGGAAAAGGAAAAGCTAATATTAAGTTGCACAATGGGAATCATTGGCTACTACATGAGGTAAGACATGTTCCAAGGCTGAGTAGAAATTTAATTTCAGAAGGGCAACTCGGTAATGAGAGTTGTTTAGTTACTTTTAATGATAAAAATTGGAAGGTTTCAAAAGGTTCCCTTGTAGTAGTAAAAGGTGTGAAAGTAGGCACCTTATATCTTCTTACAAGTCATATTGTTCCTTCTACTTTGATTGTTTCAAGAAAAATGAATGTTCACAACCAGTTGCTATAGTTGAGCAAGGAGAACAAATAATTGTTGTAGATTCTGATACAACATTGTGGCACAACAGACTTGGGCACATCAATGAGAAAGGTATGAAAGTATTTCATTCAAAACAAGTTTTACCAGGTTTGAAATGTGTTAAAATGGATTTTTGTGAAATTTTTATGTATGAAAAACAAAAGAGAGTGAGTTTTGTGAAGACTGGGAAGGAAAATAAAAGTGAGTAATTAGAGCTTGTGCATATAGATGTATGGGGACTAGCTCAAGTATTTTCTCTTGGTGGCTCTCATTATTATGCTATATTTATTGAGTATGGGTTTATTTTCTTAGACATAAATATGATGTATTTCAAACTTTTTAAAAATGGAAATACTTGGTTGAAAATGAGACTAGTAGGAAATTAAAATGTCTCAGATATGATAATGGTGGTGAGTATTACAGTCATCAATTTGAAGATTATTGCTTCACTAATGGTATTTGTAGATAGAAAACTATTCCAAGGACTCCATGGGAAAATGGAGTGGTTAAACACATGAACAGGACTATAATGGACCTTGCAAGGAGCATGAGGTTGCATGCAGGATCACCCTTACACATGTGGGCAGAGGCTATCAATATTTTTGTATATTCAATTAATAGAGGTCCCTCTACTTCTTTAAATTGTGGTATTCTAGAGGAAGCATGGACTGGTAAGAAGGTGAGTTGTTCTTTTCTTAGAACCTTTGATTGTGAAGCATCTGCTCATATAGATTTTGAAAATAGAACCAAGTTGAAGCTAAGTCAAAGAAATGTGTATTTGTTTGATATAGCATTGATGAATTTGGTTATAGACTTTGGGATTTTGAAAATTGTAAAATTGTAAGAAGCGGAGATGTCATATTTATGAGAAAGTATTGTACAAAGATCTATTGTAACAACATGAGAAGAAAGAAGATGATTATGTAGTGTTGGATGATACTACAAAAGATGATGTTCCAGCAATTTCTCATGATGTGCAACAACCACAACAACAAATACCACACACCCCAGTGAATGTTAGATAATTAACAAGGCTTAGTATACCTCCAAAAAGATTTTCTACTTTGTACTCCATTTTACTTACTAGTGTTGGTGAACCTAAATGTTATGATGAAGATGTGTAGGTGGATACTAAGATTTAGTAGGAGTCTGAAATGAAAGACGAAATGGACTCTTTATGAAAAAAATAAGACTTGGGATTTATGCAAGTTCTCCATAGGTAAAAGGGTTTTATAGAATAAATGGATTTATAGGTTCAAAGAAGAGTATGGAGGTAAGAAAAGATTTAAAGAAAGGTTAGTGGTAGAAGGATTTGAATAGAAAAATGGCATTGATTTTGATGAGATATTCTCTCTTGTTGTTAAAATGACTTCTATTTGCATTGTTTTAAGTGTTGCAACTATTGAAATTTTGGATTTGGAGCAGCTCGATGTTAAAATAGCCCTGTTCATGGTGATTTGGATGAAGAGATATATATAGAATATCCATAGGGATTTGAGGTCAAGGGTAAGGAGCACTTAGTGTGCAGATTGAAAAAAAGTTTATATGGCTTGAATCAAGTACCTCGGCAATGGTATCTAAAATTTGACAATTCTATGCATGAGCATGGATATAGTAGGTGTCATTTAGATCATTGTGTTTACTTTAAGTGGTTGGATGATGATAGCTACATTATTTTATGTTTATATGTTGATGATATGCTTATAGTTGAGTCTAACATGAATCACATTAAGGGGCTAAAATTCCAATTAACACATGCATTTTCTACGAAGGATTTGGGGGTAGTAAAACAAATCCTTAGTATGAATATATGCAAAGATAGAAAGAATAGGAAATTGACATTATCTTTAGCTGATTATATTATGAAGGTGTTGCAACATTTCTCTATGGAGAATTCTAAAGTTTTCAATGCACCTTTACCTGGTCATTTGAAGTTAACTAAGGAGATATGTCCCAAGACACAAGAAGAGGAGGATAAGATGTCCAAGGTACCTTATTCTTTAGCTATAGAAGTTTGATGTATGTTATGGTATGTAAAAGGTTAGATATTGTCCATGCAATGGGAGTCATTAGCAGGTATATGAGTCATCCAAGAATTGAGCATTGGGATGCAGTCAAATGGATTCTCAAATATTTGAGAGGCACATCTAGTAAGTGTTTATATTTTGAGGGCTCTACTACTGATTTATAGGGATATGTTGACTTAGATTTGGCAAGGGATATTGATGCCAAGAAGAGTACTATAGATTATGTATTTACTATTGGTGGGGCAGCAGTGAGCTAAGTTTCTAGATTATAGAAGGTGAACACTTTATCCACTATAGAGGCTAAGTATGTTGTTGCTACAAAGGCAGCCAAGGAGATGATTTGGCTTTAATTCTTCTTGGAAGAATTGGGACACCCTTAGAGGGATAATTATTTTTTTATGGATAGCCAGAGTGTCATTCATCTTGTGAAGAATTATCCTCTACATTCAAAGAGGTAACACATAGTTGTGGTACCATTTCATTCAATCAGTTTTGGACGATGGATAGTTAAAGCTGGACAAGATACATACAAATGAAAATCTAGCAGATATGTTTACAAAGGTTGTAACAAGGGAGAATTTGAACTCCTCTTCAACTTTGGTTGGTCTTCTAGACTGAATAGGAATAAAAGAATAGTAGGGTCTAGAGTGGTTTGATCTAGCAGGAGCCTCATGGTGTAGTGGCATAGCTACAAGATCAATCTCCAAGTGGGGGATTGTTGTTTAGTGTGGAGCCTAATTAGTCCCCAAGTGGGAGATTGTTAGATTGTGGTGGCTGATCAAAGAAGTGCTATACATACTCCATAATTCCTCAGTGAGATTTGAGGCTAGGTTGGGCCTCAAATAGGAGTTTGGAGTGGCAGCCCCCAATATAATCAAGGTCATTAGGCCACGATAGTCTAGGGTTCGAGGGTGGAGCCCTGAGAAATTTTTTGGGGGCTACTATATCATAAATTTATAGCCAACATGTTGCAACTACTTTTAACCCTAAAGTTGCAAAATACTTGTATAAAAAGGGCTTAGTGTTAGGGATTGATTCATTGTGGGCGATGCAAAAATTGCTTCTTACAATGGTATTGAGTTGTAAGGGATTACAGATTGTAATTAGGTTGTAATCATTGGATCGTAATAATATTTGACTTGTTGTTTGGTGGATGTAGCCTAGGGATTGGGTGAACCATGTTAAATATTGGTGTCTTATGTTCTCTTCTATGTAATCTATTATTTTAGGATATTGTTTATATTTGAATGTAATTTTTATTTATGTCTAAAGTTTAATCCTAACACCAATTTTTTTGCAATCAAGGTCTTCAAGACCACTTTGTAAGGTTTGACCATCGGCATATAAACACATCTTTGTTTAGCAAACTTGTGTGCTTGTTAGATGTTTTTGGTTTTGAATCCTCATGTTGTTTTGTAGCATAAATGGCATTGGAAAGTTTGAATGTAGGCTCTTTGTTCTTAGGAGTGTCCACTACTCCATCATTGACAACATATTTGTTTTTGTTCCAAAGTTTATTTTTGTCCTTGCCATTTTTGTTGTCATTCTTGTCTTTTTTCACAACAATGTCACCATTCTTGATATTAACATCCTCAATACGATATGCACTCCTAACCATTTTGTTGAAGGATGTGAACAATTGTTTTCTCATATCAAAGTAAAGTTCTAATACAAGCATGTAGACAAAGATGTCAATTTTCTTGGCCTCAGAAACTTGCCAAGTGTACCTAGAGTGTAGAGATCTCCATCTCTAAAGGTATGTTACAAAAAGTTCTCTATGTTTTTGTTTGATGTTGCACAAGTCCAACACAATTACAGGATGTTTACTGTTATATGAGTATTTTTGGATAAAATGTTGTGCAAGTTCATCAATTTTTTTGAGAGGGGGAGTCAATTTTGTGAACCAATCCATAGCTTTCCCTCTTAGACTCCTAGGAAACAACTACATAAGATAGGTGTCTTCATGCATGAAATCCATGCTAATAGCATAAAAATGCCTCACATGATCATGAGGGTCACCATTTCTATTATATTTTTCATACTTAGGAACCTCTATGTCCTTACAAAATGGAAGCATGTATAAACTCCTATCAAAGGGGAGAGCACATATTGATTACACAAATGAAGTTATAGGTAGGTCTTTGGAAGTTTGTAATTGTGCAAGTTGTTTCCTAAGTTCTTGCATTTCTTCTCTTAAGACTTCAGCCTCACTAGGCTCTCACTTTTTTATTATTCTTTGCACATCAAAAACTTGAGGGAGTTTACATCCCTTTGCTATCATATATTGGAAGAATTGGTCCTCATTTTGCTCCACTTCTTTGAGCATCAATTTTTGAGTGATCTCGTCTTGTTGAAATATTATGACATCTTCACTAGTGATCTCATCATTTTTGTGATGTAATTGTGATTGTCTAGGTGGTGATGGGCATGCTCCTACGTCGACTCCAAGGTAAACTTTAATAAATGCCCTATAGAAAAAGATATAAATTATTGGCAAATATTTCATTATTTTGAAAAACCAAATCATTTTATTGGTGAATCTCTCAAATTTTTTATTTTAAGTATTATTTACATTGGTGATTATTTTGGAATCATAATTTTTGAGTAGAAAATATTGGCAAATCTCAATAAAATAGGAAGTTCACTAATTGTCATGGAATATTACAAATCAAAATTGACCATGTTTTGCCCCATGGAAATTATGAGGATAACTACATTATATTTTAAAGCAATAGTGAAAACTAAATGTTGGTAGTATATCCCTAAAGTAACTAATAATTATGATAATTATTGGCGAATTAATTTTAATTCCTTCAATAATATATAATATTTAGGTGAATCAAATCTAAAAATGTATCGAATATTGTGGTCAATCTTTGAGTTTAATTTTTTTAAGAAAATAAATTATTGAGCAATTTTGAATATTTTAGAACTAAATTTAGTAAAAATGTGGTGATTTAGGTTGCATTAAATCTTAAATTATTAGCTAAATTACTAGCAAAAAATTTCTAGAATTCATAAAATTATGAATATTCACCACTAAAAAATACCCTAGTTGACTCTAGGAGTCCTTGGAACTATGTTGTTACCATCATTGCCACTGAGAGGAATCTGATAAAATGGATTGAGATAATAGCCTCTTTAATTTTCCTTATTGTATGTATGAGTGTTAAGTTTCAGGATTTGCACCCTACTGAACTAGCAATGTTTAGTAACCCTTACTTAACATGGGAGTCATTTCATTATGTGAGACTGGATAATGAAATGAAACCTCTGGATTCTAGGTCAGATCCTATTAGATCTTTCAATGAAACACTCTAAAACATAATGAAAACTTAGAGGGAAAAGGTAAGAAAGTGCAGAAAATAAACCTAAAACCTAAAGCTTAAACTAAGAAAAGAGGTGATACACCAGAAGTTACTTATGAAGAAGTAACATACATGTAACAAAGAGGATTATATAGCTCTATGAAATACAAATAAAGCACATCTTCCTGTAAAGGCTTGCACAAGTGATTTATGATAAGGTTTTAATATTGAAACTACAAAAAGAGGATAAATTATTACCTCACTTTGACTAATTTCACCTATAAACACATATAATAACCTGCAAGCAAACTTACTTTTCTACAAAAAGGTGTTGGCATGAGACAAAAAACTAGGGATAAAGAAGACATTCACAAGTTAACTTATCAAATCATTCAAGACACACATAGAATTTGTAGAAAGGAAAAGAGCTTAATAATTTACTCCATAAAGCATAATCACACTACTGTCACTGGTATTATTTCTTCAAAATGTTGAATTACAGACCTTGTAACAAAGCTTAGGACTCCAAAAGATGTCTCAAAACTCTATCATAAAATCAAAATTCTCTCCAAATGAGTTAGAAAACTCATTAAGTACAATGCCCAACTATTTGGGTCATATGCAGAAAGATAGCCTGGAAAACAAGGCTTAGAACCTTCTAAAATAATGATCTTTTGCTCAAAAAGCTCCACTCAGTCATAAAGAACCTTAGGAATCACCTTCCACTATCCACAAAATGCTCAAACAGGTCATAAAGACCCACAAACTGACTTGGCAAAGTCAAACTCGACCTCCTATATTCTCTCCATAGGTTCCCCAACTAATTCCCCTCTTAAAGACCATGACATGATTCATTTTTTGCATCTAAAATATAAAGGAAAAATATTAATGATTTATAATTATATCATTAAATATTTTCCCCTTTACATGAAAACATTTATGCAAAAAAAATAACTCATGTGCATCTTATGTTTTGCATTTTTCGACAAGAAATAATATTAAATGATTTGAACATATCATTATAATATTATTACTTTTACATTAACAAATTCATGCAAAATATAAGTTAGATATAGAAACCTTAGGGTATAAACATAAACCCTTCCACATTATGCTTGATGTAAAAACAACAAAAAGGACAAAAATCCCATTTAAAAGCTACGGACTCCAAAATTTGTGAAAAAGGGAAAAGGTGATATTTGATCCGAATACCCTAAAATAGTTTTCATTTTGTTCATTTTCACTTGAAAGAAGCATCTTCTGAAGAGCTTAGCCATAGGGTTTGATTGCACGCCATGAAATATATTTGTTGGAACTTGCTTTGTCTACGGAGGTAAGAAGTTATGTTTTGCCATTGTCATTGTTCTACTTTCTGTAGCTAGAACTTATTGCTCTTTGAATGCTGATGTGTGAAAGGTATTTCAAAAACAATGCCATGAAGAACTTTACTTGCTACTACCATGAATTATATGGGTTTTCTATTTGTCAAAGTCTTCAAGTCTTCTCTGGTTTTTTATTTTTTTTTAAATGTTTGCCATGAATGATATTTTCTGGTTTCTTGAAGCCATATTCATTTTCCTTCAGATAGGGTTCTTTTGCTTTAGATGACCCCTTACATGACAAAAGGAATCATAGACTGATTTATGTCAGTTTTAGCTACATCAGGAAGAGAGTTGTCAATACTAATGGCTTTCTTCTTATGCTCTATGGCATCTTTGTCCATCAATGCTCTCAACAAAATGCCACTACCTCCAGTTGCCCAAGCTTCATCCTTTGAGCGATATCCAACATCAAGAATTCCAAATCCCCGGTTGGAAACTTGTACTTCATCAAACTCTTCAGTAATCCCAGTGCCTCTACTAAGGTAGAGACCACCACCATGAACAACAAGCCATAGTCTGCTATCAGCACGAAAACCCATGTTCTGTATACTATGAGCACTAGTTCTGTTGTGTGGGATCCAATATGGCTATAAAAATTCCCATGACTAGAAATAGCCACATAATTATCATTGGGAGAATGATTAACCATGTTGAATGTTCCTGTGTAGTAGCTTGCACCACTAATGCCACTTGAGACTGTACAGTTTAAAGTAGCATAAAATCATTTCTTCTATAGTAGCCTTCTAGTTGTAGCCTTTATTTGAAGTTATATAAATGGCTCCTTCATTGATGACCATCTCTGCACTATTTATATACCACTTAGTCGATCTAGGCTCCCTTGAAATACCTGACTCTTCTATTGTGATTGGTAAATGTTTAGCATAATGTCGTAGTTGTATGTTGTCTGTCCAATCAAGCTTTTGAGATATTCCACTATGAAGAGTTGAGATAAATACTGCTAGCCTCTTTTGTGTGCTTGAAAATGGTTAATCTGTAGTCTAGTCAACTAAATGAAGCACTGCATGGGTGACGTGTATAACCAACTGATTGCACCATAGAATTGATTGATGTTCCATGGATAGCCACATATTCCTCATTCTTGTAGCACCAATTCTCAACCCATGAGTAGGAGGAATAATTCCTTTTAGAGACTCCAATGTCGAACGTACCTGATAGTCATGAATGCCACTAGAAATGGACATAACTATAACATTAGGGAGTATTAAATCAAATATCTAGCAAACTGATCTTATACTCTGTATTTTATATCCACTCCTCCGAGCTTTATTTACTTGTGAAAAGAAGTGGCCAAGAGATGATTGCAATGCAACTGGTGGAGATCGATGTGGGCTCGAATGAGTGATGATGGTCTCCACTACACCTTTTCTTAAATTAGGGTGCACAACCGCTTCTTTAGCAACAAATCTTCCCATTGAATGACCCACCAAAATTACATTAGTTGGCAAAGTTCCAGCATTCTATTTTGTCTTTTGTGCTTGTACTCTTCATAGCAATTCAAAAGGAGGGAAGCTATAGGAATCAAAGTACCACTATCTGATGAAATTGTGTTTAGCATATCAACATTGCATGTTGTCTGAGCTTCTCAATGCTCTATAAATGATAGTAATTTTTTGCAATTCTAGTGAATGATCTTTAATTTGAAGAAAAACCATAATAATAGTCTATTTGTTTCATGAAATTTATTTGCATATGATCTTTCAGCTGTTACTTCTTCCTTTTGCTTGTATAGTACAGCACTTCAATAATATGATGAACGCACAGTTTTGTTCATATTATAGCATAGTCTTAAACTTTGAATGTGCATTCATCTTTCAACTTTTATTTCATGTGTTACAGATCCAAATTTTGTAATGAACATTGTGATGGCAATCATTATTTATTTGATGTAATCCTGTAGCATCTCGTTCTGTGAAGTTCGAGCACGGGCTCATGACACTCACAATGACTTTTATTTCTTTCTTTTCAGTTTACATTCTTTTGAAATGCATCAATAGATAGAATATGTCATTGTAGAGATAGGTAGCCATTGCTTAGATCCTTTGAGATCTAACATCAGTTGCTTTCATGTTTTTTGCAGATTGGAGATCATGTGAAGCTTGGAGTTGGATTCTACTACGCCGGGGAAAGAGTGCATAACTAATCAAAGCAATAGGCAATGACTAGTTATCTCTACTCTTTATTTCTTTCATTCATATGTATTTGTTCATGTATTTCCTTATGAAAGAATTTTAATACAGTGATCTATACTCACGGCTTGTGTGAGATCATTTCTTTTCAGCATATCATTTTATTTCATTATTTGAAAATGTCAATGTATATTTGAAAGTAAATAAATACAAGGACATTTCTATTTATTAAATGAAATGAAAAAGTAATTCTCTACTTTCATTACATGTATGCTTAAAATTTTACACATGTACAAAATTTTAGTAACAATGAGTATTAGGCTCATCTTGTTGATAAGTCCTTTCTCTAGCATGTATTACCTCTTTCAGTCTCTCATTTTCTCACACTTGTTCTTCTAAGTGACATTTGATCTCTTCAAAATGTATGTTGATCAAAATGTATGTTGATCAAGATTGGAGTCAAGATCTTCCACTCAAGGTTGTTTGCGAGGGCGTCTAGGTAGAGTTTCCAATTGTTCAAAAATGAAAGAGGGATGACCATCCCTACCAACTTGGAACCTAGTTCTGACTGACATGTAAGGATATGTCTTTTCTTAATAGGATGAGAAAAGTGTTTCAGATTTGAAGCTCGTATAATCAAGATTAATCACTTGTCAAAGTAAAATAGATGGCTTGTCAAGAGTGTTCAAGAATTTGCAATGCTAGTGACTCAAGCTAAGAAAGTGAGCAAGAAGCTAAGCAGAAAATAGCTAGCATAGAATAGTAACTAGATTTTGACAAGTGATCATCAATGACATTTTGAGACTTACTTATGACAGACTAGACTCATCTTTTCAACTTAGGACAGTACCTAACATACAGATTTGAGACCAGATTGAGGAAGGAATGAAGCAACAAGACCCTAGATTAGTTAAATTGCACTATAGACTCTATTTTGAAAGAAAAATAACCCAAGCAATATTCTCCCAAGAGACAGGTGACATTAGGACATAAATTTATATCATATTATAGAGTTCACAGTAACTGAATGACACTTTTCTCTCAGGTGACAGTTTCTCTTAGACAAAGCGATAAAGTTTAGTATAACCAAGCAATACAAGTCAAAGTAAGTAGGCAATACTTTTGTGGACAAAATGTATTGCACGATATTTTTCTAGAGATAGTGTGATAGTGTGTCAGTGAATTGTGAAAAAGGATAGTTTTTCACTCAAAAATTTTGCATTTTAGTTTGATAATCGAGTAGTTTTCAAATAAGATAGTTTAGGACTTCAGTTTGTGTCAAAGAATAGTATGGTTTGTCAATAGTAAGGGTATTTAGCATATCTCAAACAATTAAACAATGGCCAAAACATCCTTGTGAATATGCATTTTTGATATCAGAACATCCTTCTATCAAAGTTACCAAAATAATTGATTTGTGAGAATGTCTACATAGGTCAGCATATTTGCAAACACTTGCCAAGCAATCTACCTAAAAGTCATGGTTCATTACTCAACAACCTGGCCCAAACTAAGTGCTCTTTCACCTCAAACCAAGTGGTTTCCCACAAGAGATATTGACTTTTCCATGGAAGTGTCATAAGCACAACCAAGGGAATAGAAATGGTGAGTGTAAAATCTTAAGGTAGTCTGGGTAGTCCACTGGGATTGATCCTTGCACCAAAAATTTGAGCAAAAAAATAGAGTAGCTACTAACTTAGAGTGTTTAGAAAGGGCTTACATTCATAATATTCCTCTTGTCACCCAATTACAGGACACCCCACCTTG
Organism: Cupressus sempervirens; assembly: GCA_028749045.1. Lineage (NCBI taxonomy): Eukaryota > Viridiplantae > Streptophyta > Pinopsida > Cupressales > Cupressaceae > Cupressus > Cupressus sempervirens. The sequence continues at coordinate 474,415,533 of CM053786.1, forward strand.
TGGCAGGTAACAAACCTTGCGGCCACAAGAGCACCTTCAGCATTCTTGCTTAGCATTTTACTCATGGTCCCAATCCCACAAGTACTCACACTAACTGCAGACAAACACTATGTCTGTCAAGGTTTTGTGTCCTTAATAGCCTTGAGTTTATAGTGGGTTGGAATAGATAGGTTTTCTTGTCCCTACTTGGGTCATTCCTCTTGGTTGCCCAAGAGAAGGCCCACTAAAGGATTCTAACTAAAAACAAAATGGATCAACTTTCAAGAGTCAAGATTTTTAATTCACCACGCGGGTGAAGAGCATACTCTACTATCTTGATTGTTTCCCCTAAACATGCCAAAAAGTTTTAATTAATCCCCTTGATTTTGAAATCCAAAGGCAAGTCAAGATTTTTGATCCACCACAAGAGTGAAGAGCATACTCTCCTATCACCAAAGAATCTCAATCACAAGTTTAATGTGCCTATGAAATGAAAACAACTAGTAGAGTGCCACACGTGGAATAAAAGAAAAACAAGTGTTTGCTTTTTATGCTTTGGGAAGCCCTATAAATAAATGTTAGTATCCCTCACACATTTGAAGCTTTGACATGTGTTCTTTTCAAGGTAATTATGCAAGCATTTCAAGGCAACAACCTACAAGAACAATCTTTAGTCCTACAAATTAGTCCCAAAATAGCATAAAATTTGCAAATAAACCTCTGTTAGACTATCATAGACTTGTCAAATCCAACAAACAGCAAGAAACAACTAAAAAACTAACCAAATCACCTAAACAACAAGTAGTTTCAGGCAGGGTGTTAGTTTTTTTTGGAAGAATGTCGTAGGATACTTCTCAATATACCTATCCAACAATTTTCCTTGTATGATACTGCTACCTAAGCCATGTGATAAAACTTACTATACCAAGGCAATAATGTTAAGCAAGGGTGTGCAATACTTTTACTAGAAAATTACCACTCGATAGTACAAACAAATGTCATAGGCTACTTGAAAAGCATTGCCCAATACCTGCAATTGTAAAAATAAATAAAGTGCAGACAAAATGCAGAAAATGCAGCAAGAGAATGAGCAAAATCAAAGTGTTCTACTCTATGGTGGGTGCCAAAAATGTACACTCAAAAGGTGTCACACTCTAAACCATTCTATCCAAGTTATTCCATTAGGTGGGAATGATTGGATGTTGGCTTAGAGCTCCCTATCCATGGAGTGCAAGAAGTTTGTTTTGAGCAATATGAATGGCTCTCAACTGAGCCTTAGAAACACATTCCTTGCTACTAAACCATGCAATAGGAGGTTCTTTGAAACAAGAGCAAGGATGCAAGTGTCCACAATGAGTTCCTCAAATATGCAATGCAAATATGGATTAAACTAAGATGAATATGCAAAATGCAACTATGTTAACAAGAATGAGAGTGTTACAAGATCCAAACTAATTACTATGTGATCTAGATTATTGAAAAATAGAACTAAGCTACATGAATCTACACTAAAATTCCATGATATGAGAGAATGTAGATAAGAGGATGGAATTTCTCCACAAATCTCTCAAGGATTTGAATGATAAACCTACAGCATAACAATACTCAAGAGTGTGAATTCTTGGACAAGGGGAGGGCTATTTCTTTTAAAGATGTATGGATGGTGGAGATCGAGATCAAATGATGAATGATCAAGGGTGGAGTCTAAAAATAGGAGTGATCCATGTGCACAAACAAGTCAACCAATTTAAAAAGAGTTGACTTTTCATGTGAGACAAAAAGAGCCTTTTTTTTAAATTTTGAAATAGGAATAGTGCTTTATGTGTTCACATTGAGTGGATTAGAATTAGAATGGGGTTTTTATTTAATTAAAAGGGGACATGTTCTTTTAATCACATAATGAACTTAGGGTAGTATAGTCAAACTATATGTTATAATCAAATTAATTGATTTTTAGCAATTTGGTCTAGGCAAATGATTAATTAATATAGCTAAAATGTTGAGAAGGAGGCTAATGGTCTAGGTGACTATTTTTAGGTGATTACAACTTTGAGGTCTCTTTTTTCTTAGTCATGTATATAATGTTGGATAAGTGAAAGGTTAATTTTTTAGTCTTAGGAGTGTCTACAACCCCATCATTGACTACATACTTATTTTTGTTCCAAGACTTGCCCTTATCCTTTTTGTTTCCATTGCTCTTTTCATTCTTATTGAGAATTATGTCACCCTTTTTGACAACATCTTTGATGTGATAGGAACTTTCAACCATGTTGTTGAATGAGGTAAATAGTTTCTTCCTAAGATCATAATATAATTCAGGTACGAGTGTGTTGAAAAAGATGTCAATCTTCTCAATCTTAGATCATTGTAAGTATGTAGCAAATGGTTCCCCTTATTTTTATTTTATGTTACATAGATCCAACATAGTACTATGGTGTTGTATGTTGTAAAAATATTTTTGGATAAATTGATGCATAGATACTTCAAATGTTTTAAGGGGAAGTCACAATTTGGTAAACCATTTCATGGCTTGTCTACTTAAAGTTCTAGGAAATAGTCTCATGAGGTATGTGTCTTCATGCTTGAAGTCCATGCTAAGAGTGTAGAAGTGATGTACATGGTCATGCGGGTCACCATTTGCATCATATTTCCCATACTTGGGAACCTCTATATCCAAAGGAAATGGTACCATGTAGAGACTTCTATCAAATGGGAAAGCACATATGATTTCTTAAAAGGAGGTCTATTAGAAACTATAATCAGAACAATCCTTATGTTGTCATTGATGTTAAATATATTGATAAGATCGTTTGTTATATGATCTAAGGGTCATATCTATTTGATTGATAAAGAGGATTTGAGAAGTTGTTCATAACAAAAGAGTCTAGAAAATAGGTTGAGTTATCTAAAGGAAACTACAAATGGACACTTGATTAGTTAGACTATGACAAGATAAATTGATTGTTTAAATCATGTTTCAAGTAGAGAAGAAAGTAATGTTCTAGTCTTGAAAGTGTGAATAGAGATAGATCAAATGCATGGCCTGACCGAGCAATAGAGTAGAAGACTAAATAATTTTGTTGTACATGTCGAGTGATGCTACTATCAACAGAGTCATAGTATGTGCCAAGAAAAGTTAGTGTTGACTAAGCACCAATATTGACTAAGTGAAAGTGTGTGTGCCAAGCAAGAAATAGTGATCGAGTAACCTAGTGATCATCGAGTCTCAGCAGAAAGTGTTGTTTGGGGAATATCATTTTAACTATTTACAAGGAATCATAATTTCCAGCCAACTAAGTTGATTTATTAGGATATGGAAAACATTTTGAGGATAAGGATCGATGAGCCAGATAATTTAATTGTAGGAGAGGATTAGGTAAATAGCCTAAGAGATGGATTCGAGGAGAACTTTTTAGAAAATAAGAGATAAAAAAATGGTGAGTAGATACAATATATTTGACAGATCAAACTATAAACCCTAAGATCTATGGTGGTGTTTAAGCTGCAAAAGATCATAATTACCTATTTAAGGAGGTATAGAGGAAAACTTATAGAGTGTCTATGTGTATGCATATATGTGGATGTTTGTAAAGTTGAAGTTGTGACTAATGTTGTTGACTAGAAAATATAAGTAGAAGACTAAATTAAGTTGAGAAGAAGTGAAGGGTGATTTCTTGAAGGGTTGCCAAGAGAATCAAATATTGAGATGACAATAGAGGCTAGACAATGAATTAGTTTATGAATAGAATAGAGATCTATACATGTAAAGTGAGTTGTACTTAAGTGATCAAAACCTAATGTTACTTTCTAACCATTGTGAACTATATTTGAAATCCTTTAATCAAGGTTGACCTACCAATCATAGTGACCTAACAATCATGTGCAAATCCTTTAACAGGGTGACATTATAATGGAGTGTTCTGAAGTCCTCTAAAAAGGCCACTTTTAACACTACCCAGAAAGTGGTTTCACCCAGGATCAATCAATTAAGAGAAGAACTAGCTACAAAAGGACAACATTTACCAATGAATAGATACCTTAAATAAAATGATATATTTTTAAGGTCCAAGAAAAGATCAACAAAAAACACAGACAATAAAAAGAGGGGTAACAAGGTTCAAAAGAAAATAGTGCAGTCTTGTCAAAACTAATAAAAGATCAATTTTTACATAACAACCACAAAACAAACACAAAAAAATTATAGAACAAACACAAAACAATTACAAAACAAACACAAAATAATTAAAAGAGGGGCCAAAAGGTTAAAAAGAAAAATATCTGCACTCAAAACTAACCATTAGAACCTATTCCATCCAACAACCAACTCAAAACTCACTCATATTACCCATTATACTTAAATCTTTTTAAAAGGTCACATTTAACAGTGTGTTTTGTAACCTTCGACAGGGTTGGATCCTAATAGGGCTCACTTCATAAGAGTGAAAATTGGTGACATGTTCCTAGTGGCTTTTTTGCCAAATTGGCTTTCCATGTTAAATCCTAGTGTCAAACTTGTGTGGATGTTATTATGATGTTTTACTTATTAAAATTTACATTTTGCAAGTCTTTTATTTTATAACAGTGGACACCTAGCTAATGTTACTGATAAGATCTAAAGTTGTTTAAGTGTTTTCTTGTTCAATTGGTGTATTAAGACCTTGGATAACATATTCACTTGCCAACCCCATCTCATTTATTCTAAATATTCTAGTGATTGGAATCATAGCATTGGTACTTATAGAGAGAATTTTAAAGTTAACCAACTAAATATCACGGCGTACAAAAGGGAGGTACCAAAGTTGAATAAAGAGAATTCTCCTACATGGAAAATGTTGATGAGGCTACATATAGCTAGTACTAGTTGTGTGCTAAAATGTTGTCACACTTCTATGAATCATTACATGTAAGAAAACTCAAGAATGAGCCCTCACAAATCGATCCATAGCTCTCTACTCATAGAGTGCAAGGGTTTGCAATGGAGGCCCTCAATTTGACCTATTTTTGTGCCCATGCAAGTACACCATGAGATGAGAGATTCAAAGAGGAAAAGCAAGAATGCTAGTCTCCATGATCTTCAAATATGCATGAAAATAAGATCTAATCTATGAAAGCAAAATCTAATCTATAAATGCAAGATCTAAGCTAAAAGCCCATGATGGGTGCAAGAGAGAAAAAGATAAGAAAATAGAAGTTCTCCACAAAAAGCTTTTGTATTCAAACTCCTTCAAAAATTGGTCTTCAAACCTGCAGCATAACGATAGCATAATCATGGGTTTCTAACATGAGGAGAGGGCTCTCCCTTATAAAGGAAATTATGGAGGTGAGAGGCTTCTCACAACCAATATGGGATAATAGAGCTTGATCCATGTGAGACAAAATTCCACCAATGAGAAAAGATGAGTGGTTGAGAAGAAAGTGGTGATCCATGTGAAACAAGATTCCACCAATTAGAAAAGAGGAGTGGTTGAGGAGAAAGTGGAAAGATAAATCTCGCTTAGATCAAATTTTTAAGTGTAGAGAAATTAAATAAAAAGAATTTATTTTATTTCCTTTTTTCAAAAAGAGATATTTAAGTGGGATTTTTATTTAATTAAAAGGGAGCAAGTTCTTTTTAATTAAATAGAAGATATTTAATTAAATTAAAATAGAGGTTTTTCTCTTAATTAATTAAATGTGGATGAACTGTTTAATTAAAAGAGAGGTTTTCTTTTAATTAAATGGGAATTTTATTTTATTTAATTAAAAGAGAAGATTTTCTTTTAATTAAATAAGACTTGAAATAAGATGATCAATCTTAGAAATGAAATAAATCGAATTTGATCAAGGAAATTGATTTGAATTGATTTAATAAAATATTACAAACCATTGATTCAGAAAATTTGATAAATTGATAAATTGAACAATGGGGGCCCATAGTCTAGGCGACCATTTTTGGGTGCATACACTAGTGATGTTGCATTGAATTTTTTGGACAATGCATATGTAAAAATAACAATAGTACCATTGACTACTTAATAAGTGAAAGAAAAGAGAGAACATAATCATTCAATGATAGAGATTGCTTCAATGCTAAGTTATGTTGAGTTTGATGACACAAAAGAGTGTGAGAACTCAAATAAAATGTGAGATAAAGTGAAGACCATCTATGGAGGAGATGATAAGGTCTTAAGAGACAAATTAGAAATTTTGAGAGGAAAGTTTGATGAAATGAGAATGACAGAAGGTGAGAACATAGTTTAGTGTTGTACAATAATAAAAAATGTTGTTAATTCTATTAGAAGAGCTAATGGAAAGTTTGAGGGTGAAACAATAATTAGTAAGGTATTGAGAACCCTACTTCCTATCTATGGAATTAGGGTTTTTGCAATACAAGAATTGAGATGTAGACCAGATAATGACCTAACTCTAGATGGTGTAATTGACATGCTTACTATTTCTGAGATGTCTAATTTTGATTATTATACTCTTACTATTACTAAATCTTCTTTTAAATCACATATGATTCTTAGCAAGAAAGAAAAAGGAAAACATGTGAAAAGTGATAGTGATACCTTTGATGATGAACTTGATGAGCTTGAGGAACTAATAGCTAGGAGATTTGGAAGAGGCAAAGGAAAATACAAAGTTAAACTTTCTATAATCTATTTTTCATGAAACAAAGTTGGTCATATTGTTTCTAGGTGTCCTAAAAGAGAATGCAAGGATGAAAGAAAGGAAAGAAAGTACAAAGGAAGAAGAGATGACTGAGACTTCAAAAAGAATAAGAACGACAGTGGAAAAAGTAAGAAATCTTGTTATATTGATGAAGAAGAAACTGATACTAAAGATGAAAGTAATGATGAAGAGGTAGTGTATGTTGCTATGAAAGAAGATGAAAAAATTGCATTAATCTCTTATGTGAATAAAAGTGATGGATAATTGATAGTGGTTTCTCTAATCACATGACTGGTGATAGAAGTAAATTTGAGGAAATTGGACCATTCAAGGATGGCTATGTTAAATTTGGTAATGATGTTCCATGTCTTGTGAAAGGTAAAGGATCAATACAACTAATGAATAAGATCAAATGTGACAATGTGTTTTGGGTTGAAGGACTTAACTATAATTTGTTGAATGTTTCATAGTTGAACAAATCAAGTTATAGAGTTGAATTCCATCACAGAAAAGCCAAGATATTTTATGTTGATGGTAAACTAATTGAAAGTGGTGATCAAATAAGAGGTAACTTATTCTATCTAGATTTATCTAGTGAGACATGTTTGTTTACACAATATGAAGATATTTGGTTATGGCACAAGAGGTTATGTCATGTAAGTTTTGACAATTTGGTTAGCATCGGTAAGATGAAAAGAGTACAAGGTTCCCCAAAGCTGAAGAAACTAGATAATGCTATGTGTAAACAATGTCAATTGGGAAAAATGACAAAGTATACTTTCAAGAGCAAGACATATTCACCTAATGATATTTTTGAATTGGTTCATACTAACTTATGTGGACCTATTGGTGTTCAAAGCTATTGTGGAGACAAATATTTTATTATAATTTTCAATGACTATTCTAGAATGATGATTGTGTCTTTCTTAAAGAAAAATATGATGTCTTTCAATTATTTAAGTGGTATTTGACCAAAGTTGAAAAAAAGATAGGGAAGAGTCTAAAGTGTTTGAGATCTAACAAAGGTGGAGATTTCATATCTAATGAGTTCAACATATTCTGCAATGACAAAGGAATCGAAAAATAGATGTCTACACCTAGGACCCATCCTCATAATGGAATAGGTGAAAGAAAGATAGATCAATCATGGATTGTGCTAGAACATTGATGATGGAGAAAAATATGTTACAGAAGGATAAAAGTACAAACCTGTGTCACCCTTTTCTAAAGGAAAAGGCTAACAAAAGCATAATTGTTCAACTTCAATGACAAAAGATTGGTATTATTATTTTGAATTTGAAAGTAAAGTAAACTAATGAAATATGTAGAAATGGATGAAGTTTAGGATTATAATTTTTAATAATTATTTGGAATAAGAATTGATATATTTTCCTAATTTTTATAGATAAAATTTAGCTGCTGAAAAATGTTGAAAATTAGGAGTCTAGTTACCACCACAAAACTATATGGAAATAAACTTATTTCCTTTTGATCTCAGACTATGTTATAGATAACATATATATCTAGAACAATCAAAAATAAAAATTGACTTTAGACTTATATTTTCTCTTTTATAATGATTGAAATTTCAATTCACCTCAAATCAATAGTTTTCATCTCGTGCCACATTTTTCAAAACAAATTTATTATAACTAGGAGAAAACTTATACATTCCAGAAGAGGACTCTCTCCTCTAGAATGTCATATAATTTTTAGATTTTTTTGATATGATTTAATATTTCTTTCTTTCTCAAAACCAACATCTTTTTTAATGTTAAAATACGTTATTGTAGAATTTTTTAATTATAATATATCTAATTTAAAAACTTTAAAATATATATGAGAATATTCTTGACTTTGAGCTCTGTAAAATGGCATTCCTATGTTATTAAAAAAAAATCATAAAAAATAGTAGGAGTTATTGAAGCACCACTTTTCCAAAATAATTTTATTTCTGTAGTAATTTGGATATAAACTAGTATAAAAATGGCATTTAATAGACATTTCCAATTGGAAAAGTGTGAGATAATATATACCTTAGCTACAATGAGTTTATCTATATCATTTATTTTTTAAATTATTTTTAAATAGAAATACTCAAATTCATTCATTCTGATAAGTTAGCCTGAAAGGTCACATAACTATGTACTTTTACCCAGAAATACTAGAGAGAAGCTCTAAGTATAGTTGTTTATACTTTGAATAGAGTGCAAGTCAAGAAAAGTACAAATACTACACGGTATGGATTGTTAGAATCTGATAAGATTAATAACCCAGAAAACTAGTGCAAAGAATAAATATCTAAACTATGAATGCAAATGATACAAAATCAAAATAGCATCATAAAATTAGTCTCCAAGAGAGTAATGCAAATGCTGGAAGCAAAATAGCATTAAGAGGATGAAAAAATAAGAGATCCAAATACAAGCCAAGTAGCATGCTTATATAGGCTAGGAAGAGAGAGGAGATGGGAACACCAACCAATGAGGAGCAACCATCTATCGAACTAAAGATACAGTATCTTCCCAAGATAGCTAATGGATGCTCACATGTAGGAAGGTGACACCTCACAACCATTCACCTAATAAGACATGCTTTATTAACCTAAGCGAGATTATCAAAAGTGTAGGAAAAACCTAGCAAAATAGGAAAAATAAAAAACTACACTAACACTCTCCCATAAGCGAAGCTTAGGTGGATGCTAACCTAGCAAAGCTATGAAAGCAAGAAAATGGGTCCCGGCAACAAGGCTTGATCAGGTACCCAATACAAGAAAAAGAACTAGATGAAGGAAACTAAGCCTCCAATCTAGGAAATGTCCCAAAGAGAGAAACCAAAAAAGAGCATGAAGCATCTCCGAAGCATGAAGCTACAAACACTGTCAGAAGAAACTGCTGGAACCCCCATTGAAATAGTGCATGACCAGGTAGAGAAGACAAAGTCTGAAGAGCTGATCAATTGAGAAGGTGACCTCCAAAGGTAGGAATGAATGAGTGTCTATATAGTAGATGAACCATCTCACCAAAATGCATAGGTGCCTAGCCACTACATCCGCCTAGTACATAGGAACAAAAATTGAATACGTAGATCACTCAACCGAACCAAAGAAGCAATAGAGCCAACAGGTGAACCCCCCCCATAATGCTGAACAGGGAGAGGGGTGACAGGAACACTGAAATGCAATGCCAAAAACATCTGCAAGAAGAAGAATCAGGAACACCAACAGTGAAATAGAAGTACAAGCACAGGATAAAGGGCAGTGTCACCGACACACTGCATGGGCTAATGTCATGGAAGAAAAATTCACTTGACAAAGGTGGATGAGCACAAAATGGCAAAACATCATGACCCCCCATGGCACTTTATAACTGAGTGTGAGTACAAACAAACACAAGGTGTACAAGATCCCAGATATGCAAAAGCAGGCACTTTATCTCAGTGCGTTTACAGAAAAAAGAATGCAACAGAATATAAGCATACAATGCTCAGAAGTCAGAAAGAAGAGTGAGCCAAAAGAACAGAAGAAGAGATTCCAAGACTTGTAGAATCCAAGTAATTCGTCGAGTGCGAAAGTGCAAAACTCGAAAGAGAAAGAACCTAGAGCAAAATTTGGATAAAAGACCTCTACAACTGAATAACTCACAGAACCAGCTTTCCAACGATATTTGGTGAGCCCAGAAAAGAGTCTGAATGAGCAAGATATGGCTCTCGGAAGGCAAAATAGAACATCTAGTTTTGACTGCCAAAACAGGCAACCAGACTGTAGCAAAAATCAAAAAAACTTGTACCATCATCTCCGTCTATGAACCAAATTTTTGACGCATTTTCCGGATCGAAAAAATACATCTGAATGCTCAAGTTACAGAAGAAAAATAACAGGGCCTCCTCATGAAGAGCATATGCTAAAAGTGAAACTTGAGCACAATAATCAAGGAAACAAATAGCACCACTGCGATCTGCTCAAAAAATCATGCACTTTCAAAAAAAGAATCGCCTCGATACGAGGTCGTATGAGAAAGTTATGCTCCTCCGAAGTTTCCAAAACGAGAACTGTGCACAGTCACGGCTGAGAATCTGCAACTTCTGAAGAATTCATGCATGAAAATAAAAAAAAACAACTCCACTAATGGATAGAGCACAAAAAAATAGCCAATTTCATAACAAGAATCATCAAAATCGGATTCTGTATGAGCAAGAACGAGATATTTGAAAATTGCGTTCAAATCTGCGATTGCCAATGGAGAGGGGTATGGTTGTAGCTTTGCATGCTCGATTCTGCAAAATATACAGCTTGCATGCAAAATCTAAAAGATACCCAAATGTTTTTTCGGGACTGCGAACAAAACTCAAAAAGCGTTTTTCTTGTTGATGTCTAAAAGATGTTGCTGTAGTGTAAATCAGATGCCTTTAACAGTAAAAAATGGCTCCAAAAATCAAAAAATGACCCCAGCAACTAGAATATGACATGCAAATGCTGGATCAGCTTCCTAAGTCCATCAATGGCATGTTGGAACCTACAAAACTGATTGAAAACTCCAAATATGCAAGTTGGTTGTCATATTTGAGATTGAAACCTCAGAGAAAAACCATTTTTGTCAAAACTTCTCTGATTCTCAAGATCATCCAAAGATGCAAGAGAAGAGCATACTTCATTTTTCAAAAAACTACAATAAAGTTTATTTGCCCCCCCCCCCCCCCCCCCCGAATCTCTCAAATAAGGAAACTAAAATCTATTCTTGCACATAGAAAAGCTCTGATACCATGTTAGAATATGATAAGATTAATAACCCAGAAAACTAGTGCAAAGAGTAAATATCTAAACTATGAATGCAAATGATACAAAACCAAAATAGCATCATAGAGTTAGTCTCCAAGAGAGTAATGCAAATGCTGGAAGCAAAATAGCATTAAGAGGATGCAAAAACAAGAGATCCAAATACAAGCCAAGTAGCATGCTTATATAGGTTAGGAAGAGAGAGGAGGTGGGAACACCAACCAATGAGGAGCAACCATCTATCGGACTAAAGATAGAGTATCTTCCCAAGATAGCTAATGGATGCTCACATGTAGGAAGGTGACACCTCACAACCATTCACCTAATAAGACATGCTTTATTAACCTAAGCGAGATTATTAAAAGTGTAGGAAAAACCTAGCAAAATAGGAAAAATAAAAAACTACACTAACATGGATATGCACCTAATGTAAAATATTTTTAAAAATTTGGAAGAAAATGTTACATAGTTAAAGACAACAAGAATGAAAAAATTGATGTTATAATTCATGAATGTATATTCCTAAGATATTCCACTAAGAGCAAAGCTTATAAGTGTTTGAATTTTAACCCTAACAAAGTTGCAAAAAGTGCAAATGTGAAAGTTGATGTATATATAGAGAAGAATGAAGTTGAATGTATGATAGAACTTGAAGATTGTAGTTCATTCATATATCTGGATGACAACGTTCCAAGCACTCCACCTGAAAAAGAAAATAAAGTTGTGGATCCTCAATAGACTAGGAATGTTGAGTTGCAATAGCTAGTTGTTGAGTAGAAGATTGTAGGTGTCAAGAAACAATGAAATGATGTCGAGTCACTAACAAAGGAAGCCAAACATCAACAAGGCAATGTCAAGCATGTTGAACATCAAACCTAAACTCAAACAAGAGAGATATAATGAGTTTAAAATAATTTTACAAGATGAACCTATTGAAGAGAAAAGAAGAAAAGAACCTGTGTTAGAACAATATGTGAGAAGACATCATGCACTTGAAAAAATCATTGGAGATAAAGAGTTTGGCATTATGACAAAAAAAAAACTCAGAAGTGATACATGCTTACTTTGTGATTTTGAACCCAAATTTATGAAAGATGTTTTGGAAAATGAAGATCGGATACAAGCAATGAATGAAGAAATTGAACATATTGAAAAAAATAAAACATGGACCCTAGTACCCAGACCTAAAGAAAAAAATATTATTGGAAAAAAGTGGGTATTCAAGAACAAGTTGAATGAAAAAGGTGAAGTCAAAAGGAACAAGTCAAGACTAGTATGCAAAGGATATGCACAAGAGGAAAGTGTTGACTATAGGGAAACATTTGCCCCTATACCAAGACTAGAAGGAGTCACAACACTTCTTGCATATTCTTCTTATAAGGATTTAAGGTATATCAAATGGATGTCAAATCCTTATTTTTGAATGGGATACTTAAAGAATAAGTATACAAAGAACAACTTGAAGGTTTTGTAGATCTCAGCAAGAAGAATATGGTGTGCAAGATATACAAAGCTTTATATGGTTTGAAACAAGCCCCTAGAGCATGATATGAATAATTGCATTACTATTTAGTGAAGATTGGTTTTGCAAAACCAAATGATAATAGCAATCTATATTTGAAAGCTATAAAGAACAATGAGGCATTGTTATCTGAAAATTTTGTTAATGATATCATGTTTGCAGGTAAGGAAGCATTATGAAAATCATTTATTGATGAAATGATGAAATAATTTGAAATGTCAATGTTTGGTGAGATCAAATTCTTTTTTGGTTTACAAGTCTATCAAATGAAGCAAGGTATCTTTATTACTCAGTCCAAACATATCAAGGAGATACTAAAAAGTTTTTGAATGGGAGATTCAAAACTAATGAGTACACCTACGATTACTAGAAATAAACTATCTAATAATGATGATTCTATTAATGTGAACTAAACACAATATATATCAATTATTGGAAAATTTTAATATGTTGTTCATAGAAGACCATATATTGCATTAGTAGTTGGAATAGTTGCAATATTTTCAACAAGTCCTAAGAAAAATCACATGATGGTAGTGAAAAGAATATTGGGATATATGAAAGGTGTGTGCTAAAATATTGGCACACTTCTATGAATCATTATATCCAATATTTCTCAAGAATGAGATCTCAAGTGGTGATCCATAACTCTCTATTCATGGAGTGCAAGAATTTGTGATGGAGAACCTCAGTTTGACCTAGTTTGTGCCCATTTAAGTACACCATAAAATGAGAGATCCAAAGAGGGAAAAAAAGAGTAATAGTCTTCATCAAATATGCATGCAAATGAAGATGCAAGCTAGTCTAAATGATAACAATGCAAAACAATACAAGAAAGGAAATATAATCTATGAAAACAAAAATGACACTAAGCTAATATAAAAATACAAGGATGAAACCTGATGATGGAAGTCATGGATACATAAGAGAAGAAAAAAAGAAGAGAGAAGTTTCAATGAAGCTCCAATATCCAAACCCTAATGTTCAAACTCCTCCAAAATCACTCTCCCAACCTACAACATAACAATACTATAGAAACTAACATATATTCTTCTTCATATTGTTCTTCTTCTTATTCTTATCAAATGAGAAGGAGGGCTCCTTATATAGTCAATTGTGGAGGTGGGAGGCTTCTCACAACCAATATGGGATAATAGAGTTTGATCCATATAACACTATACCTACATTGGCTCCCATGTTATCCATGTTAAACACCATAGTAGAAAATATTTAGACACTTACTGATGAACAAAATTTTGATCTTTACTGGCATGAGGAAATAAAATACTACTCTTTACTGACATGAGGAAATGCATGCCATGTTTGATGATGGGTTGGACTATGATGAGGTTGTGGCCCTAAACATAAATAAAGATGATATAGTCAACCTTTTTGTGAACCCAAAAATCAATAAAAAAGTAGATTGCATAAAGCCCAAATTATCAATTAAATGGTGCACAAATGAGGCTATTCATGTGAACTTTTGGGGTCATTGGTGGATGGTTTTTGACAAACCTCCACATAGCAATTTAGAGGTGCCATTTTATTTCACTAGAAAACTATATGTTGAATTTGTGTTGGGTCTTAAGGTGAACTATTGGATAGTGAGGCCCAACATGGGTGTAGGAGGAGAAGATCCTCAAGGTAGACCATTTACCCAGTAGAAGAAAACTGGCACTTATTCCACCCTACTAATGTCTTCGCCTTCCTCCAGTGTAGCATATTAATATCATTGCAAAGGTTAGCAATTAAACTATTAGAGTCATCCATAGATTGAGTAGGAAATTGGTATCCTAGGCTAGGTCAATGTTGCCTCCCAGTGTTAATGATACTGGTGAGAGTTCATCATCAAAAAGTTCAGCATGTGCTTATGTGTCCCATACTTGCATAACATGCAAGAATATTTGTCTAGGTCTCATTGGTTATCTTTCTAGGTATCAGTTTCTATTTGAGGATGATACAACAAACATTCATATAGATACTACACACCCTAACATGAGAAAGGAGGGGCATGCAGAGCCATGGAATCCTTCTATTTTGGTACCTGTATACATTTTTTTGTTATGCCATATGTGATTTAAAGTTAATATTTATAATAGAATAATTTTAACCCATACTGACTTATACATGTATGTGATCTTCATTCATGTTTAGTTGATGTCTGAGGAGGAGCTCAAATAGGTTGATGATGTCATGCTCTCGGCTATTTCATTTGGCCTTGAGACATCTATGGTACATTGTGTTTTGTTCTCGTTATTTTTATATTTGATATTGGTACATACATAGTTTCTAATCTTTCTTTTCTCTTGCAGGTATCACCTGTCAATGGGGGACAAAGTGTGGGGGTGAGGCACAACCCATTGACAAGGGAAAGGTAATTAGGTTCTTTTAAAGTGATTAAATATCGATGAATTCTTGTAAAAAATTTGTACTAATAAAACTTAATTACATTCTTTATTATAGAGGGCATGGTTACTAGTGATGAGTCCAAGCAAATTTGGCATCACAGATACTTTGGCATTTCCATTCACAACAAGAGCCCCATCATATGTATAAGTATCATTTATTTGTTATTTTCCTTATTTTTATTTTAAAAAAATCAAAATTGATTTCCATGAAAATAACAACTAGGCTTTTGTATCTCATAGGAAACACCTAGTGCCCAGAAGGTTGGACATCAGAGTTTTGTATGTTTTCTTATGTAGCCATTATATCTAGAGGAGGAGTCGAAAGAGGTAAGCTTTAGTTTGAATTATTAATTATATGTTATAAATTTAGTATACTATGAATTATAATGTTATAGTTTAAGTTGTGGATCCATATGACAACCATACTTCAACATATACATGCCACAATCAATGAGGTTCAAGCATTGTCAAGGGCATATAAGAGTGATTTTGACCACCATAGGAGGTCAACAAGAGAGGTATTTATGATGAGAATTTAAAACTATAACTCTTCATTAAAAAAATGATCATCATGCATTTGAGTAATCCAATGTTAGATGCATAGAATCATATAAATTTAGTAGTTTAACTTTGGGTTTTCCTTTTTTGTTTATGTAGGAGGCATCTAATCCACCTAGTTCAGCAAAGAGGCTATATTTTGATGATTCACCAATAGCATAGGATAGTATAGTTGTCATAGGATGCATCATGAGACATTTTGAGATGGCATATGCCACATTATATACAAAAATATTGATGTTATACACATTTCAATGGCATGATCAGCCACATTTTGTATATGGATCTATGTGTTTAGGTATATATTTGCATAATTTGTCTATGGATACACAAACTTTGATGTATATTTCCATAATTTGTCTATGGGTACATGTATTTTGATATATATTTTTGTCATTTTTGTGCACAAGGATATACATATTAATTTAGTATAGTATTGTTCAATTTATCATGGATCATGTGTATTGTTTATGTTTATGGAATATCATTCATTTTGATCATGTTTTTTATATTTGATTCAAATACAATAATTTGTGAAGAATGTTTGAACAACCTTTATTATCAAATTTTAATGCAATATTTAATTTTAAATTATATCATATATGTTTAATTTGAATAGATCTCTGCAATACATTAAGACGTCTACAATTAGCCAAATCCATGGCCAATTTGGTCTTAGGAGTCCATCTTTAGTCTTAGGGGATGCTTCAGTATGTAGTGGTCACAAATATTATAGTGGATTTGTGGTCAAAATAGGGGTGTCACTAGGTATCACTAGGTTATTTAGACCTTGACATCACCATCTTGTAGCATTTGACATTTCACCACCAACCCCCACAAGCTCTAAGTTATGACCCCTAGAAGATCGATCTCCAAACACACTTAGAGCATCTTGGAGACTCTTTGGTACGAGGTGGTTGTGAACGTGAAAGCTCTCTATGGCCAGCACAAGGAGGCACTAGGGTTCAACCACCCATCTGGAGCTAATGAAACTAACAATTTGATACCAAGATTAGCAGTTTTAAAGTTACATAGTGATGCACCAATGAACTAAGGCACACTACAAGTTTTGGCATCGAGCAAGATCGATATGCCAAATCCAAATGGAATGTGATCTCTCCAAAATGAGATAGGTTATTGTAGACCTCAATATCATTGTCTTGTAACATTTGATTTTTCAAGTATATCCCCCACAAGCTCCAAGTTATGACCCTCGAAAGATCAATCTTCAAACGCACTTAGAGCATCCTAGAGACTCTTCAGTACGGGGTAGTCATGAATGTTGCAGGCTCTTCATGGATGGAAAAATGATGTCACTAGGGTTCACCCATCCATCTAGAGCTAATGGCGCTGATGATTCAATGCCAAGATGAACGGTTTTATAGTTACGCAATGATGCACCAATGAACTGATGCACACTACAAGTTTTGGCGTCGAGTGAGATCATTGTGCCAAATCCAAATGGAATGCGATCTCTCTAAAATGAGATAGGTTATTGTAAACCTCAACATCACCAACTTGTAGAGTTCAACATTTCACTAATAGCCCCCACGAGCTTCGAGTTACAACCCTAGAAAGATTAATCTCCAAATGCAATTAGAGCATCTTAAAAACTCTTCGGTACGGAGTGGCCATGAAAGTTGTAAACTCTCAATAGCAAGAACAAGGGTGTCATTCTGGTTCAACCACCCATCTAGAGCTAAAGGCACTGATAATTCAACCAACATTGAAGGTTTCAAAGTTATGCAGTGATGCACCAATGAATTGAGACATACTACAAGTTTTGGCATCAAGCAAGATCATTGTGTCAAATCCAAATGGAATGTGATCTCTCTAAAATGAGATAGGTTATTATATATCTCAACATCATCATCCTATAGCATTCAATGTTTCACTGATAGACCTCATGAGCTTTGAGTTATGACCCTCTAAAGATCGATCTCCAAACATACTTAGAGCATCTTGGAGACTCTTCAGTACAAGGTGGCCATTAATATTGTAGGCTCTCCACGGCTAGAACAAGAGTGTTGCTAAGGTTCACCTACCCATCCAGAGCTAATGGCTCCAAAGATTCAAAAAGGATCATCAATTTCAAAGTTACATAGTAATGCATCAATGAACTGAGGAACACTATAAGTTTTGGCATTGAGCAAGACCATTGTATTAAATCCAAATGGTATGTGATCTGTCTAAAAAGAGATAGGTTATTGTAGACCTCAAAATCACTACCATGTAGCATTTGACATTTCACCAAAATCCCCCATGATCTTAGAGTTGTGACCCTCATAATATCGATCTTTGAATGCACTTAGAGCATCTTGGAGACTATTCGGTATGGGGTGGTCATAAACATTGCAAGCTATTTATAGCTAGAATAAAGGTGTCAATAGAGTTCACCCACCCATCTAGAGCTAATGGCACTGACAATTTGATGCCAAAATCAGCGGTTTCAAAGTTATGCAATGATGTACCAATGAACTAAGGCACACTACGAGTTTTGGCATGGAACGAGATCATTGTGCCAAATCAAAACAAAATGTGATCTCTTTGAAATGAGATAGGTTATTTTTTATCTCCACATCACTATCTTTTAGAAATTGATGTTTCACTGATATCCCCATGAGCTCCGAGTTACAACCTCAAAAGATTTATTTCCAAATTCACTTAGAGCATCTTGAAAGCTCTTTGGTATAGGTTGGTCGCGAACGTTTCGAACTCTCCTCGACCAGAACAAGGGTGTCACTAGGGTTCACCCACCCATCCAAAGCTAATGGCACTTATTATTTGATGCCAAGATAAATGGTTTCAAAGTTAGACAATGATGTACCAATGAACTGAGGCACACTATAAGTTTTGGCATCGAGCGAGATTGTTGTACCAAATCCAAACAAAATGTGATCTCTCTAAAATGAGAAAGGTTATTTTATACCTCAAAATTATCATCTTGTAGCATTTAATGTTTCACCAATATCCCCCAAGATCTCTGGGTTATGACCCCTAGAAGATTGATCTCCAAGTGCACTTAGAGCATCTTGGAAACTCTTCAATACGGAATGGCCGTGAATGTTTTAGGATCTTCAAGATCAAAAAAATGTGTCACTAGTGTTCACCTTCCCATCCAGAGATAATTGATATGACCATTCGATGCCAAGATCACCAGTTTCAAATTTATGCAGTGATGCACCAATGAATTGAGGCACACTACAAGTTTTGGCATCGAGGAAGATTATTGTGCCAAATCTAAATTGAATGGGATATCCCCAAAATGGGATACGTTATTGTAGACCTTAACATCACCATCCTATAGAATTTGACATTTCACCAATAGTCCCCATGAGCTCTGAGTTACAACCCTTGGCAGATTGATCTCCAAACGCACTTAGAGCATCTTGAAGACTCTTTGGTACAGGGTGGTCATAAACATTGCAGGCTCTCCACAGTCAAAAAAAGGGTATCACTAGGGTTCACCCACCCATCTAGAGCTAATGGCACTAATGATTTGATACCAAGATCAATGATTTCAAAGTTACATAGTGATGCACCAAAACTGCAAGTTTTGGCATCAAGCAAGATCATTGTGCCAAATCTAAATGGAATGTGATCTCTCTAAAATGAGATAGGTTATTTTAGACCTTAACATCACCATCCTGTAGCATTTGACATTTCACCAATAGTCCTCACAAGTTCTGAGTTATGACCCTCGAAAGATCGATCTCCAAATGCACTTAGAGCATCTTGGAGACTCTTCAATACGAGGTGGCCACAAACATTGCAGGCTCTCTACATCTAGAGAAAGGGTGTCACTAAGGTTTACCCACCCATCCAAAGCTTAATAGCATTGATGATTTGATACCAAGATAAGTGGTTTCAAAGTTACACAATGATGCACCAATAAATTGAGGCACACTACAAGTTTTGGCATTGAGCGAGATCGTTGTGCCAAATCTAAATGGAATGTGATTTCTCTGAAATGAGATAAGTTATTGTAGACCTCAACATCACCATCCTATATCATTTGACATTTCACCCATAGACCCCACAAGGTTTGAGTTACGACACTCAAAAGATCAATCTCCAAACACACTTTGAGCATCTTGGAGACTCTTTAGTATGGGGTGGTTGTGAACATTGTAGGCTCTTTGCGGTCATAAAAAGGGTGTCAGTAGGGTTCCCTTCCCATTCAGAGCTAATGGTGTTGATGTCAATGCCAAGATCAGCAATTTCAAAGTTACGCAGTGATGCACCAATGAACTTGAGGCACAGTGCAAGTTTTAGCATCAAGCGAGATCGTTGTACCAAATCCAAATGGAATGTGATATCTCTAAAATGAGTTAGGTTATTGTAGACCTTGACATCACCATCCTATAGCATTTGACATTTCACTAATATCCCCCATGAGCTCTGAGTTACGACCCTCAGAAAATTGATCTCCAAATGCACTTAGAGCATCTTGGAGACTCTTCAGTATGGGATGGTTGTGAACATTGTATCTCCATGACTAGAACAAGGGTTTCACTAGGGTTAACCTACCCATCTCGATCTAATGGTGCTTACGTCGATGCCAAGATTAATGTTTTCAAAGTTACGCAATTATACACCAATGATCTGAGGCACACTACAAGTTTTGGCATTGAGCGAGATCATTGTGCCAAACCTAAATGGAATGTGATTTTTCCAAAATGAGATAGGTTACTTTAGACCTCAACATCACCATCCTATAGAATTTGACATTTCACTAATAGCCCCCATGAGTTTTGAGGTACGACCCTCAAAAGATCGATCTCTGAACACACTTAGAGCATCTTGGGGACTCTACAGTATGGGGTGGTCGCAAATGTTGTAGGATCTCTATGTCCAAAACAAGGTGTCACTAGGCTTCACCCACCCATCCAAAGATAATGGTGTTGATTATTCGATGCCAAGATTAGTATTTTTAAAGTTACACAATGATGCACTAATGAACTAAGGCACACTGCAATTTTTGGCATCGAGCAAGATCATTGTGCCAAATCTAAACAGAATATGATCTCTTTGAAATGAGATAGGTTATTATAGACCTTGACATCACCATCTTGTAGTATTTCACATTTCATCAATAGCCCTCACAAGCTCTGAGTTACAACCCTCAAAAGATCGATCTCCAAACGCACTTGGAGCATCTTGGAGAATCTTCCGTACAAGGTGGTCATGAATATGGCTCTCTATGGCTAAAACAAGGGTGTCACTAGGGTTCACCCACCCATCTGGAGATAATGGCGCTGATGATTTGATGCCAAGATCAATGGTTCAAAGTTATGTAGTGATTCACTAATGAACTAAGGCACACTACAAGTTTTGGCATCGAGCGAGATCATTGTGCCAAATCCAAATGGAATGTGATCTCTTCAAAAGAGATAGGTTATTATAGAACTCAACATCACCATCTTGTAGAATTTAGCATTTCATTGATAGCCCCCATGAGCTTTGAGTTACAATCCTTGGAAGATTGATCTTCAAATACACATAGAGCATCTTGGAGACTCTTTGGTATGGGGTGAACATGAACATTGTAGGCTCTCTTCAGCTAGAACAAGGGTGTCACTAGGGTTAACCTACCCATTTGGAGCTAATGGTGCTAATGATTCAATTCCAAGATCAGTGGTTTCAAAGTTATGCAGTGATGCACCAATGAACTTCACGCTGCAAGTTTTTGCATCAAGTGATATCATTGTGCCAAATCAAAATGGAATGTGATCTCTCTAAATTGAAATAGGTTATTGTAGACCTTAATATCATTGTCCTATAACATTTGAAATTTCATTGATAGCCCCCACAAGCTCCGAGTTACAACCCTTTGAAGATCGATCTCCAAACGCACTTAGAGCATCTTGAAGACTCTTCAGTACGAGGTGGTCACGAACATTGCAGGCTTTCAAAAACTAGAAAAAGGTTCTCACTAGAGTTCACCCACCCATCCAAAGCTAATGGCACTAACAATTCGATAGTAGGATCAGTGGTTTCAAAGTTATGCAATGATGCACCAATGAACTAAGGCACACTACAAGTTTTGGCACCAAGCGAGGATCGTTGTGCCAAATCTAAATTGAATGTGATCTCTCTAAAATGAGATAGGTTATTGTAGACCTCAATATCACCATCTTGTAGCATTTGAAGTTTCACTAATAGCCCCCACAAGCTCTGAGTTATGACCCTTGAAAGATCAATCTCCAAATGCACTTAGAGCATCTTAGAGACTCTTCAGTATGAGATGGCCACAAACATTGCAGGCTCTCTGTGGCCAAAACAAGGGTCTTACTAGGGTTCACATGCTCATCTAGAGCTAATGGTACTAACAATTCAATGCCAAGATTAGTTGTTTCAAAGTTATGGAGTGATGCATGAATGAACTAAGGCACGTAGGGTTAGTATTAGTTAGAAACATTATTTTTTAGCTCCCTCAATTTTTTTTGCAAGTTTGGTGTTAGTATTAAGTAAAAACATTATTTTTTAGGTCCCTCCACATTAATTATATTAAGTAAAAACATCATTTTTGTGTACATTAAATCAAAAAGTTTATATTTACAATATCTTAAGTGTTTCATCATTATTACATTAATACACAACTACCAAAAATCATAGTGTCAAAAATCATAGTACTAAAAATAGAATAGATTTTGGAAGCCCAGTAGCACCACATTTCTCCAATATTTTATTACTATGAAAAGTAGAACAGATCAAGTGTAATAGTTCTTGGTGCATAGAAAACTCCATATGATATTTGCAACATGTATTTTGAATCTTAAGTGACACATAATAAAATGGCTTCAAGGATTTAAAAGTCCTATGTGATACATGCAATTTTGGATGACTCTCTCAAAATTCTTTGAACAACATAGTTTTGCAATGGACCTTGATTAATATTCTTATTAAAATCTTATTTATAAAATGATTGAATATCATAAGTAATTGGATCAATTAAATATTGTTATAAATCAAAATGAACCTTATTATATTAGATTTGATATTAATTGCATCAATTAGATATTGTTATAAATCAAAATAAAACTAAATTATAATAATGTATTGATATATTAATGAAATTATTAAAAAATTGCATTCTTAATATATGGTGTTATTATCACTAAAATAATCAAATATTAAAGTCCTGATTGAAGGACATTACATTTCAAAGACATGACATTCCTCTTGGCATTAAGTTATTATTGTCATTAGTGACAACACTTATTTGTATCAATATAGCTACCGAGCTCATCACTCAATCTACAATGTATAATGAGCATTCAGTGGTTACCTTGTACAATCATCACTTAAGCAGTTTACACCTAGCCTCGCAGTTCACACCAAGCATTCTAGTGTTAACCGAGCTGAGTATAGCTACCGGGTGAATGTGCAATCCAGCAATGTCTACCGAAGTGTTTATCGAGTGATGGAAGCACAATGCCTACCGAATGATGGAAGCACAGTGCCTACCGAGTGATGGAAGCACAGTGTCTACCGAGTGATGGAAGCACAGTGCCTACCGAGTGATGGAAGCACAGTGTCTACCTAGTGATGCAAGCGCAGTGCTTACCGAGTAATGAAAGTATAATGTTTACCGAGTGAAAGCAAGGTAAATAAAGGATTCAGTTTTTACCAAGTGATACTATATCCACCAAGTCTTCAATGGTTACTGAGTTCAGAACTACGTCAGGTGATTAGTATGGACTGAGCCTTCACTTCTACCGAGTGCATGATGATGCCTAGTAATGCAGTGGATGCCGAGTATTAGAAGGTCATCGAGTCAGTTCAGTAAAACTAAGTTATTTACTGTTTGGTTGACTCAGTAATATTTTTTCACTTGTGTTTTAGCCAACCTTGCAATTATAGTTATTGGGATGGTATATATGTAACATATTATATCATTTACAATATGAGGATGTATCAAAAAAGGGACATGTAATGTTTTGAGAAGTGTAAATGCGAATCAGCAGAAGAGAAAAATATTCAGGAAGGTCTACAAGGAGCAGTAATGATTCATCAGCCACAAGAGGTGATATATACTTCAAGGATCCAATCAGCAAATCAAGTTTGTAAGTAGATCCATTGTTTCATCCTAACAGGTGAATCAATTTTGTAAATCCTTTAACAAGGTAGACTTAATAGTCTTTGTATAAATCTCCTAACAGAGTGCATACTTCAGTGTATGTTTGTGAATCCTCTAACAAGGTGGACCTAGTAGACCTTTGTGCTCCTAACAGAGAAGATCACCAGAAGTGGTTAATGTAAGCCTTAACTAGCCAACTTCATACTATAGTAATGAAATTTTGTGGGTATCATCCCCACCCCAGTTTTACTTTCTATTTGGAAGGTTTTTGGGTCACCAAATCACTATGTACATGTGTTATGGATGTTTGATTTCTCATATATGCAGTAGATTAGATGAATGAATGGTGAATATTTAAAATGTTGAATTGGTTAAAGTTTTGAAGTTACTAATTCACCCCTCCCCTCTTAGTAACCTATCATATCTTGAATATTTCCAACAATTGGTATCAGAGCATTTTGGTTCTTAGGACAAAGCTTGACAGCTTGAGCAAAGATCAAGGACAATGGAGATATTCAGACTTCACAAAGCTATTGAAAATGAAAAGCTAGATCTAGAAATGGCATGACTCAACTCAAAGAAGCAAAGGAGCATCTTTCTCAATCCCTAAAAAGAAGGAAGGAACTTGCAAGAAAAATGAATGATCATCAGTATGTTGAAGAAAAGATTGAAGACATTTTACCATCAAGCAGTTCAAATGAAGCTAATGAGGCTATTAAGGAACTCCTAGCAAAGAATGGTTCTCTACATGAAAAAGTAAGAAAGCTTAAAAGAGAACAAGAAATCCAATCAATCAGGCTATGTGAAGTCTTGGAACAGAGAGACAAGGCAAATGAAGACTTAGAGGCAAGAAATAATCAATCCCTTCAGCATGAAAATCTTGTAAATCAACCATCTAATGCAAATGAAGAAATTATGAATCTGAGATCTAAAAATGAAAGCCTAAGGAATGATCTGATCACTGAAAGACAAATCAAAGAAAGCTTAAAAAATGACTTGAGATCTGAAAGACAAATCAATGAAAGTTTGGAAAATGACCTGATCACTAAAAAGAAAATCAATGAGAGAATGATGAAATTTCAAGCAGACATGACTCAATTAAATCAACAACGTGAGCAAAATCTTCATAGACAAACAGGCAAATTTGGACTTGGTTACAAGGAAGAAGGTGAAACCTCCAAACAAGGTGCCCAAAGGAATCAAAGACCTACTTGCAATCACTGTGGTAAGCTAGGTCACACATCAAACAAGTGTTGGAGCAATGGAAAAGGTAAATTCAATGGTAAATGCTACAATTGTAGTCAGCATGGTCATAAAGCTAATGAATGCAGAGAAAAACCAAAATTTGAAGGCAATTGTCACAAGAGCAAGAAGTATGGTCACAAAGCATTCCAATGCAGATCCAAATCATTCAATCCAACTAAACAACTTGTTAAAGCAATCTTTGGATGGGATTACAATACCTAGTGCAAATGTCATTATTGTGGAGAATATGGACACATTCGCAAAGACTGCTCAAGGCATCACTTAAGGAAAAGAGACACAACAGTAAGATGTTATACATGTACAGAACTTGGTCATATAGCCAAAAATTGCATGAATATAGGAAGAGTTGAAGATGAAAAGAAACCTAAAGCTAAAAAACATTCGGAAGCAAATGAGGCAACAGTTGATTCCAAAATCTACCGAGCAAGATAGTTCAAGTGATGGCAATGTCACTCAAGAAGTGGGTGACTCCATCATTTCTAGTTAGATTCATAAAGGATCTGGAACTGTATCATCAAGCTATATCCAGAACAATTCCAAATGCAAGAAAGAAAAATCATCAAATTAGTATTCCAGATACACATCTTTCTCCTAGTTGCATCTATCGAGGAAAGTGGGTTGAAGACCTTACCGAACTAGGTCGAGAGTAACTAAAAGTTTTTGTTCGACCACTGAGTTGAAAGCTTCTATCGAGAAAATGAATGATAGCCTGTCAAACACTATGTCATCTCAGCTACCTTTGTACCAAACATTTATGGAAAAAAAAAATTTCAAAAAGGGCAGAATTCGATTTCATTCTTCATCACGATTTCAAAGCTAAGAAATTTCTAGTGATTCCAAAGAAAATTCCAAGCGACTCCAAGCGATTTCAAGCATTTTTTTTTTTTAAGTAGAAAATTTATTCAAAATTTTCTTACACTTACCGAACAACAATGGCATCCGGGAGTAGCAGCAGCACCAAGGCAAAAAGAGGTTCAGAAATGCTAGTCAAAGGTGTGGAGTGGAAGGCGCCAAATTTCAAGCTAGCTCTAGTAATCACAGAATCACTCGACCCTAATGGAGCTCAATCGCAAATTCTACCTAAGGTGCTTCTTATCAATGATATTCGTACTCATTTTAGATGTTCTGTTCAAGAAATTGGAAACCTAGAGATGGACAATACCCTAGGAGAAATGAGTGTAGATGGCTCTCTAAAACCCAAATACAAGCATCTTGAAACCAAAGGCTTGACTCATATCTCACATATGCCAAGAAATTTTCAAACCAAATGGATTAGGTATATTTTGAGTCGGGTGCACAATGGGAAACTATGGCTAGAACAGCCTGTGTTAATTACAAAGAAGATGATTTACAAGGTCATGGGTCTCCCTATGCTTAGCAAAGCAAAATCCACCAAAACCCTAAGTCAAGATGAGTTGCAGAAGGTAACCCTAACTGAGTGGGATAGTAGAGGTTTGAAGGTTAACACTATATCAGATGTCGAACTAAGATTTGGCATTTATGTCATTGCCCATAAAATCTATAGCTCTAGTCGACTGAACAATGTACCTTCTAAGGCTGTGGATTTGGCCTTCAAAATTGTAAAGAAGAACCTTGAATTTGACCAATCTAAATCACTGTTGAAACAATTAAACAAGAATATGGAGAGTATAAGGACTTCAAAGAATAATCCTTGCAAATTTGGCTCTCTATTGATCTGTTTATTTTTCTATGTTCAAAAATTCTTTCCATCAAAAGGAACAGTTGTATGGAGATAAGACATTCCAATTTTGTATCAGATAAATGAGTTTGTAGCAGAAATGGGTGAAAATTTTGATAGCATCATGGATAATTATTTTGAAGATTTCAAGGAAAGGATGAACAATAGGTTTTGGATTCCACCAAAATTGGTTGAAGATTACAGAGATGATGTATGCTTTATGGTTGACTGTGATAAGGTATACATTCAGGCAATCAGACCCTGAGTTGCATGGGTGAAACCTCTTCCTTATGAGGTAAATATTGATGAAGCCAAGGACATTATAGAAGCACTAGTGAATGAGCCAGTAGACCCGAAGCAACCAATTTTTGGAACATATGATGAGGCAAAGGCTAGAATTGAACTTGAAATCAAGCTACCCCAGGCCATAAGCAAAGGCAAGAGGAAGATAGCCAAATTAAGAACTACAACAGGTCCTCTTATGCTTACCGAGGGAAAAGGTGAGGATGAAGAAGGTGATGAAGAAGAAGAAGGAGAAGAAGAAAAAGAAGAACATGAATCTGAAGAGGAACAACCAAAGAAGAAAGGTAAGGTGATTATTACCAAACTTAAGAAAAAGCCTACTGCAGTATTCTCCAGAAGAACCAGAAAAGGCAAACAGGAACCTATATTGGTTAGGCCTCCACCCACATTCGAGGAAAGACTTAAACAATTGGAAGAGGGAGTTGGCATCACAAATTTCAAAGCATTGAAATTTGAAACAAGAACTGATGCTAAGAAAATGCAGATTGAGGAACTGGTACTCAATAAGATGGGTAAATGGAAATGCTCCCCAGACCAGGCCGCCTCTCAAATCTCCAAAGAACTGTTGGAAAGATTGCAACTGAGATGGGAGTCAACCACCCAAACGGCAAAAGACATATATGAGCAATCTTTGAGGAATCTTTTACCAAGTCTCACTGGAGTAGAAATAAAACCTGCAATGAAGAAACATGAAGGTAAAATAATGATTAGATTTTACACATGTTTGATTTTAATTAAAGACATTGAGCATGTTGTAAATGATGCAACAAACATGTGGAAGAACATCTATCATCTGCAAAAGCCCAGTGAAGATCCAATTGAGATCAAGGATGATGATAGAAGTGACAGTGATGATTTTGATAGCACTCCATCAATCACAGTTACTTCAGGAGAGTTGCATGCACTTATGGAAGAAAAAGAGGAAGAATACAAGGAGGAAGAAGCAAATGAGGAAGAAGAAGATCCAATTAAAATTGTAGTAGAAGTGATTGCGTCACTTCCCCACTCTGCACCAAAGACTATTACATCCACTATGGAGACAGCTTCTACAAGTGAGATTGTGAGCACAATTGCCACATCAATTGCTTAATCTTCACCAACCACCTCCCAACTCTAGGTATCTAAAACAGATGTGTCAAGCACTTCATCCACCGAGCTGACTATTACTTCTTCAGCTACCAAGCTAGCCTCCTCAGCTCCTTCATCAACAATAAGTGTACCAGTAAGTTCCACAATTTTGTTTTCATCAATTCCAACAAGTTCTACAGTTTTCTCAGCATTACCTGCATCTACTTTAAATCCAATTAGTTCAGATACTGCTATATTGAGTGTATCATCATTTTTGGGAAGTATTCCAATTTTTTATCCGGTTAATACTTCTATTGGCATTCAATCCTCAAGTCCTATCCCAATTTTTACTGCTAGCCCTTCCATCTCCACTATTGTGTCTATTCCTAAGGTAAAACCAGTCATCACAAAAGTCAAACAAAAGCATCCATTAAGACTTTTGATCACTAGAAAGGAAATTGCAGAAGATATTGACTTAGACACAGAGATAGTAATTCCAAAGATTGACTATGAAAATGCCACCATTGAAGAGATGAGGTTAGCTAGTCAACTAATAGAGATGAAAGCTACGCAGAAGTAGTTAAGGTCTGAAAGGGATAAGGAATATAGAATAATTGAGAATGCCAAGAATATAATTATAGATGCTATAGGTGTTGAAGTAGATTCTACTCAACACATTTTGATTCAGTTAGAAGAGGTTGTACAGAAATTTAATGAGGACTCTTTCGGACAAGAAAAACTTATTGAGAAAGTTGAAAAGAAATTTGATAATAAGGTGCTAGAGCATATTGCTTAAAAGATAGCAATAAAGCAAGTTGAATTGTCAACATTTTTGGGAAATTTTAAAAATTCTTTTAATAATGCAGCATCACTTTTTGCTAAACTTTGTGATTTTTTTGGCTTTACCAAAGAAATAAAGGATAAGTTAAATAATATTGACATTGATATGCAATCAAGTGCCTCCAAGCTAAAGGTGGACTCCTCCACCACAACCTCCCATTACACCAAGATCAGATATTTGGCAGATGTTCAGGCAGAATTATTGAGAGAGGAAGCTAGGATCCGATCACAACTCATAGACATCTAGAACATGATCCTTCCTATCATGGACACAATGCAAAAATATCTTGTACATTGCAAAACATTGGTCCAAGATCAGAACTTCTCAACGGCTGATCACTTGATCCAATTATCAGCAGAAGTTCAAATTGCTCTCTCCACCTATCAAATTTTGTAGCAGACTTGGGATAGTACTTTTGCAACCATTCTTAAGGTACATCAAGAATTTCTATCTCACTTTGGTGTAGCCTTATAAATTGTATATATGCAGTCCTTTGGCATTATTGTCAAAAAGGGGGAGAGATTCAGAGATCCAGAGATTTAGCATAATAAATAAGGAGAGGTATCACTATAAGTGATAGAGGGAGTTAGCACACAATAAATTTTGCATGTGTACATAAGTATATTTGTATATGTAGCAGTTGTACAAAGATCAATTTTGAAAAACCTAAATTCATTCAGTCAGGCTGTGTACATATGTTTTGGCTTATAAGTGTTTTTGTCACTAATGTCAAAGGGGGAGATTGTTGGCATTAAGTTATTATTGTCATTAGTGACAACACTTATTTGTATCAGTATAGCTACCGAGCTCATCACTCAGTCTACAATGTATACCGAGCATTTAGTGGTTACCTTGTACATTCATCACTTAAGCAGTTTACACCGAGCCTCATAGTTCACACCAAGCATTCTAGTGTTAACCTAGTTGAGTATAGCTACCGAGTGAATGTGCAATCATGCATTGTCTACCAAAGTGTTTACCGAGTGATGGAAGCATAGTGTATACCGAGTGATGGAAGCACAGTGCCTACTGAGTGATGAAAGCACAATTTTTACCGAGTGATGGAAGCATAGTGCCTACCGAGTGATGGAAGCACAGTGTCTACCGAGTGATGCAAGCACAAGGCTTACCCAGTAATGAAAGTATAATATTTACCGAGTGAAAACAAGGTAAATAAAGGATTCAGTTTTTATCGAGTGGTACTATATCCACCGAGTCTTCAATGGTTACCGAGTTCAGAACTATGTCAGGTGATTAGTATGGACCGAGCCTTCACTTCTACCGAGTGCATGACGATGCCGAGTAATGTAGTGGACATCGAGTATCAGAAGGTCACTGAGTTAGTTCAGTGAACCCGAGTTATTTACTGTTTGGCCGACTCAGTAATATTTTATTCACTTGTGTTTTAGCCGACCTTTCAATTATAGTTATTGGGATGGTATATATGTAACGTATTATATCATTTACAATATGAGGATGTATCAAAAAAAGGACATGTAATGTTTTGAGAAGTGTAAATGTGAATTAGCAGAAGAGCAGAATATTCAGCAAGGTCTACAAGGAGCAGTAATGATTCATCAGTCGCAAGAGGTGATATATACTTCAAGGATCCAATCAGCAAATCAAGTTTTTAAGTAGATTCATTGTTTCATCCTAACAGGTGAATCAGTTTTGTAAATCCTTTAACAAGGTAGACTTAACGATCTTTGTATAAATCTCCTAACAGAATGCATACTTTAGTGTATGTTTGTAAATCCTCTAACAAGGTGGACCTAGTAGTCCTTTGTGCTCCTAACAGGGCAAATCACTAGAAGTGGTCAATGTAAGCCTCAACAGGCCAACTTCATACTGCAGTAACAAAGTTTTGTGGGTATCATCCCCACCCCAATTTTACTTTCTATTTGGAAGGTTTCTAGGTCACCAAATCACTGTGTACATGTGTTATGGATGTTTGATTTCTCATATATGCAATAGATTAGATGAATGAATGGTGAATATTTAAAATGTTGAATTGTTTAAAGTTTTGAAGTTACTGATTCAGCCCTCCCCTCTTAGTAACCTATCATATCTTGAATATTTCCAACAGTTCCACGTGGCAATGAATAAGCAAAGTGTAAACATGTTAAAAGGCAAAAAAAGGGAATTGGAGGATATACGACTTAGACATGGAAGGGAGCACACAGCCATGAAAGGACGTAGACAAAACATCAACCCCACCACCTCAGCAAAAGCAATACCATTAGCAAGGGCATAGAACAGCGCACTACTCCCATCGCACTTCATGCCACATTTGCAATTAGAGTTGACCCACTATAGAAGGTACAGGCAGTATTAATTGCAGCGACATATATATAGTTATTTGAATTAAGATTTATGTTAGGCATTTCCAACATATTATAAGGTTACAATTATTATATGTTATAACCATTTACACTATTGAAATTAGTTATAAATAATTCTATGCACATAGACATATTAGTGGTAAACAATTCCTTGCATGGAAAATAGCACTAAGATTAAGTAATAATGCATTAATCTATGAGGAGAACTATAAGACTCGAAGAATGGGGGTAGCAAGGTGTTAACACCTTGAGCCGACCACCATGGCTGAGAATTCTTTGTGTGCCAGAATATATTGATGATGTCAAACATATGCATATGTTGTTGGCATTGGATAGAGGATGCCCGTCCAAGAAGAATCTTAAGGGGTGCACTCCTGGGATGACGGTGAAGTAACTATGAGCTATGAAGCTCGATCTAGAAATGTCCTTAAGGTTGGGTATAGACTAGAGGGAACCATAATATAAAAATCAGCATTATTATAATAATGAGTTGCTTCTAGGTTTAGCTAATTCAGAGGTCGCTACAAAACAGGGACATTACAAGTTTGACTTACCTCCAACAAAATGTTTAGGATGTGGCGAGCAATCACTAATGTCAATTCTCAACTTCAACATGTCTTTAGCATTGGGTGAAACTCTTGAGCTAGAGTGCCAAAAATGTGTAATTTCTTGCTTCACATCATCGATTAACTTCTTATCAAAAAATACAAGTCTCCTACCAAAAGACCATGTATCATTTTGAAGAGGATCGTTAATTCTCTCTCATCTGGTAAGTGTTCTTCTCAAAGTAGTACAATTTAAGTTCAAGTCAATACAATTTTATCTCATATATATACCCTTTCTCAAATTATGACTTACCAAAGAGGTTGTAATAACCTTCAATCAACTCTCTTATCCTTCTCCCTGCTATTTTTTCCAATATTATTGAGAGCACGGAAAAGATTCTTCACAAAAATGGCATTTCTTTCCATTTTCTTATTGACGCAAATCTTCAATTTGGAAAGCATAGGTCCCATCTTTTACATCTTTAATAGATGCATAAAAATTTGACATTGCTCCACCACTGTCTTGTTGTCAGAAAACATCTTATATAGTCTTGAAGCCCATAACTGAATGGTTCTTTGTGATTTTTTCCTTCCCAATTACTAATAATCGTTTCATCAATTTCAATTAACCATTTTTTTGTTCTAGTACCTCCATTTCAATTATAAATAGAATATATGTAACGTTCCTATGCATTTTCATTTTCGACATAGTCAATTCTGACATTCATATTATGAAATGGTAAATTTTCATTCTCCAAATTTCCAATCCTAGCATTGTCATTATCAATTTGTACATTTTCATTCCCCAACTAGAGATATTTATTTTCTAACTCTATGATTTCACCATCGATCAATACATCATCAACTTGATTGACATTTAACATACCTTATCTCTTCCTTCGTGGTTTACCCTATCTCTTTCCCTATATGTTGCAATGTCTTCATTTGATACCTTCCTTTTGTATTTAGACTTTCAATAACTATTGCTCCCTATTTAGACAACAATACCAGACACCTAATCAAGTTTTGAAGCATCCTTTTCAAACAATGGGCCCCATAGAAAGTCATACAACCCCTAGGGACATATGGTAATTGATCATAATGGTAGAAGGGAGTCATAGGCTATGACCCCCTTCAAACCATTTCATCATGACATGTTTCCCTAGGGGTCCTAGGACCCCTAAGGACATATGATAATCATTCATATGGGTGGATGGGGGTTGTAGGTTTTCATCACAACATGCATCCCTAGGGGTCCTAAGACCCCTAGGGATATATGGTAATCGATCATATGGGTTAAAGGGGGTCGTTCAACACCCTTCGACCCATTTCATCACGACCTGTGTCCCTAGGGGTCCTAGGACCCCTAGGGACATATGGTAATTGATCATATGGGACTAAAGGGGGTTGTAGGCTAGCCTACGGCCCCCTTCAACCCATTTCATCAGGACATATGTCCCTAGGGGTCCTAGGACCCATTGGGAAATATGGTAATTGATCATATGGGTTGAAGGGATTCATAAGCTAATCTACAACCCCTTTTGACACATTTTATTGTGAAATGTGTCCCTAGGGGTTTTAGGACCCCTAAGGACATATGGTAAATGATCATATGGGTCGAATGGGGTCATAGGCTAACCTACAACCCCTGTCAACCCATTTCATCATGACATGTGTCCCTAGGAGTCCTAGGACCCCTAGGGACATATGATAATCGATCATATGGGTTGAATGGGGTCATAGGCTAACCTATGATCCCCTTTAACCCATTTCATCATGACATATGTCCCTAGGGGTCCTAGGACCACAAGGGACATATGTTAATCAATCATATGGGTCAAAAGGGGTTGTAGGCTAACCTATGACCCCCTTTCACCCATTTCACCATGACATGTGTCCCTAGGGGCCCTACGACCTCTAGGGACATATGGAAATCGATCATATGGGACAAAGGGGGTCATAGGCTAGCTTATGACCCCCTTCAACCCATTTCATCACGACATGTGTCCCTGATGGTCTTAAGACCCCTAGGGACATAAGGTAATTAATCATATGGGTCAAAGGTGTTCGTAGGCTAGCTTACAACTCCCTTTGACCCATTTCATCATGACATGTATCCCTAGGGGTCTTAGGACCAGACCCCTAGGGACACATGGTAATCAATCCAATGGATCAAAGGGGTTTGTAGGCTAACCTACGACTCCCTTCAACCCATTTCATCATGACATGGATCCCTAGGGGTTCTATGACCCCTAAGGACATATGGTAAATGATCATATGGGTCAAATTGGGTTGTACACTAACCTTTGATCCCTTTTGACCCATTTCATTATGATATGTGTCCCTAGGGGTCCTAGGACCCCTAGGGACATATGATAATCAATCATATGGGTCAAAGGAGGTCGTAGAATAACCTATGACTCCCTTCAACCCATTTCATCAGGACATATCGTAATCCATCTTAAGGGTCGAATGGGATCATAGGCTAACCTACGATTCCCTTTGACCCATTCTATGGTGACATGTGTCCCTAGGGTTCCTAGGACCCCTAGACATATGGTAATCAATCATATGGGTGGAAGGGGGTCTTAGGCTAACCTATGACTCCCTTTGACCTATTTAATCATGATATGTGTCATTGGGGGTAATAGGACCCCTTGGGACAGCTCATAATCCATCTTAAGGGTCGAATGGGGTCGTAGGCTAACCTATGACCCCCTTCAACCCATTTCAATATGACATATGTCCCTAGGGGTCCTAGGACCCCTAGGGACATATGGTAATCGATCATATGGGTAGAAGAGGGTCGTAGGCTAACCTATGACCCCTTTTGACCCATTTCATACTACATATGTCCCTAGGGTTCCTACAACACCTAGGGACATATGCTAATTTATCATATTGGTTGAAGGTTGTCGTAGGCTAACCTACAACCCCCTTCAACCCATTTCATTAGGTACTAGGACCTTTAGGAACATATCATAATCCATCTTAAGGGTTGAATGGGGTCATAGGCTAACCTACGATCCCCTTCAACCCATTTCATCATGACATGTGTCCCTAGGGGTCCTAGGTACCCTAGGGACATATGGTAATCGATCATATGGGTTGAAGTAGGTTGTAGGTTCAACCCATTTCATCATGACATGTGTCCTTAGGGCTCCTAGGACCACTAGGCACATATGATAATTGATCATATGGGTTGAATAAGTTTGTAGGCTAACCTATGACCCCCTTCAACCCATTTCATCATGTCATGTGAACCTGGGGGTTCTAGAACCCCTAGGGACATATGGTAATTAATCATATGGGTCAAAGGGGATCATAAGCTAACCTATGACCCTATTTGTTTCGTTTCATTGCAACATGTGTCCTTAGGGGTCTTAAGACCCCTAGGGACATATAGTAATGAATCATATGGGTTGAAGGGAGTGGTAGGCTAACCTATTACCCCCTTCAACCAATTTCATTGAACATGAGTCCCTATGGATCCTAGAGACATATCATAATCCATTTTATGGGTCAAATGGGGTTGTAGGCTAACCTACTGCCCCTTTTAACCCATTTCATCACAACATGTGTCCCTAGGGTTCCTACAACCCCTAAAAAAAATTGCAACCAATCGTATGGGTCGAAGGGGGTCATAGGCTAACCTACAACCCCTTTTGACCCATTTCATCACAACATGTGTCCCTAGGGTTCCTACAACCCCTAGGAAAATATTGCAATCAATCGTATGGGTTGAAGGGGGTTGTCCAACCCATTTCATCGAGACATGTGTCCCTTAGGGTCCTAGGACCTTTAGGGACATATCATGTCCATTTTAAGGGTCAAATGTAGTCGTAGGCTAAAGTATGACCCCCTTCAACCCATTTCATTGGGACATGTGTCCCTACGGGTCCTAGGACCCCTAGGGACATATCATAATCCATCATATGGGTTGAATGGAGTCGTAGGCTAAGATACAACCCCCTTCGACCCATTTCATCATGACATGTGTCCCTAGGGGTCTAGCCTATGACTCCCTTCGACCCATATGATCGATTACCATATGTGTGTAGGGCCACATGTCGTGATGAAATGGGTCGAAGGGGGTCATAGGTTAGCCTACAACCCCATTCAACTGGGGTCATAGGCTAACCTACGACCCACTTTGACTCATTTAATTGTGACATGTGGCCCCAAGGGTCTTAGGACGCTTAGGGAAATATTGTAAACGATCATATTATACTTTAATAAACTATATAATACTATGTAATAATTTCCAATACTATGTTAAAATATATATTATAGTAGTATATGTAATAATATAAATTTAATATTATATATATAATAATTATATATAGATAATATGTATATTATTATAGATAATAAAGAATATTATATAATAATATATAGTACTATGATCCTAATATACTATCTAATCATATTTAATATTATAACAATAAAATAAATTATATAATATATAATAATAAAATAAATAATAATAATATTCAAATATCATTATATATTAAATGTAAAAATATATTTAAATATGTTTGTAAGCCTTTTGGTTTAAAATGTATAATTGGTTCCCACTATCAAATTTAAAATTTTGTGTTTTGTCACCACATTTTGAGCACTCGATTATGGATCGCATACCCAATTAGGCTTGGTATTTACCAAACCTCTTTGGTCAACTCAAAAAATGTGTTTAAGACTTTAGACTTCAGACTTCAACTGGCCATATTACAATTTTTTTCATCCAAATTCAATGAAATGAAAAGGGGTTTTTGAGAACACTCTCAAGATTCCATTGATATAATTGTTGTCAACATATGAGTTTGCCAATTGTTTATTAATTAATTTCTAATGAAGATGTCTCCAAACTATTGATTGACATACTAATTGAAGAATAGCTATAACTTTCAAATGGTATAACATTTTTTAAACCCAAAAGTTGTGTCACATTCTATGCTTCGCCTAGTACAAGAAAAAAAAGGGTAAAATCTACAATTAGTTATGGTGGTCAGACACAAGAGTTTTTATTCTGAAAAAGTTATAGTAGAAAATTTATACTTAATTATTTATTTGGAATTAAAATTCTCAAAAATATGCATCACATCCGAGCATAAGTCTACTTTTCATATCTATAATTATATTAAAAAATATTATCATTTGATTTTGATTAAGGTGGTCAGATATACACCTACATTTTATTTTTGCCCTGAGATTTTGTAGTACTGCATTAAAATCCAAAATTTTGACCAATCAAATAATTTTTTCTTGAGATAATGCATAGTAGTTTAGAAACCACATTCAATTTCCTACGAATTATTTTTTTACAAATTTTTGATATAAAGTTCATAACTACTTTAAAATTATGTGTCAAGTTAACATAACCCTGATTTGCTAATTTTTCACTGCCACTTAAGGCCATAGTTTGGTTGACCATGATCCTACATATACCTAGAGATATACAAATGAAGATCAAAGTGAAAGATAGAGAAAGCTAAAGCTGGCAGAGATATCTAAGTAAGAGGGAGTGAATCCTTAGAGGGAGCTCATAAGATTTACTTGAGGTGTTGCTAGAACATAGATATGAATCAAAATGAAACTAAGGATATTAATGAAGATATGATACATTGAGGGTGTTGTCATCAATGTCAAAGAGGGAGATTGTTCGAAACTACAATTGGAACAATTATTATGTTGTCATTGATGTCAAATCTATTGATAAGATAATCTACTATCAAATCTAAGTGTCATATCTATTTGATTGATGAAGAGGATTTGAGAAGTTACTCATAACAAAAGAATCTAAAGGATAGGTTGAGTTATGTAAAGGAAACTACAAATGAACACTTGTTTAGTTAGACTTTGACAAGATAAATTGAGTGTTTAAATCAAGTTGCAAGAGGAGAAGGAAGTAATGTTCAAGTCTTGAAAGTGTGAACAGAGGTAGATCAAATGCATAGGCTTGATCGAGCGACAAAAGAGAAGACTAAAGAATTTTTTTGTGCATGTCGAGTGATGCTAGTGTCAACCAATCCATATTATGTGCCAAGAAAATTTAGTGTTGAATGAACATCAGAATAAGTCAAGGGATAATGTATGTGTCGAGTGAGAATTTTAATAGTGACCGAATAACCCAGTGATAATCAAGTGTCATAACACAGTGTTAATTGAGGAATGAAATTTTAACTATTTATGAGGAATTATAATTTCCAGTCAACTAAGTTAATTTCTTTGGATATGGAAAGCATGTTGAAAATAAGGATGGGTGAGTTGGATCATATAATTGTAGGAGAGGATTAGGCAAAAGACCTAAGAGTTGGATTCCAAGAGAACTTTTTAGAAAAGAAGAGATAAAGAAAATGGTGAACAAATACAATGTATTTGATTAATCGAATTGTAAACCCTAAGATCTATGGTAGTGTTCAAGCGGCAAAAGATCAGAATTACCTATTTAAGGAGGTATAGAGGAAAAACTTATAGAGTGTCTATATGTATGCATGTATGTGGATGCCTATAAAGTTGAAGTTGTGATTGATGTTGTTCACTGGCAAATCTAGCATAAGGCTGAATTGAGTTGAAAGAAGTAAAGGGTGATTGCTTGAAGGGTTGTCAAGGGAATCTGATATCAAGATGAAAATGGAGGCCACACAGTGAATTAGTTTATGAACATAATAGAGATTTATAAATGCAAAGTGAGTTGTACTTAATGGATGAAAACATATTGATATTTTTTAACCATTGTGAACAATATTTGAAATCATTTAGTCAAGGTTGACCTAATAGTCATAGTAACCTAATAGCCATATGTAAATCCTTTAATAGGGTGACATTCTAATGGAATGTTCTAAAGTCCTCTAACAAGGCCACTTTTGACAGGGTAGTTAAATCCTTTTACAATGTCACATTTAACAGTGTGTTGTGTAACCTTTAATAATTTTGGCTCCTAATAGGGATCACTTTAGAAGAGTGAAAATTGGTGACATGTTGCTGGTGGTTTTTCTCAAATTCAGTTTCCATCTTAAATCTTAGTGTCAAACTTGTCTGGATGTTATTTTGATATTTTGCTAATTAAAGTTTACATTTTGCAAGTCTGTTATTTTAGAAAAGTGGACAGATAGTTAATTTTACTAATAGTTTATAGTAGAGACTGAACAATGAAATGATAAGATTTGAAGTTGTTTAAGTGTTTGTTTTTCCAATTGGTAGATTTGGCCCTTGGATAACTGATTACACCCCCCCCCCCAACCCTCAATTATTCTAAATATTCTAACATGTCTTGGGTTTCTCTTTTGGCTTTTGTAGTTGGGTAAGTTGACTTCTTAGCTCTTGCATTTCTTTTCTTAGGATCTCAAACTCAATTGGCTCTCTTTTCTGGATGTTCCTTTGAACGTCATAATCGCAAGGGAGTTTCCATCCTCGGGAATTTATTTATTGAAAGTATTGGTCTCCATTTTGTTCTAATGCATTTAGCATAAATTTTTAGAGAAGTTCGTCATGTTGAAAACTCATGAGGTCCACACTAGTAACCTTATTATCTAACTCACTCTCATGGTTTGATTGTGAGGGTCTAGGTGGTGAGGGACATCCCATAGTGTGTTTCCTCAGAGATTTTGGCAAAGTGTTATTCCCATTATTGCCACAAGATAAGTTGTTTATGAATGGGTTGTTGTAGTTGGCATGAGCATTTATATTCTCAAAATCATGTGTGTGAGTTTCAGAGTGTGGGTGAGGCATTTGTCTTGCAGTTATACGCCTAGCTTCTTCTAGTCTTTCTAAATCCAACTGATCTTGTTCTTCTCTAAGTACCAAAAGATCTTCTAGATGGTGGTTCCTCTCCTCAGGATTCATGGTGAGAAAAAAATTGTCAGTAGCTCTAGGAGTGTCAGAGGAGGTATCAAAGAAATTGTCAAAGTGATAAAGAGGGTTTTGCCAAGTAGTAGTATTAGCCTCTTCATTCCTGTTGAGGACAATATATTCCTCACAGACTTTCTTACGAGGACTTCTAGTTGAAGTGGAAAATTGCACAAAAATAAAAGAGGGACATCTTCCTTGACTGACTTCAAGTCTAGTTGCAACTGGCATCGGGAAGCTTTTAGCATAACAAGAAGACACAAAGCCTTTCAGGATCTAATCAAAAGATAGAATGGGGTGAATAGCTTGTCAAAAGTGCTCAAGAATTTATAGCGCAAGTGATTCTAGCTAAGAATTGAGAAAGAAGCTCAATAGCAAGTAGCCAAGAGAATGAGATAACTGAGTTTTTGACAAGTGATAAATAGACATTAAGTTTGTATCTGAGAAACTAAACCCATCTTTTCATCTTTAGACAGTACCAGAGATGAAGGTTTTAGACCAAATCATGGTAAGACTAGGTGAAAATATCCCTAATTTAGCTAAA
Organism: Cupressus sempervirens; assembly: GCA_028749045.1. Taxonomy (NCBI): domain Eukaryota; kingdom Viridiplantae; phylum Streptophyta; class Pinopsida; order Cupressales; family Cupressaceae; genus Cupressus; species Cupressus sempervirens. Next base: position 474,455,967 of record CM053786.1, read on the forward strand.
ATGCAATCTGGACTCAATTATGCAAGCAACCAAAACCAAGCGATAGTTTATAGCGAACCAGGTGATAGAAGATCAACACAATTTATTGTATGATAGTTTTCACAATAGTCAAGTGATACTTTCTAGACATACAATACTTTTTAGCAGGTCATGCAGCAAAGTATAACATAGCAACATGACAAACTTTGTTAAATGGGGTAATACTTCTCATAATCAAAATTATCGCACAATATTTCTCTGAGCTATCATACAATCAAAAGTTAGTAAACTCTGCTAAATGTGACTTAATGCCTAAAACGTCTACATTTCAATTCAATTTTCAAATGTTTTTAGGCCTGAATACAGTCCTGACATAAGAATACTTCAGTTTGCAACAATAGACACCAAGTTTTGATAAATATTTGGGGATACAAACATATGTCTTCAAATAGTTGAACAAGGGACAAACCAAATTTGTTAACACAAGCATTTGTGATATCTCAAAAAGATTAAACCCTATGAATGCCAACATCATGTGTATATTCAAAATGTTTTGATGGGTCTATCACATTCGAAAGCATGCCAAGTAGAACTACTTAAAACTCATAGCTCATTACTCATCAACTTGGCCCACTGATGGGGACACAACCCAACAACAGAATGGACACAATAGAAAAGGGGAATTATATTAACTGAGAAAATAAGCTAGTACAAACAGTGCAGAGAAAATAAACTTCAAAACATGCCCTACGGGCTTACAATAGCATAAATCTGGAGAATATTTCTCTTTTAAGCACCTCCTCTCAGGCTCCAATCCGAACTGCCTTTTACAATGCCAGAAATCTCCTTAAATAGACCCTGGAGGGTTAAGGACTAGGAGTACATTCTAGAAAGTGCTAGTAGGCATCCACCGATGAAATAGAAGGTTCCGGAAGTTGCGTTAGAAGTCGGTGCAAATCTAGAAGAATCTAGAAACGGTAACCGAATTTCCAGGAGGCATAACTTTTGAACCGTAGCTCCGATTGACGAATCGTTTACATTTTCGGAAAGCTCTCGAAGCGCTCTATAGCCCTATGGACCAGCTTCGCTCGTCCCCCATTTTTTGACCCTTTTTGAGGTCATTTAATGCCCCAAACCTGACTTTGAAGCATTCTTAGGAGGTCTCCAAAACCCAAAAAACTGCAATAACTTTCAAACCGTGGGGCCTATTGACCTGATTCTTTTTCTGGAATGCTCTAAATCATGATTACATTCATCTGGCCAATTCGCACCTTCTAGTTTACCGAAATGATGGCCCAAATACATGCTCCTATTTTTTCGAGATTTTCAAACGCACTGATAGTTGAACTATGAGAGTTGGACCCTTTATTTGAGCCAAATGGGTATCCAAAAATGTAAAGACATGAAACAGAAACTAAGTCTAAGTACTTTTTTTTTTTTTTTGGGTGACACAGGATTGCCCTTATACCTCTGGATGCTCCTGCATCAGACACCCAGGGTAGATTGAAAAGTGACCCTGTCACTTAATGGATGGTAGAGGAAATCCCAAATGGGAAACCTCAGCTGCTGAAATCCAAGTTGAGTCCTCGATCGGCCGTCCTTTCCATTTGACCAAATACTCTTCATACTGCCTGTTTCTGGTACTCCTACCCACATGATGATCTAGAATGTCTTCTATCTCCTCCTTCTTAGAAGCAGGAATTGGACATGGCTCTAAAACCAGCTCCTCATCTGCACCATCATCATGATACTCTGTTAAATCTGCAATGTTGAAAATGGGAGAAATGTGAATACCATCTGGCAGCTCCACCTCATATGCATTTCCTGAGTTATGTTTCTTCAAAATTTTGCAAGGGCCAAATTTCTTCATTTTCAGCTTGTTGTAAGTACCAACTAGAAATCTTTCTTTTCGTAAGTGCACCATGACAAGATCCCCTACTTGGAATTCCTTATGTCTTCTCCTTGCATCAACCCTAGCTTTATACTCTTGATTCATCTTGATAATGTGTGCTTGAACCTCCTCATTTAGACGATTGATGTGTTCAGCAAATTCCTCAGCTTCAGTACTTGTTCTCTCCCCTTGTTCTCTCTTCCTCAATTCTGGTGCAGTCCTTGGGCTATTTCCATATACAATTTGAAATGGTGATTTTTCAGTACTCCTATTTACAGAGTTATTATAAGAAAACTCTGCCTGTGGTAGAATCAAATCCCATCCCTTGGGCTTATCTCCAACTAAACATCTCAGCAAATTGCCCAGACTTCTATTTACCACTTCTATTTGGCCATCAGTCTGTGGGTGATGCGTGGAACTGAATTTCAAGTCTGTTCTCAACTTCTTCCACAATGTCCTCCAGAAATACCCCACAAATTTAGTATCTCTGTCAGAAACTATACTCCTTGGAAGACCATGTAGTCTTACCACCTCTTTGAAAAACAAGTCTGCAATATGGACAGCATCATGAGTTTTGTGGCATGGAATGAAATGTGCCATTTTGGAGAACCTATCCACCACCACGAATACTGAGTCATTACCCCTTTGTGTCCTTGCCAATCCAAGAACAAAATCCATACGTATGTCCTCCCATGGCCTTGATGGAACAGGCAATGGCTGATATAGGCCAGTATTTTGACTAAACCCCTTGGCAACTTGACAAACCTAGCAACTCTGTACAAACTTCTTCACATCCTGTGTAATTTGAGGCCAAAAATAGTGTTCTCTAAGAATGGCAATGGTCTTATCCCGACCAAAATGTCCTGCCATCCCTCCACTGTGTTTCTCCTTAATCAGATTTTCCCTCATGGAACTCCTTGGAATGCACAATTGACTACCTTTGAACAACATGCCATCCTGAATCAAATAGTCTAACCACTTGGTTCTATCTACAGCAACAGGTTCTTTACAAGCTTTCCATGCTTCAGCAAAATCAAGATCCTCGGGGTACAAATTCTTGAGTTCATCAAACCCAACTACTTGAACCTGCATTGTTGTAAGCAATAGTTGTCTCCTACTTAATGCATCTGCAACCCTGTTAGATTTTCCACTTCTATGCTTCAACACAAATGTATAACTCTGCAAGAATTCTACCCACTTCATATGCCTCTGATTCAATTTACCTTGGCTATTTAGGTACTGTAATGCCTGATGATCAGTATACAAAACAAATTCCTTTGGCAATAAATAATGCCTCCATTTCTTTAAGGCCTGAACTATTGCATAGAACTCTTGATCATAAACAGAATACTTCTTCTTTGCATCATTCAATTTTTCACTAAAATATGCAATAGGCTTACCTTCTTGGCTTAATACAGCCCCAATAGCGCTACCACTAGCATCACAATCCACCTGGAATACTTTTCTAAAATCTGGAAGTGCCAACACAGGCTGTTCAGTCACCTTCTTCTTCAGCAATTCAAAACTTCTCGCAGCTGCTGCAGTCCATTTGAACTCTTTTCTATCCCCTCTTATTGTATCAGTTAGAGGTGCACATATGCCATTGAAATTCTTAATAAACTTCCTGTAAAAACTAACCAGACCATGAAATGATCTTATCTCAGTAGCAGACCTTGGAGTAGGCCATTCCAAGATGGCTTTTACCTTCTCTGGATCCATTTTGAGACCTTCAAGTGATATAACAAATCCCAAATAGACTAACTCCCTTTTTGCAAAGACACACTTCTTTAGATTAATTAATAGTTTCTCTTCCCTTAGCCTTTCAAGGACACTATGAATATGCAGTAAATGTTCTTCCAAAGTCTTGCTGAAAATTAAAATATCATCCAAATAGACAATAACAAATTTTCCCAAGAACTTCTTAATTACCTCATTCATGAGCCGCATGAAGGTGCTTGGGGCGTTCGTCAATCCAAAGGGCATGACTAACCACTCATAAAGACCCTCCTTGGTCTTGAAGGCTGTTTTCCACTCATCTCCTTCTCGAATCTGTATCTGATGATAGCCACTCTTCAGATCTATCTTTGTGAAGTACTGAGCTCCACTCAAGCAGTCCATAAGATCATCCATCCTTGGTAAAGGAAACCGGTACTTGATGGTTATCCTATTTATAGCTCGAGAATTTGTACACATCCTCCACTCTCCATCCTTCTTTGGTGCAAGTACTGCAGGTACTGCACATGGACTCAGGCTCTCTCGAATCAAGCCCTTCCTCAACAGCTCTTGAACCTGTCTATTTAGCTCCTCTGTTTCAGTAGGAGTCATCCTATGAGCAGCCTTGTTAGGCAAACTAGCTCCTGGAATCAGATCTATCTGATGACTGATTTGCCTTACTGGTGGCAATCCATCTGGAACATTATCAGAGATAATATCTCCAAATTCCCCTAGTAAATCTGAAACTTCAAATGGTATTTCACTACTACCTTCTTTATCTTTCCTAGGAATCAAAGCATAGCACATATGCTGATGTTTCATGCCATCTAAAAACTTCCTTCCATCAACAAGAAAAATCCTAGCACTACTACATACCTTTTCACCTTCCTTTTTCATGGGCTTCAATTTGTGGCGAACCCCATCCTTTGTCAAAGACTATGTGTTTGCATGTCCATCATGTATTGCATGTCTATCAAACTGCCATGGTCTACCCAACAATAGATGGCAAACATCCATTGAAATAACATCACAGAGAACTTCATCATGGTAACTCCCAATTTTGAATTTTACTAAACATTGTTCACTTACCAGGACCTTATGATCATCTTTTATCCAAGAAATCTGATAGGGCTGGGGATGTTTCTCCCTCTTGAGCTTCATCTTAGAGACCATCTCTTTTGATACCAAGTTATCAGAGCTACCACCATCAATGATCACATCACAACATTTATCCTCACACTTGCATCTGGTACGGAACAAACTCCTCCGTTGTCCTGGTTCATTCTCACCACTTAGTAGGACTCTTTCATTTACCAAGGTCTCTCCTCTTTCTGCATCCTCTGAATGTGATGATTGTGCATCCTCATCCACATGAGCAACCCTAGCTTGGCCCTCAGCTCTCCTATCTGTCCTTCCTTGTCGTTGAGGGCATTCAAAGGCACGATGACCTTCTTCATTGCAATGGAAACAGGTACCACGGAAGCCTCCTCTTCCTTGTCCACGTCCTCTACCTCTTCCTCTTTGATTTCCAAAGTCTTGATCACGGGAGTGGTTGAAACCCTCATTCCTCTAGTTCCTGCTAGTACCCTCATCTTCATTTTTCTTTTGAGTTTCATTGCGGCCTCCAGATGATCTACCGCTTCCCCTTCCTCCTTGACCGCGCCCTCTTTGTCTTCCTTCAAACCTTTTACTCAGCTTCTCTTCAACTCGTAGGGCAAACTGGTATGCTTCTTCAATGCTGGTCATTCTTACCAGACTTAATTCTTACCTTCTCCTTATTTGCTTCTGCATGCCTCGCTCTAATTAGGAGTCAGTAAAACTCCTCTGTATATTCTTGGACTGATCTTCCTGCTTGCTTTAACCCATGCATCTTCTTAAACAGATCAAGCTCGTAGTCCACAGGAATGAACTACTTCTTCAATTTGTCCACCATGCGATCCCATCTTGTGATCTTCTCCTTTCCTCTTCTAAGTCTTTCCAGTTGAATCTCTTGCCACCAGATTTTGGCATGGCCTTTCAGTTTGGCCTTTGCAAACTTAACCCTATTTGGGTCCCTTATATCCTCATACTCAAAGTATTCTTCCAGTTCATTGATCCAATCAATCAACTCATCTGGTTTCAAATTTCCTGAAAATATACCCACTTCAATTGTAGGTCTTTTCCCAAACTTAGTAATGGCCCTAAAAAGCCTTTCCTCTACAGGATTCAGAACTTCCCCGTCAACTTCCATTACTTCCTCTTCATTGTCATCCTCACTATTGTCATCTGTGGCAATATTTGCTCCTCTACGAAGCTCTTCTTGCAATGCTTGTACCTGTCTCTAGAGGGCTCTAACCTCCTCTGGATCAATAGCTCTGGCCCTTCCGTCATGCTCTCTTCGTGGAGGCATCTTCTAACTCGAACCCACAACCACACAGTCCTGGTGCAAACTGCCTCACAGTCGACGCTCTGTCTACACACTCAAGAAAACCCGCTCTGATACCACTTGATGGGGACACAACCCAACAACAGAATGGACACAATAGAAAAGGGGAATTATATTAACTAAGAAAATAAGCTAGTACAAACAGTGCAGAGAAAATAAACTTCAAAACATGCCCTACGGGCTTACAATAGCATAAATCTAGAGAATATTTCTCTTTTAAGCACCTCCTCTCAGGCTCCAATCCGAACTACCTTTTACAATGTCAGAAATCTCCTTAAATAGACCTCGGAGGGTTAAGGACTAGGAGTACATTCTAGAAAGTGCTAGTAGGCATCCACCGATGAAATAGAAGGTTCCAGAAGTTGCGTTTGAAGTCGGTGCAAATCTAGAAGAATCCAGAAACGGTAACCGAACTTCCGGGAGGCATAACTTTTGAACCGTAGCTCCGATTGACGAACCGTTTACATTTTCGAAAAGCTCTCAAAGCGCTCTATAGCCCTATGAACTAGCTTTGCTCGTCCCCCATTTTTTAACCCTTTTCGAGGTCATTTAATGCCCCAAACCTGACTTTGAAGCATTCTTAGGAGGTCTCCAAAACTCGAAAAACTGCAATAACTTTCAAACCGTGGGGCCTATTGACCTGATTCTTTTTCTGGAATGCTCTAAATCATTATTACATTCATCTGGCCAATTCGCACCTTCTAGTTTACTGAAATGATGGCCCAAATACATGCTCCTATTTTTTCGGTATTTTCAAACGCACTGATTGTTGAACTATGAGAGTTGGACCCTTTATTTGAGCCAAATGGGTATCCAAAAATGTAAAGACATGAAACAGAAACTAAGTCTAAGTACTTTTTTTTTTTTTTTGGGTGACACAGGATTGCCCTTATACCTCTGGATGCTCCTGCATCACCCACACTTGATGCCCCCTCGCCTCACATAAAGTGGTTTCCCACAATAGATGTTGGCTTTGACATTGAGGTGCAATTGGCACAACCAAAGGGACACAAATTGTGTGTAAAATCTTGGGGTGATCCGGGTATTCCACTAGGATCGATCCTTGCACCATGATGTTGATTGGATAATAAAGGTAGCTTCTAATCCTAAGTTATCTAGAAAGGATCACATTTGTAACACTCCTCTTGCATTGATAATTGGACACCTTGTCAAAAACAAGTAACGAACCTTGCAGCCACAAGAGTACCTTAAGCATTCATGCTTAATGTTTTCCTCATGGTCATAACACCACAAGTACTTCCACTAAACAAAGACAAGCGCTACGCCCCCATGGGCTTTGTCCTTTGTCAAGGGGTTTGTGATTATAGTGGGTTGGGTTTGCTAGGTTGTGCTTGTTCTTACTTTGGGTAATTCCTATTGGTATCTTTCCACCAATAGCAGGCCCTCTAAAGGAGATATCTCACTAGGAGATAGACAAAATGGATCCACACCAAAGAGATCAAGATTTTTGATTCACCCAAAGGGTGAAGAGCATACTCTCCTATTCTTAGTGTTTCCCCCATACATGCCAAGAAGATTAATTAAGCCCACTAAAAAGTGGATATGTCACTCACTTTCAATACTTAATGAAGGGTCAAGATTCCATATTCACCACAAGGATGAAAAGCATATTCTCCTGCCAACAAAGAGACCTACTCACAAGGTTTATGTGCCTAGGGAAGAAAACAACTAGTATGTATTACACATAGAAATGAAATGAAACATCAAGCACACTTGGTTTGGGTTTTTTTATTTGCTTGGGCAGCCTTACAAAAATATTAGAAGCAACTTTTAGAAAATATTCTTTGACATGTGTTCTTTTAATGAGCAATTTTGCAAGCAATTTAGACAACCCTACAAAATAAATGCATTGGTACATCAAAAAGGGTTAGCCAAATACAATAAACCAGCAAAGCTCATTGGTCAAACAGTAATGATCAGAATACCCAAAAATAAGATGCTTCAAGAATTCAAAATGCCAATCAAAAATTGAAACAACTATCTATTCTAAATCAGGTGGTACTTTCTACTACAAAAATATCATATGACACATCCTGAAATAGCCAGGCGATGAATCATCTTGGGTGATACTCTATGTCAAACGTTACAATTTTCCTCACAATAGCCAAGTGATAGAATGTGAATATGTGTATGATACTTTTTACTGGTGAAATATCAGACAACAGTTGTAGGAATTGTTGTACGATACTGGAAAAGTAGCATACGATAGTTTTCTTTGCAAAATTTTTTTAAAAATGGAACAACAAGCAAAAAAGAAAGCAAATCAAGGATGTTCTGCCCCGCAGTGGGTGCCAAAAATGTACACACATAAATGTTCACTTCTATGATTCCTTCTATTTGAGGGATCTCATGGATTGAGAGCCTTGAATATCGACCTAGAGCTCCCTAGTCATGACGTGCAAAGGAATGAAAATGGAAGTAAAATGGCTCTCAGTTGAGCATAAGAACACACCCCCTCGCAAGTACACCATGAAATAGGAGATTCTAAGACAAGATAAAGAGTTCTAGTATCTAAGAACTACCATGAAATGCTATGAAAAATGTATCTGATCTATATGAAATGCAAGAAATGCAACTAACTAGCAATATGAGGGTGTTACAATCCTTCTAATTAAAATAAATGTGCTATTTTATTGCATAAAACAAGCCATGTTAATGCAATATGACACTAAGCTACAATGCTATGCAAGTATGAGAATGAAGTCACAAGATCTTCCAAAGCTCCAAGAGTGCATATAGAAAAACTTGTAGCATAACAATAGTGCAAAAAGAGTGGATCCTTAGATGAGGAGAGAGCTCTCCCTTTTAAAGAAGTATGGTTGGCATTTGCATGATCCATGTGCATAATCATTTCCATCAATCATAAAGAGTTCACTTTTGTATCTCCATGAAAGACAAAAGACTTTTCTTTTCTTTTTAAAATGGAAAAATGTTTTTATGTGTGCAACTTAGCATAAGAGATGAAAGGTGTCTTTTATTTAACAAAAGATGGACATGTTCCTTTTAATTAAATAAGAACTTAGGATGTAGTGGTCAAACTATAAGATAAAATCAAATAAATTGGTTTTTTAAGATTTGATCAAGACATGATTTAATAATTTTAGCAAAATGTTGAGAAGAGGGCTAATAGTCTAGATAACCCTTTTTGGGTGATTACAATGAGTATCTTAAAACTTAGATAAATAAGTCTGATAAAAGCTTGACAAACTGCATGTGTCTTGACTCTTCAATTTTTGTAGATCATGCTAATGATAATGCATTTTAGTATAATACACCTAAAGCTAAAATGAATAGCAATGCAATGTAGAGAAACATAGTTTAGTTTCCTTCATATATAATATCTTTAATTTAAACAAAAAATGGTTGTATAGTATTTAAAAACTATCATAATCATTGCATATGAACCATTTATTGTCTAAGCTAGTCATTCCTAAATCTTCTCTACGTTAAAACGGTTATATTCTAACTTGCCTTTTGGTAGAGAGAAAAAAAAATCTCGTGGATATAATACTAATTTTTTCCATTAACACACTGCCAAGCTTATCATATACTCTTTAAAGTTCTCCTATTAGGACCCACTTGAATATGCATCCATAATGCACAAACATATTTTCTATTACCTCTCTGGGCTCTTGATGATTTTTTAAAAGATTTTCTCTCCTATTGGTAATTTGATTCTCATTTATTTTCAGCCTATGGTGACAAGTTGTCAATAAATGTTTGAAAACTTTGATTCTTTGTTTAGATATCATGAAATAAGTGAGCGAGACCACTTTTTCAATAAAAATATCTTTGGGGTTACAATCAAGAAATAGAGATGTAGATTTATATTTCAAAAGTTCCAAAATGAAAGCATTTGTATTATAGTTTGAATTAAATGGTTATGAGACTCCTGAAGTGAGTAGACTGGTTACTAGTTTTAATATAGAGAAGATTGAGGAAGGACTAGCTTAGGAAATGTCACCTTTGAGTAAAATGTATAAAACAGAGACAGTGATGGAACAACACAAGTTCTACAATCTTTTGACTCTGAACGTGGTCATGGAATCAACCTTCATCATGATGTGAGTTTTTTTTTCATGCATTGTAAGCACATCACATAATGTACTAATGGATATGAAACAATTTTGTTATTTGTCTTTTTAGGGTATAGTATAAAAATACCCTTCTTGGCATTTTACCTTTTATGAAATATTTGATCCTCCTCTGACATGAACCTTCAACTTTGGATGGGGACACTTGACTCATTTGTAATGTTCTCACAAAATAGAGATGCCTATGTGGGAAAATCATACTGGATAGAGCCCTTTTAAATTGAGCCTCCCTACGATCGGTCAAATACACGCCCTCTGCATTTAACGTGTGACCCCATCTTCAAATTTGAGAATATATATGCACTAGAAACCTTTGTAAACAAATGGCCTCCATTTATGCAACAACTAATTCTATACATTCACCATGTAGACTCTACATAGTCAACAGTCTCCATACTCTTAAAACTGAACTCCAAACATTAAATGGAACACAAACTTTGATCTTCTCATACAAGTATAGTATAAAAATATCCTAGTTCATTCAAGGTATAACCTAGTTTTTTAATCCACTTAAAATCATTAGCAAATCTTAGCTACCTTCTACCACTACTAAAAACACACATACGAATAAGAATACAAACTTACCACTGACAAATCGACATGCATAGTTGAAGCCCAACCTCTTGCCCGCGATCTGCCCAAAATAGAATAAACTGAGTTTCAATTTTCCTTTTTTCGTTTATATCCCAATTTGGTCAATATTTTGACAACAAACTTAAGTGGCATCAAAATTTCGATGAAATCAGGATCATAATTTTAAAAAGTGAATTTCACAAGCCAAAATGGCCTAACGTCAAAAATGAAGGCCAAATGTACTAGTGATTGTTTTGAAGTGGATATGAAGTAGTAGAAAAAGAGAGGATGCTTTAATCTTGACAAGTTTCTTTGGATAGCATAGGGATAGTGATTTTCTCACAATTTTAAATAAGCTCAATGAAAGTGGCATATTCATCGTACTTGGGAGATGGACAAGACATAGGATATGGAGTAACATCTTGAAGGGGATGAAAGGTGCTTGATCTTGATCATTAGCATCTTGAGAATTTGCTTGACATGGAGCCACTTCTATGGACAAAAGGATCTTGAAGAGGGAATAGAGGACTAGTTGGAGTATCCATGATAAGCATAGTGGTACATAAAGGTTTAGGATCTTTAGTCTTAGTAGCATCAAAAGTGTTTACAACCAAATGCAAATTAGATTGGGTTTTTTTCAAAGATAGCCCTTAAGGGTACGCATAGTCAGTACAGAAAGCATTAGCTTTTATATTTGATGGAGGCATGTTAAAAAAATTTGAAGCTTTGGAAAGTTCATGAGTGTTGGACAAAGTAAGGGTGTTAAGAGATCGTCACTAGACATAGATTCGTCAATATGATCTTGCTCAAGAGAAGTATCCTCATCACATGAGTCAATAGGAGTTCCAATTTCAATTGTATCTTGGATTTTATTCTTCAATTTTGTGCAATGTGAAGTTTTATGTTTGTTATTTCTATGATAGGTACAATAGTTACTCAAAAACCAAATTCCATGTGAAGTGTCTTGAGATAGAACAATGTGTTTGTTTTTAAGAAGCTTTCCAAAGCTGATTTATAAGATTTTTCCAAACAGGTTAAATCATGCTTTGGTCTAGGTACCCAAGGTCCTTCCTTAAAGATATTTCTAGATTTTTTTGGCATTTGTGAAGTGTCCTCAAATGTCTTGGATTCAAGATCATAGTAATATGATTTTCTACTATCATTAGAGGAAGGGAAAATTTCTCCAAAGAATTCATCTGATGATGTATCATTTTCTTCCTTTAGTTCTTGAATTTGAAAACTCAAGATTGGATTTGTTTTTTCATGTTTGCAATAAGAATTTGCTCCTCCTTGCTAGGAATGTTGGATTTAGTCCATTTAGCCATTTAGATATCCTCGTTCTTCTTTCTCTCTTAGGTTTGTGTGAAGAAAATGTGTTTCCCCTTCTAGTTGTAGTAGTCATACACAATAAAAGTGAAATAGGATTAGACTAGGACCACACTTAGAACTTTGTCTAAAAGTAGGTGGAAATGACAGCAAGGGTGATGTACACCAAGGTACAAATCGTCGGAGTAGTGGTTAGAATAGCTAAGATATTTTATTATCATAATGGTGAGGTGTGACAACATAGTAAGACAAGAGGAGCAAAGAGACTAAGTTGTACGTGGGTCACAAGTGTTTAACCGAAAAAGGTTCAGTTTCAAATTCAGCGTGTTGTAGATAGAGAGGTGTATAAGGGTTCCTAAGTAAAGACCACATTGAAATGAAGATTTGATAGGACGACATTTGCAACTTGCTATTTTGGCCAATTTTCACATAGGCTCATGCAAGAGAATGCTTCCCTAGGTGAGAGTTTGATAGACCCGTGCAAGTAAATACAGAGTCCAAGTGAGTAAATGGCTTTCCAATCGAGAATTAGAGCTAGTTTTGACAACTTGACCAAAGTTTTGACAATGCTTGAGCAAAATCTCATGTGAGAAAAAGGTAGTTACTAGGCGATAGTCCAATAGTTGTCAGGTGAGTAAAGAAATGCATCAACCCTAAGATTTTGAATCACACAAGATTTTTTGTTGGACCAAGTGAGTAAACAAGAAAGTTTCTCAATTTTTAGACAAATTGACAAAGTTTTCAAATTTAACGAGTTTATTTTCTAGATTTGTTTGGAACAATTAGACAATAGGGACAAAAGTAGTCACAAACAATCCAACCAAGGGAAAAGAAGCATGGAAGGACGGGGGGAGTCTTGACAAGAATTGGACAGTTTGGATAGTCTTGACTCAACAAACATGCATTATCCCTAGAAAAAATGGTAGAGAAGGCAAAACCTTGTCTTACATCTTATATGTATACATTCACCTCACACAACTGTGTCACCCCCTAGAGGGCACCCATGTTTTGGTGTTTCCAAGGACTCAATAATATATGTTCAAAGGTTACCCTTGTAGCAACGGCTAGTTTCAAATACCACCTTCAAGCATCCAGGTGTATACCTATGATGAGGATCTATATGAGAGAATCTTCCCCCTCGCACAAAAATAATGCCCCGTTTAGGAGGTGAACCAAGTAGGCAACCATCTAGAAGGTGTTTAATAGGCTTATGTTCACATTAACCCTTTGTGGTCTAGCAAGTGATATTTAGGCCTCCCAACCATATTGACACCTGAAAGTGTACACCCATGCAAAGCAAGGCATAGGGAGCAGTGTTGCTCAGTACAACAATTAGGGCTTCCTCAGGATATGCAATATCAAGAATCAAGAGGAAAGAATTAACAAGGTTTTGGATTATTTAACTCTACAAAGCTTCTTTATTACGGTGAGTTGGAATCACCAGCAAAAGGTGTGTGCTCACTTAGGTCGTTCTCGAATGTTGAGTACTTCGACAGGCCTGCTAAAGGTGACTCAAGGACTTGGTTCAGATTCAAGGGTCCAAGTTTTTGATTCTCCAAAAGGGAAAATAGCATACTCCTCTACCTCTTCACCTTACCCAAACACACTATACACGTTTTGTTGGAGTTGGTGAATTTTTTTCATTGATGTCAAAATTTCTATCAAGTTAAAGAAGACATTATCGAAGAAGCCTAACCCTAAGATTTATTATGGTCAAGATTAAGTTTAGAGTTATCAAACAGGAAATGGTATATGAGAGAGAGAGAGAGAGAGAGAGAGACAAACAGACAGACAGACAGAGAGACAGAGACACACAGAGAGAGAGAGAGAGAGAGAGAGAGAGAGAGAGAGAGAAACTTGTGACAACAAGTATTACAAAGGGAAAACAAAGGGACAGACTGATCTTACAAGTTTAAGGAGAAGCACTACACAGGTCAAGTTATCCTTTATAATACCTAATCATTTTTTACAAGAATTACCTTTTGCGGGATATTAAGTTCGTCAATGAACTTTTGATAAAATCTCTAACAAGGTGAATGCCTAGATAGGTAGCATTAAATCTCTTAACAAAGTAGTCTTAATAAGTTAAGGATACAATTAACACTCTATTAGTCACTCCTGGCAAAGTGAGTTTCTTAGAAGGAAACACCAATGTATGCCTAATCGACAAACCTTTTTGACTACAGTGAAAAAGTTGTGGGTTCTATCCCCACCACAATTTTGCCCTCTTGCCAAGAGTTTTGAGATACCAAAATTTGTGTTGTATGCGAATTTTATTTTATGAATCTTGTATTAATGCCGATAGGCATTCTACAATGGCAGAAGGAGTGGAGTGTGATGGTGCTAGCGTGTTAATGTTAACAATTATCTTTTAGCTTAAATTTGACAACCATTCGCACGTCAAAATTTTAATATTTATTATAAATATAATGTACTTTTAAAAATAATTTAATAAACATCACATAAAATAGAAAAATGTGTTGCTAAAATTCTAAGTTTTGAAGATAATTTGTTTAGAAATTAAAATAAAAAATGAAAGTCAGTCCCACAAAAATAAATATAGATACAATTGAATATAAATATTTTTGGATGTAAAAAATTAAATTCTAAGGATTTCATAATTGATATCTATCGGCATTTTATTAGATAGATTTATTTAAGATATCTATACTAGTTTATTTTCACGCATACGGATTGTTAACGGCTAAATGTTTATGGTATCGAAACAATGTTGTTGCAGACTATCAATTAATTAATGAAAATCCAAATTGTTGCATAAGTATTGATCCCCCCCCCCCGCGCTCTCCGAGTACTTAATCTTTCCTACCTATACTTATCAATTGGTATCAAAGCTTCTTTCTCTTGAAATAAGTTTGACAACTTGAGAGTAGATCTGGAAAATGGAAAGGTTAAAAAGGAAAGACAACTTGAAGAAGCCCTAGATGAAGTTATAGCCCAAAATGATGAACTAAAGAAAAAGCTAAAAGTCTCATTTGCAAAAAAGAAATAACTACTAGAGAGATCACAAAGAAGTCTTGAGGATCTTGAAGAACTTTCTCATAATAGTACAAATTTAGAAGAAGCTGATGCTACAATAGTTGATCTATTCGACAAAAATGTTATCCTCGAAGAAAATTTACAAGCAAAAAGGGAAAGTGAAAATCAAGTCATATGAATGACTAGACAAATAGGAAGAATGAAACTATCAAAGATTAGAAAGGAAAATTGGAAACTCATAAGAAAAGATTGGGAAAGGAGTCAAAGATATGGACAATACTTCAACTACATCAGGTAAATAACACATTGAATGGATACATAAGTGATACAAGTGAGGAAAACTAAGAAGTCCTTGCTGAAAATGAAAAATTGAGAAAAAAAGGTTGAAAATCTACTTAAAAAACAAAAGGTAAAACAATAAGTCAATGTGACGCCTACTAAATTTGACCCGAGCATGAAAAAGATTGATGAACAATTGAAATGGAAAAGGGAGGTGGAAGGGTATCTTGATCTTGACTATGTAGTGGAGTGGAGGGAATTATGGGATCATGGGATGGTGTGGGATCATGCATTGGATGTGAAGGCGTGCTTTGATCTTGACTTTGGAGGAAATTATGAGATGGAGATGGAATAGGATTGTGCAATGAAATGGAGGGAATGGAATCAAGAGTTAGATTTATTTGATCTTGATATGGAGGGGGATTAATAGGTGGAAGACAAGGAATGTCTTCACGAGGACGAAGGAGGAGTAAATCAGTAGTGGGAATTGGATCATTGGGTGGTTTAAAGGGACTCACGTCTTGAGATGGGATAACTTCAGCTTGGCATGAAGGGGAATTAATGGATGGGATGGGAAGAGTATCTTCATGAAGTGATGGTTGAGTGGATGTTAAGTCTTGACATGGAAGGGGGGCATTAATGGATGGAGGACAAGGGATTTCTTGATCTTTATTAGGAATAGGATCATGAGGTAGATTCAAAAAGGTAACTAGATCTTGAGATATAAGGGGATCATGGGGTGGAAGAATGTTTAGATCTAGAGGAGAGGAGAGGAGAGGAGACGACTCTATAGCAGCATGCTTTGAGACAAGGTCTTGACATGTTTGGAAATGGGAGGGTGATGTGATGGAAGAATTGGGATGTTCAATTTTAAAGTTACCTTTTTCAATAAGATCTTGGCTAAAATCTTTTAACTTTTGGCACGTATTAGTATCATGAACCTTGGTGTGATTGTATTGACAATATTCATTTTCTCTAAACCAAATAGGTTTAGGTTTTCATCTGGATAAGGTTTAGTGTTTGGAAACACCATCATATTTTCTTCAGCCACCTTATGAAATATGGCATCAAGGAGATCGGCTAATGGTGTATAATCTCATTTTGGTTTAGGGATTATGTGCAGGAGATAGGTTGGAACTTTTGAGTGATTGTGTATACTTGTTTAGAGTTGAGGATTCAAACTCATTTGCTTGTCCTGGGTCATAATCAAGTTTAGGATTGGGATTATCTAGAGATGGGGAGGATTGGGATTGTAATTGGCATTGGGATTAAGTGGAGGATTGGAATTAGGTGGAGATTGAGGAAAGGATGGAGCAATGGGATTAAAATTTGCATTAGATTTAAGTGGATGATTTGGATTAGCTAGTGGAAAGGAGTATAGTTCTTTATAGGTAATCCCTTTCTGGTTTATTTGATAATCATAAAGTTGCTTTTGAATCTCTTTAAGCTCTCTGGCAAGGTCTTGTTCTACAAAATAGTGAGGTGGGTTTCCCTTGTCAAAGGTAGGAGAAGAATATTGATATGGATTAGGACTAGATGGATAGGATTGTTGAGTGAGTTGTGATGTGTGAATGACAATAAAGATTTTTTTGAAGGTCCTCAATTGTCAATTTGAATACATATTCTTGAAGTGTTGCAGCAAGTTGTGATGATGTGATAACTTGAGATGTAGGAGCTTGTTATGAGAATGCAAATTGAGCTTGTGATGTAGGTATAGGGTCATTTGATATGTATGGACTGGCTTGGTGTTGCACTTGAATTTGGTGAAAACAATCCATATTCATGATGTTGAGACAAGGACTTTTCGATATGAATTAGAAATTGAGGTAGTTGAAAAATTAAATTGAGAATAGATGGAGTGAGAGATTTGATGATGGATGAAATATGAACTTAGGACTAGGAGCAAGTTTGGGCTTTGTTTCGATTGGGTTAATTGATTGATTGATTGGATGGGTCGATTCAATTAAGAGGATTAAATGTTTGATATGAATAAGACTTCAAAGCGAAAATGTCGATAACCTCCAAATTAAGATGATTCAAATGCACAAGTTTATTTATTATACAGAACATTTTAACCTGCCTCTACTCATAAGTAATGGATCAAGGGAAAGTGGATTAAATAATAATGTAAAGATATCTAATAAACACAATCAAATCATCTATGGGCTGCTAGCTGCTAGTGTATTTGAATACTCCTAAAGCTAAGTGCATCACATACTTATCTCAGATGAGTGTTTAATACAAATATTATTCTTCCTTTTGATTTAGCTTTGCATACTCTTCGCTCCGTTCCACCATATCAATTTATTAAAAGTAGAAATGCAATATTCCTCGCTGATAATAAAATACTAACATGGAGACCGAAATACTAGCTAAAAACTTCATACATAGATCAAATGGTACCAGTGCTACTGCTCTACTATTGAATAGAGGTGTTATCATACTATGTCATAAAAATATTGCAAAACAAACCTCATATTCTCCTTTCAAAATTACTGATGTAATAATTTGAGGTCTGCATTTACAAACATGAAATTTCCAGTTCATCAAATTCTAGCTACTGTTTTTCTGGAGTTGTCTGTGTATACACGGTCAAACCCAGAAAAATAATAACTGCATTTCCTTATCATTCTTTTTTCGAGGTCCATGTACATGTTTTATTACCATTTACACTGCAGATAATTTCCACATAAATGTTATCATTTCTATAATATTGTAAGATCATAGAACATTATTGAAATTCATCAATCCAAATTTCAACTTTGATTAGTTTGTATTTAAATACTCCAAAGTCCGAATGCATGAAGAGATCAGACTCGGGAATTAAAAATTAAACTGTGAATACATCACCTTAAAAAGTCAACACAGATTTCAAATAAGATTGTCTTATAAAAGGCTATTTCCTTCGCTTCTCGTGTGCCAATAAAAAGTATTGTCAGATATTTTCTTTCGTATACATTAACTTGCTCTTCCAAGACCATGACAAATTTGATAAGCTAGCTTTGTGCATATAAACAAAATGATTATATAACAGCACTTAAACTAAACAGAGGCACTTCTACAAAGGTACGGCCCTTGGAAGCTGATTATAAGGTACAGTTGTTCCTCCATACATAATTAGGAACTATTTAGCTATACAGTAGGGGACTTAGCTCGTTATTTTTACATATGTACATATTTCGATTGCTAATATTAAATATATATAGAATGGCCTGAGGCTTATGGAAAGATATGACAAGCTCCGATTGCTCTGTTCTGTTTGCAACCAGCACACATCAAATTCCAATATATCAACAGATCATCTTCCCTGTAATATATACCATCTTCCTGCATAATTATAGGAAATGACATTTGAATACATTAAGCACTTAAAGAGATCAGAAAAAGCACATAACAAATTTAAAATTATATATTTCACAAGACCTGTCTTGTATAGAACACAAGCATTTCAATGTTCTTTATCGACAGGCATTTATCCAAATCTGTGTGATTTCAATCGGTGGTTGTATAGCTTGAGCAACAGAGACTTGAAATTGAAACGAAACAAAAAAATATGTGTTTCTCCAAGTTTCAGGGATGAGGAATGTAGAGAGAGGATTTCGGGTACAAAATAATTCATGGGTTTTGTATGTGAAAATGAAAATAATGTTTAAAATTAAAATTAGTTTAAGGTGATTTGTAAGTGAAACAAAGCCAAGATTTGTTGGTAAATTTATTGTATAATTTTCTGAAGACGCAAGGATTTTTATTGATCCAAAAATTCATTCAGCAATCATAATGATATTATTTATTTTATTTATTTATTTTGACAGCAATTAAAAGTTAAAACAAAGCAGAAATGAGTTGAGAATCACAATTAGAGGTGACAAACATCACAATGACAAGATGAAAATGCCAAAAAAAGATATAAATAGCTGGTTTGAGCAACATGCAAAATTTGGACTTATTATCCAACAGATATCTCTTTTTATATTGCTCTTCATCCCTAGAACTATTGAACTGCACTGAATCCTGAAACATGAGCCAAACCAATCCTAAATATACAACTTGGTATGATATGCCAGACACTGTAAAACAAGAAGCTTTCCATTCTTCCATAGGCATGTTTGTTCATCTTCAGAAATGGATAAAGCTATATTTGGACCATTTCATCTTAGTAACAAAGAAACTAGAAACCTATCAAAGGAGGTGAATGGCAAGCATGTGAAATAACTAGAGGCTCGTATACTTGCCACCAACAAAATGTCATGTGTCAAAAGTATGCATGTCCATCTCTGTTAAACTCACGTACATGATATATTTTCTTGAGAACTGTTGATGTCAATTTTTATACCACATAACATATTAGCAATTAAACATCTGATACAGAGTATCAAACACACAATTCCTTTCTTGAAAAGTTAATACTCATGAAGACATGACAATAACTCCAATGTTCCTTACACCTATGGATACTAACTCAGTATATCGATGTGATTTGCTGGTAATCACGTAGGTGGCCTTACGCTGTTCATTCGAAGATAACTTGGTCTTTGGTGGAATGATGGTGATGGTGATTTGGTGTGAATGCCAGATGATGTTGATGGAGATGGTGATGGTGATGGAGGGTGAATGGTTCTTATGACTTACGCCTTTCTAACTTTCCTCTTCAAAACTCCAACTCCTAACTTTGCTATTCTACTCCTACTCCTATGAATGGAAAGATTAGCAAATGGACGAGGATCGAATCTAATAAAAGTTAACTGGCAGCTCCACCTCCATAGATGCAATTCAAAGGAAAATGAACTAGTTTACGACACAAGGCTTCCCAACAAGCCGCTAGGATGCTAGTGGCCTAGTATTGATCCCTATCAAACATCTACTAATGCTACCATGCAACTATTCATCTACTTTACTCTTTACTTAAGAACTTGATATGCAATCCACTTTAACAACTTGAAAAGAAATTTTGCTCTAACTATTTCGAAGTAGAAAACATGCAATAATACCAAAGGCTCTTAATCACCATGCAAGTCACAACAATGAGAAAGAAATAGCGAATTTTGGCATTATCTTTGCAAAAATTTTCTCCGACCATTACAAATGAGAGCAAATGGCCTTATATATAGGGGCCAAAATTTACAACCGACGGTAGAGATAAAGAGGCAAAACCGACGATCCAAATTGAATCCTAGATACCCTAATTAGGGTTGCCACCCCATCGGCCAATGAGAAGATGCCACCTTGCCATTGGACCAATGAAAAAAGTGAAAAAGTAGCAACCAATGAGAAGGCACCAAAATGGTGGCCAATCAAAATTAGACACTTGTCCTACCCTAGAAGAAAGAGAAATTGCCACTTGGGCTTACATCAAATGATCTAATATAAATCTCTCTTTTTCTTTCGTTCTTTTAGCTAAGGCAATGAACTTAGCTAGCCTTTCATTGACTTCTTCCATGGGAGGGCAAGATGTATGCTTTATCTTGAGCTCAACGGATTTCATCATGTTGTTTGTTGCTTCTAGTGTCTTCTCATGATCCTTCTCATACTCTTTTGCATATCCGATAAAGGCATTGAGGGAGGAAAGGGCGCCCAAATGTTTCTTCTTGATAGCAACCTTTCTTAACTCATCCAATCTTGATCCAAGTCTTGTCTCATCGATGTCCTCTTCTCTAATGTCTTCAAAATCAAGTGCCACTTCAACGTCGCTCATCATGGTTGAAATGGAAATGTCGACACTTGGGCTGTGCTATGCAATTGCATTTTGTATCTTCTCAAGTGTTCTCAATCTGGTAGTCAAAGCAACAAACCAAGACTCAACCGTACTCAATCCTCTTTCACCAACCAACTTGGCCCTTTCCAAATATGCCTCTGGCAGCCCAATGAACGCGTATAGCCTGGGAATAGCTAGATCTTTGACTGGAAGGAAATCTTTCCACTCCTCAAATATTTTGAACTTGTTTCTAACAGTCACCAATGACCGGAATGTCGAGATGAAGGCAAGAAATTTCGCCCATCTTGGATTGTATCATGGATCCAATCCCTGACTTCATGTAGCTGAGTTGATATCTCTTCTAGGTTGCTCCCACTATCTTGAGGAAGGGCTGCCTGATGCAACTGTTGGATAGGTTGGCAATCTCTCCAATATTTGTTCTCGGCCTCCAACTTTATCATCCTTTCATTTGCCTTCCTCAACCTTTCTCTGATTGAAGCTATACCCTCCTGGATCTCTTCACATTCCATATCATCTGTGTTTCTTCCCAAATTGTGCTCCACTGTCTCATATTCTTGGGCCAAAATCTCATCTAATGCCTTATCGATTGTTGGCATAGCAATCTAAACCTTTCGGTGACCATCATTGTCGCTCCCAATTACCTTTGCCACCATTTTTGCCATTTGTTTTTGGTTCTTGCTATCACCCTTTTCTATTAGTCCTTGGATGTCTTCAATTGTTCAGACAATTACTACCTCGCCTCTTGGCATAAGCATTTTCCTTAACCATAGTGGGGCGGTGCATGTCCCCAAATCTGGATTTGGTTCGACTAACAAAGCATCACCAACAACCTCAGGCGCCTGACTCAATATCAATCAGCCCATCTCCTCCTATTCTAACTGCCATGTCATCTCCACGTTGATTTTCTCAGAGAGGAGAGTACTCGGTGCTCTCACTATAACCACTTGACTCTGAATCAAAGCTCACTTCTACCGCGGTCCTTTGTTCACTTGTGTTATCTTCTTGGCCTCTAGCCTCAATTATACTTTCTCTTGACGGTGTTGCATGCTCTCTTCACTGGACGTTCCGAATGTTCTTTGCTTTTTTCAACCTCCAAAGCTCTCTTCTTGCTTCCAACTATTTCTTGTTGCCGGCTACTTCCTTCACCCTTTTGTCCGACTGATTCCGTTGGACCTTCTTTTGGCTTCATCTTCTCATAAGGGGGATCTTTTGACTTTGTAGCTTCCTTAATCTTTCATTATATCAAGACTCGATATGCAAATCAATTGCTCTTGTAACTGCCTCCAAGGAAGGATCCTAATGATCATCCCAATCTACTAGATTCAACTCTATTCCTTCTACTATAACATAATCTTCTCTTAGCACATCTCCACCATCTTCCAATTGATCGATAATATCAAGGCCTCTCCATTTGATATCTCTCATCATGTTCACCGACAATCTTGAGAAAGCTAGCTTTCTCACATGAAAGTCATCTTTGGCATTGGCCCAAAAGTCTTCTATAGTGGGAGCATGTTTAAACGCATTTCCATGAGATACCTTGATAAGACCATTAGGATTGAATCCTTGCCTTGCTCTGTACCATCCTAGATGATACCATTCCAATTCCTTCTCTGCAATTGCAAAGGCGACACGATTGGGGCAACTATCATTGCCAATTCGGAATGAGAAGGCAATCCCTGTCTTACCTTTGAGTTCCATTATTCTGTCATAACACTCAAGTTGCTTAGCCAATTCCATCAAAACTACCTTGTCGAGTGGGTATCTTGGAAGTCTCTTGGGACAAACTGTGCTCCCTACTACTCTAATGTATGCGAATTGCGGAAATTGAATAAAGCAACTCCCATATTCTTTTATCTTCGCTTCTACTTCCGATGAGAGTCTCCTAGTAGGTGTCCCTTGTAATACCCTTATTGTCTTCATAGCAAAGGCGTCACAAAACATTTTGTAGTCCTTGTTGTGCAAATGAAGCTGAGGATAGCATTCATGCACCAAATATTGCCTCGGCCCACTGCCAATTTCTCCTAAGGCCCTAAGTCCCAGACATTTATACAATCTAGCAATTAGGTAAAACAAATAGGATCCCATGTAGAATTGCTTTTGGTTTGTACAGCTCTAAGTTGCAACTCTAGATTCTCGCTTATGATCCTATCCCAATCAAATCTTATTTTTCCTTTTTCAATTTCATCAATAAAGAAGTACATCTAATTTTCGAATTGCACACCTTGAGCTAGGCCCATGATCCAGCTGAGAAGCACAATGAGATCTCCATATTCTGATTTGAAGTTTGCTATGGTGAGCCTCGATGATCTAGTTACTCCTTTCTTTCCTTCGTGTAACCAATCCTACTTTAGATGTGTGAAATAAGCTTCTTGGTTATCCTGAAATGATTTGGCTGCCTGATCGATCATCACCACTGTCATGCTCTTATACTAGGGAATGTTAAATGCTTCATTGATCGCTTGTCTGCCAATATTGGCCAACACCCCCTTCCCTTCATCAAAAACGATGGATTTACTGATCAGATCAAACCTGGATGCACACTCCATAACCAACTTTGGACAAGGCAAGGTAGGAGGTAAAGTTGTTGCATGTACAATTCCACTTTTATATATCTTTTTTGCCATAGAGGATTGTCCTTCCTTAGATAGTTTGTCCGTTAAATGTATCATATTTATTGTACCGACAATGGTATCAGTTATTCACCTCATTTTCGAGAAAAAAGTTGTTTTGGGCATCATATCCTCTTTGTCTTTCTTAGTATTTGTTCCCTCAGGGTTCTTGCTTGCACTAACATCTACCATCCTAAACACTTATTTTTGCCCCTTCTTTCTAAATGATATGGACTACCCTTATCGATTGCCAATCTTCTTTCTATCGATGGATTCTACACTTATTTATGCCTCGCCAAATCTTATCACTACACTTATCAATCTCCAATCTTCAACCTAGGGGTGAGACTACCACTTATTTCTGCCTCACCATTACCTTAGAATGGACTACACTTTGTTGGAACTCTGAATGAAAAGATCATTGATGAAGAAGATTAATTGAAAGAGGGAAATTGTTGTTAAAAGAATGTTTTCAATCATTAATTTGTCATTGATGTCAAACCTGCTATTTGTAGGAATGACAATTGCTTATAAGATCCAAATACTATCACTTAGTTGATTGATGAAGAGGATTTAATCAACAAGATGTAACAAGAGCATCTAAGGGAAAGGTTGAGTTATAGTTTTGTAATGAAGTACAAGGATCAGCTAAGACATTGGTTAAATGATGTATTGATAACATACGTGAAGATACAGAGGTTAGTCACACTTAGAAATTTTGGAGGAATAAGTTGGAACAAAGTTGACTGCAAAGCTTAAACTAAGTTCATCAGTGAGTGCCGAGCAAGCTACTTTAAGCCGAGCAAATGAAAAATCTAGTGTGTGCCGAGTGAAGTTCAAGTGCCGAACAAAGTAACAAGTGTCGAGCAGCAAAAAATCTTAGTAGATGCCGAGTGAATTCACAATAGGTGTCGAGCATCAGTAAAACATAGTTGATGCCGAGTAACACAGTATGTGCCGAGCACCAGAATTTCAATAGTGCCGAGTTGCTACATTATTGGAAATGTCAAAGATTCGCCAAATCTGAGCCGACAAGTTTGTTACCTTGAATTTTGTGAACCAGTTGGAGGATAAGGATGATGTGATGGTGGCACAGAATTCTATGTAAACCATTTTTTAACAAATTCAAGAGAATTTTTCATGATGTTTCTAGAAGAAACAAGATATGGGTTTGATTCAATGAATCCTACCTAATCCATATGAATTGAAATTAAAGGAGGGAAGAATCGAGCAAGAAAAGAAATTCTAGATTTCTATTTAAGGAGTCAGACCAAGAAGCAAGAGTTGTTGGAGTGCCAAATTGCGAAGTGGTTGAAAGGGTGTCAAGGAGAAGACATCTAGGTGAAAAAAAAATAGAGTACAGAAACTCTACTTCGACAAGTGGTCAAAAAGAGAGGATTGCACTAGTACATTGAGCATGGAGACTCAAGGAGACTAAGCTTGAAAGGAGGGCAAGCTGTGAAGAGTTGTAGAGACTGAAAGCCAGGCAATGTTATGAGCTAAGAAGTGATCTGAGATCTGCAAGTTGAGTTGTATTTTGTAATCAGGTCAAAACCCCTTATTGTTACTCTCTAGTAATTGTATCAGTTAGGGTAAAAAAAAATCCTATGGACTTAGGTTGGTTTAATAGCTATTTGTAAATCCTTTAACAGGGTCACATTCCAAATAAATGTTCTAAAGTCCTCTAACCAAGCCCACTTCTAACAAGGTGGTTAAATCTTTTAACCAGGTCACATTTAACAGTGTGTTGTAGCCTTTAATGGGGCAGGCCTTTCACAGGGCATCACTTCAAAAGAGTGAAAATTGAGTAACATGTTACTGGTGGTTTTTCCCAAATTGAGTTTCTATGTAAATCACTGTGTTATGTGTTGATCTTTTTATGTGTTATGCTTGCATATTGATTTACAGTAACTTGTTGAATAGGAAAGTTAAAGCTTGGATGAATGAATAAGTTTGAATAGGACATTTGGACCTTGAATAACTGATTCACCTGCCCTCTCAATTATTCTAGAGCATTTCTAACAATTGGTATCAGAGTCATCTGCTGATTTAGTTTCAAGATACTAGAAGCTGGAAGATCAAGATGTCTAAGAGAAGTTCCCAAGCTCAACAAAGACAACTTCGTTGCATGGCAAAGTCTGATGAAATTGCACCTTGGTTCAATAGGTGATTATGCATAAACCTCAATTGGAATAGAGCGTGTAGACCCAGCTGGACCTCTCTCTACAGATGATTTGAACAAAAGAAAGGAGCACAATTAGGCAATGCTGAAGATTGCCTCTGCACTCAGCTACGCTGAATTTGATGACATCAAAGGATGTGACACTGCATTCAAAATGTGGAAAGCTTTGTCAGATATCTATGGAGGAGATCAGAATGCTCAAAGAGCAAAAAGAGAAAGCCTCAGAGGAAAGTTTGATGACATGAAAATGGAGGAAGGTGAAAATGCTGCTCAATATGCTGCTAGAATGAAAGAAGTGGTAAGTGCAATAAGAAGTCTGGGTGGTCAATTGGAAGAAGAGACTGTCAACAGCAAATACTTAAAGACTCTGCTCCCCACCTATGCTATTAGAGTTTCAGTCATTCAAGAGCTAAGGTATGCTCCCCACCTATGCTATTAGAGTTTCAATCATTCAAGAGCTAAAGTGTGTACAAGGAAACACACTAACCTTTGAAGGAATAGTGGGAAGACTTACTGCATTTGAATTGTCCAACTTTGATAACTACAGACCTGAGAATCTTGAATTTGCTTTCAAGGTCAAGCTGACATTGAAAGACACTGAGGAGGTGACATCAACGAAGAAGGGTAGAAAAGGAAAACATGCATCCAGTGACAATAGCACAGATGACGAAGATGTAGAACAGTTGGAGGCACTGCTGGCTAGAAGATTCCATAGAGGCAAAGGTAAATTCAAAGGTAAGTTGCCTCGTTTGTTTTAATTGCAATGAAGTAGGTCATATTGCTACAAGGTGTACATAGAAGAAGAACTACAAAGAAGGAAACAAGTACAAGAACAAAAGAAAAGATGATAGCAGAGATTACAAGGACAAAGGCAAAAGATGCTACATTGTTGAAGAGGATTCTAATGAGAATGATGATGAAGTAGTCTACGTAGCCATGAAGGATGAATTAGATGAAGATGAGGCAACAACACTGGCAACTTATGTGAACAAGAATGACAAGTGAATCATAGACAATGGATGCTCACATCACATGACAGGAGATAAAAGTAAGTTTATTACCTTTACTCAATATGATGGAAATAATGTTAGATTTGGTAATGATGCTCCATGTCAAATCAAAGGAAAAGGTTCAATTAAACTTACAGAGAAAATTTCATGTGATAATGCCTACTATGTTGAAAGATTGAACTACAATTTGTTGAGTGTATCACAATTAGGCAATGTAGGTTGCAAAGTTGAATTTGGAAACAAATCTACCAAGATCTATGACACTGATGGAAATTTAATAGGAAAAGGTGAACAAACTAGGAGTAACTTGTTTTACCTAGATATGGAAAATGCAACCTATCTTGCTAAATTTGATGATGTGTGGTTATGGCATAAAAGATTGTGTCATGTTAACTTTGACAATCTGATTAGCATCAGCAAAAAAAACAAAGTCAAAGGTTTCTCTAAACTAAAGAAGCCTGAAAATACAATGTGCAAACAATGTCAACTAGGGAAGATGACTAAGTCTAGTTTCAAAAGAAAAACATACACTTTCAAAGAAGTACTAGAGTTAGTCCATACAGACTTATATGGTCCAATAGAAGTGCAAAGTTACCTAGGAGACAGATACATAATGTTATTTGTAGATGACTATTCCAGGATGATGACTGCTATGTTTTTAAAGCAAAAATTTGATGCATTTCATGTGTTCAAGTGATATTTGGCCAGAGTTGAGAAGGAAATAGGAAAAAGTTTGAAATGCCTAAGATCAAATAGAGGAGGAGAGTTTACATCAAAAGAATTTGAAATATTATGCAATAACAAAGGTATCAAAAGGCAAACATCAGCATGAAGAACTCCACCATAGAATGGTATTGCTAATGTTGCTCTAAAGTACTGAAGAGAAGCTGTAAGTATTGTTGTTTACACTCTGAATAGAGTCCAAGTCAAGAAAGGTACAAATGCAACACTTTTTGAATTGTGGTATGGTCACTCACCTAATGTAAAACATTTCAAAGTCTTTCGTTGTAAATGCTATATTCTTAAAAACACTAGAAACGGCAAGTTTAATGCAAAAAGTGATGAAGGCATATTCCTTTGATATTCCACTAGAAGCAAAGCGTATAAGTGTTTGAATACTAACACTAACAAGATTGTGGAGAGTGCAAATGTAAATTTTGATGAGCATGCAGAAGTTCAAGTTGATGAGTCCAAGCAGTCAAAAGATTATAGATCTTTTATATACTTCTATGAAGGAATGACTGTTGAAGATAATGTTGCTAATCAAGTTGGGAATCAGCAACAAATTTCAGTATCAGCCAAGTCACAACCAGTGAATGTCGAGCTACATTCAAAAGCCAAGTTGCAGAATGAAGAAAATGCACATTCTGATTCTGAAAACAGTATACATGAAAGAAATGATTAAGTACCAGATGAAGAAGAGAAAAATGACTCTGAAGCTGAAGGATCAAACATGGGAAGAAGGACAGAACTAAGGTTAGCCAAGTATGTGAGAAGACATCACCCTGCAGATCAAATCATTGGTGACAAGGATGCCAGACCAATGACAAGAAATAGACTAAGGAATGAATCATGCCTGTTGAGCAAGGTTGAGCCCAAAACAGTAAAAGATGAACTACAAGATGATGACTGGTATAAAGCTATGGAAGAAGATATAGATCAAATTGAGAAGAACAAAACCTAGACCCTAGTTTCTAGACCAGCTGACAAGAATGTAATTGGTATCAAATGGGTGTTTAGAAACAAACTTGATGAGAATAGTGAGATAACAAGAAATAAAGCCAGACTAGTTTGCAAAGGCTATGCACAAGAAGGACTGGATTATGGGGAGACATTTGCCTCTGTTGCAAGAATGGAAGGAGTAAGAACACTGCTTGCATATGCTGCTTACAAAGGTTTCAAAGTCTACCAAATGGATGTGAAGTCTTCTTTTCTTAATAGTATACTGAAAGAGGAAGTCTACATAGAACAACCAGAGGGATTTGTTGATGACAACAACAAAGATATGGTTTGCAAACTACATAAGGCACTTTATGGTTTGAAGCAAGCCCCTAGAGCATGATATGAAAGACTGCACAAATATTTTGTGAAGATAGGATTTGAGAGAACAAATGACAACAGCAACCTGTATATCAAAGTTGAAAAAGGTAAAGACATTTTGATATTTGAAATCTTTGTTGATGATATAATATTTTAAGGAAAAGATACTCTATGCAAAGATTTTGCTGATCAAATGAAACATAAGTTTGAAATGTCAATGTTTGGAGAAATCGAGTTCTTTGTTGGATTGCAAGTACATCAATTGAAGCATGGCATATTTGTGACCCAATCAAAATACATTAAGAAGATACTCAAGACATTTGGATTAGAAGACTCAAAACCAATTAGCACACCAATGGTAACAGGACATAAGTTATTCAAGAATGATGAGTCAACTAAAGTAAATCAGACAATGTATAAATCAATGATTGAAAAGTTGCAGTATGTTGTACATAGTAGACCAGAGATTACATTAGCAATCGGAACAGTGGCAAGATTTTTTGCAAATCCAAGAGAAAATCATCTGATGGCAATGAAGAGAATATTGAGGTATCTAAAAGGAACTGATGACTTTGGTTTGTACTACAAGAGGAGTGAAGTTTGAACTAAGAGCCTACACTAATGCGGACTAGGGAGGCAATATTAATGACAGAAAAAGCACCAGTGGAGGAGTACTTTTCTTGGGAAGAAGATTGATTACATGGATAAGCAAAAAGCAAAGTTGTACCTCACAATCAACATCAAAAGCTAAATATGTTGCAGTTGCTATCAATTGCACTAATATTGTATAGATCAAACATTTGTTGCATGGTATGAAGGAAAAGATAAATGAGCCTATAATACTTTATTGTGATAATACAAGTGCTATCAACATATCAAAGAACCTTGTAATGCATGTCAAAACCAAGCACATTGCAATCAAGTATCACTATGTAAGAGAATTGATGGAACACAAACAAGTGAAAATAGAATATGTTAGCTCAAAGGAACAGATTGCTGACATTTTCACAAAAGCACTACCTAAAGATGCTTTTCAATATCTTAGAGGTAAGTTAGGGGTGATACCCCCAGCCAAAGGTACTTAAGTAAAAGTAAGATTGTCCTGCATCAAATGAATTGATTGATTGAGATATTACACATTGATGCAGAAGATATTTACTTTAGGATTCATGCCTAAAAGTAATTTAAGTGATGAAGTTCCATATCAGTCACAAGCAAGGTGACAGAGGGAGAAATTGAAAGAGCCAACAAATGTTACACTTGCATGATAAGACGCTAAGATGTTAACATGTATTTGGCATTGTAGTCAAAGAGGGAGAAGTAGCAGGAAACTGATTAAGAAATGATCAACAGTTAAGGGAGAAGAATGAAAAAGAATGAAGATTGAGGGAGAAATAGCAGAACTGATCAATAGTTGACAACAGAAGAATGAAGGAGCTGATCAGAAAATATGGAAAGAGAAAGAAATAGCAGAAGATGAGCAATGCATACAGAGGGAGAGAATGTAAGAAAGGAAAGAAAAGATACAGCAGCTAAGAGGGAGAAGCAAAAGTAAAGCAATCAGGATAGTAGATCAAAAGAGGGAGATGAGACAACTAATGGTATATCAATTTCTTTTTGGCATTTGACTTACTATTCTAACCTAGTTAGCATGGTTAAATAGTTTAGTCTGATGGTTGATCAGTTTGGTTTCCCATCAATGCCAAAGAGGGAGATTGTTGGAAATCTAATTGAAAAGATCATTGATGAAGAAGATTGATTGAAAAAGGGAGATTGTTGTTAAAAAAATGTTTTCAATCATTGTTTTGTCATTGATGTCAAACCTGCTATTTGTAAGAATGACAATTGCTTATAAGATCCAAGTACTATCACTTAATTGATTATAAAGAGGATTTAATCAACAAGATGTAAGATACAAAGATCAACTAAGACATTGGTTAAATGATGTATTAATAACATATTTGAAGATACAGAGGTTGGTCACACTTAGAAACTGTTGAGGAATAAATTGGAACAAGGTTGATTGCAAAACTTAAACTAAGTTCATCAGTGAGTGCCGAGCAAGCTGGTTTAAGCCAAGCAAATTTTTAGTTGGAGCCAAGCAAATGAAAAATCTAGTGTGTGCCGAGTGAACTTCAGGTGTCGAGTGAAGTTCAA
This sequence comes from Cupressus sempervirens, assembly GCA_028749045.1. Taxonomy (NCBI): domain Eukaryota; kingdom Viridiplantae; phylum Streptophyta; class Pinopsida; order Cupressales; family Cupressaceae; genus Cupressus; species Cupressus sempervirens. The sequence continues at coordinate 474,486,979 of CM053786.1, forward strand.
GTGTCGAACAAAGTAACAGGTGTCGAGCATCAAAAAATCTTAGTAGATGCCGAGTGAATTCACAATAGGTGTCGAGCATCAGTAAAACATAGCTGATCCCGAGTAACACAATATGTGTCGAGCACCAAAATTTCAATAGTGCTAAGCTACTGCATTATTGGAAATATCAAAGATTTGTCAAATCTGAACCGACAAGTTTGTTATCTTGAATTTTGTGAACTAGTTGGAGGATAAGGATGATGAGCTAGTGGCACAGAATTCTATGTAAACCGTTTTTGAGCGAATTCAAGAGGATTTTTCATGATGTTTCTAGAAGAAACAAGATATGGGTTAGATTCAATAAATCCTACCTAATTCATACGAATTGAAATTGAAGGAGGGAAGAATCGAGCGGGAAAATAAATTCCAGATTTCTATTTAAGGAGTCATAGACCAAAAAGCAAGAGCTGCTAGAGTGCCAAATTGCGAAGTGGTTGAAAGGGTGTCAAGGAGAAGAAATCTAGGAGAAAGAAGAACAGAGTACAGAGACTCTGCCTCGACAAGCGGTCAAAAAGAGAGGATTGCACTGGTACATTGAGCATGGAGACTCAAGGAGACTAAGCTTGAAAGGAGGGCAAGCTGTCAAGAGTTGCAAAACTGAAAGCCAGGCAATGTTATAAGCTAAGTAGTGATCTAAGATCTGCAAGTTGAGTTGTATTCTGTAATCAGGTCAAAACCCCTTATTGTTACTCTCTAGTAATTGTATCAGTTAGGGTAAAAGAAAATCCTATGGACTTAGGTTGGTTTAATAGCCATTTGTAAATCCTTTAACAAGGTGGCATTCCAAATGAATGTTCTAAAGTCCTCTAACCAGACCCACTTCTAACAGGGTGGTTAAATCCTTTAACCAGGTCACATTTAACAATGTGTTGTAGCCTTTAATAGGGTAGGCCTTTCACAGGGCATCACTTTAGAGGAGTGAGAATTTGAATAGCATGTTACTGGTGGTTTTTCCCAAATTGGGTTTCCACGTAAATCACTATGTTATGTGTTGATCTTTTTATGTGTTATGCTTGCATGTTGATTTACAGTAACTTGCTGAATAGGAAAGTTAAAGCTTGGATGAATGAATAAGTTTGAATAAGACATTTGGACCGTTGAATAACTAATTCACCCCCCCCTCTCAATTATTCTAAAGCATTTCTAACACACTTATATCTCCCAATTTCAACCTAGGGTGCTCTAGCTTATTTCTGCCTTTTCAAATGTCCTATCATGGATTCTACCCTTATCAATCTCCAATCTTTAACCTAGGATAGGATGATGCAGTGGTGGATGATGAATGCAAGAACCAAGGAAAACAAAACTAGACAAGAACGAAAAAGAGAAATCCTCTTAAGGACCCCTTCAACTCTAAATGCTTTGAAATTACCTTTACCAATAACCGAGTCTTCTTTTGGAATTTAAGATCAAACTTAAAAATTTCAAATCACTTGCAAATCTTGATGCCCTAGCTGGAAAAATCAGAATTTGGCCCACTTGAAATTGTCCATGCACGTGCTACAAATCAGACTTTACTCCTTATTTTCTTCTTCAACCAAAAATCTTCCAACCTTGGGAGAAATCGCAACCTTTTTAAGATGTAAGATCAGACCTCAAAATCCCAACCCTCTAGCAAATATGAAATTAGACTTGAACAATAACAAATCTGCCCTCCTATTGTGCAATTCTGAAAATGTTCTCCTTTTGCCAACACAAATCGCCAAGAATGGGAAGTGCAGATCCAAATTGCTTAAGAGGAAAAATCACCAAACACCATGAAAAATCTGCCTTTAAAAATCGCCCAAAAGTGGAAAATTTTGTCCTTTAACCAACTCGCCAAATATGGAGGATGTTCTTCTTGACAAAAGATGCTAAATCTGGAATAAAATCAGACTTAGATCATGAGGTCTGCTCTAGAAGGAAATCGCCAAGCATGGGAGGTGCAGAGCTGCTCTTAATGAATCGCCAAGCATGGGGAGCAGCTCCAAATTGTCTTTAAAAATTACCAACACAATGCCAATCTGCCCTAACTACAAAAATTCGCCCAAAGAAATGCCAATCTGCCTTTGCAAAATCGCCTAAGGAAGAGGAAATTTGCACTTAGTCAAAATCGCCTAAGCACCAAAGAGGAGTGAGGAATAAGGAGATACGGGGAGAAAGCTTCCTCTTATACGCCACTTGCTTATCCTTCCTAGCTGGTCGACTAGGACCCTGGGAACAAAAAATATATTAATTAGAACACAAAACTGGCCCCCAATTGAATGTTTAGCCAAAAATTAACTTTGCCAAGATAAAATTTAACTTTTTAAATTGCCAATTAGACCAAGATTGCAAAAATAAAATAAATAATGCCTTGGAGATGCTAAATGTTTCCATTTAATGATGATTTAGTAATTAATATGTCATTAAAGTCGGATTTTGGCTAGCCAAAAGCTATTTTTTTAATATTAAATTACTAATTTCATTAAAGGCTTAAAAATTTCAACGCAAATTTAATCTATTTAATGCCAATTTTTTGCAATTCAATTCAAATCGATTTTGCTAAGCAATTTTAATTTTTTTTTTTAACACAAATAAAATCATTTCTCTAGAGACTAAAATTGATTTTGCAATTTGATTTCATCATTACAATTAATTTTCTCACTGAAAAAATTCAAAATTTTCCAAAAAAAAACTTAAATCTAACCAAATTTCATTTTTTGAAAATTATTCAAATTTATAGAATTATATCCAAATTTTCAAACAAATCGTCTAAGTATGAAATTTACAACTTTATCCTGCTGAGCGCTGTTCTTTGAAATTTGTTCGGCCTAAGGATGAAATTGGTTGTTCTTGAAAATCAAGTTGAAATCGGGTGAAAATAAATCTAGCCCTCTCCCTTCTGGCATGAAGGTGTCCAAGACTTAAAGTTTTCAAAAAATCAAATCAAAATTTTTTGGACAACTTCGAAAAAATTTGCCAAGGCGACTGAAAAGGGGGTCCCCAAAGTTTTTGGGGCAATGGTGTGACAACCTCACAACAAAAACCTTCTGAAGCCATATTGCACCTCATTGTCATCAAGGGGAACAAATCAGCCAATTTTCTCCACATACCAATTCAGAATCCATGCACAAGCAACTGTATGTACTATGTAGAGTGGCATTCAACTTCTCACTCATGTTCAACTTCTCGCTCTGCTAAAGGATTGGTTTAGCAAGCTCATAATAGAACTAAAGGGTACATCTCTTTCATGAATGGTGGCAATCATCTGACCAAGCATGCTATCAATGCATTCATAGATCTCCCCAATGTTAGGATTTGTGGAAATCCTTAAATATAATGATAACGAAAATGGCAGGCACAAAAGTTATATCTTAAATATGACCAAAACATATTATTAATCACAATATATTTCACCCTCTCACCATGCTCTATCTTGGACTGCTCCCTCACCTCATGTTAAAATAAGATGTCACAAGAGCTCTTGTAACTCAAGCATCGTCTTCAATTGAATGAAGTATGAAACAAAGAATGTCTCAACTGATTTGAAGAATTCCACCTCTAAAAGGCCTCAAACAGTGCCAATAAGGTATGGTGGTTGCAAATCCATCTACAGCTCCTTAACCACAACCATGAGCCACTCAATTTTTTAAATGTCTTAGTGCATTGTTCATGGCATGCAAAAAACATAAGCCAGGTAGATATGGTTGTAGGTGGACTGAACTAATATGCCCAACGCCTTGTACACATGCTACACTGATAACCAAATGCACTAAATTTTTTGGAACCAACCTCCTCAATCACATCTCTTAGCAGCTAAAACTAGACTCCAGAATAATCAATCACCTTAAGTAAGGTCTTTCCTTGCATATAACTATAATACTGATGACTGAGCAGTGTTTAGTCTCCATCTCCTCAGATATTATTATTCTACAACCATGTGGCCTTCATTTCTGCCATCAATAGGTTAACCTTAGAATAGGCCATTTTCCCAAGACTGCAGTCTTAAATTTGGTCTCACCAAGTGTCACATAACCTCCACCAAGATTGCAGTCTTAAATTTGATCTCACCAAGTGTCACATAACCTCCACCAATGTGTTTATACTTATGTGATCAATAGATATTTGTGATCACATAACATCCACCAATGTGTTTATACTTATCTGATCAAATTAGCTTCCATTTGATGATGCTATTGTGTCTTTAAGTTTATGTAGTGAAGAGTGAAGAGTGCATGAAACAAATTTCAAATCCTTGATAATATCCAAATTTCTTGGGACTTTCACTTTGCCAAGTTTTTTACCAAGCCCCAGTCCCAAGTCATTCTTTCCGAGTCCAAGCCAAATTCGAAGTCTAGCAAAAATTGTGCGTGTGTGTGGCCCTCCTCAAGTGAAAGCTTGTAACAAGAGATTTATAAGTATCATGCATTAACCATCATAATATTTCCTTTCAGTCATCTAGAACACTGCATTTCCAATTTTAACTCGCACCTCCATTAGTTGTCTTCTTAATCTCAAGCACCACTGCAATCTAATGCACCAGTTTATCTTGTCAGATTGGCCCCTAGTATATAGTGTCCATATCTTTGTAAGGTAATTAAACAGCAATGCACTCTCAGCTACACTTCTTGTCTCAGGAGAATAGCCAGCATCACCATTTCCTCCACTTTCATTATTCAAATCAAGGTTCTTATATTCACTCAACTCATGTTGGAACCTGGAAATAAATGGGACCAAAAAAAGCAATAAAAATGAAAACAAGCGTTTTTTAGCGACACATTTTAAGAACAGTTGCATTCTTTAAAGTTTATACCAATTAGCATTCTTTTAAACAGCTTTATTTGTACACATAGCAAGTGAAAAAGAGGTGATCTGAAACATAGGCTTACAAAAACAAAGAATGTAGCAGAATAAAGGATTTTGAGATTACGAAGTAGAAGAAAAACACCATCATTTTTTATGTTTAATTGTAGATAAAAATCCCCAAAAAATAAGTCAAAAAACAAGCTAAAAGTCGCAATGTGTTATTTGTTAACTTTTTTGATTAAGGGTTTTGAAAGGAACCCCTCTCTTTTATATCAAAGAACAGCAGCAAAACTATAGCATAGCATCAGAAAAACTGCCCTAAAGGAGAAGGCCATGAACAACCAACAAAACAGGGCAAACATATAAAAGCCGTGAAGATTAGCAGACCCACAAGCAAGAAGGGACCATCAATAGCTTTCCTACCAAATGGTGACCAATTCTTTCTTAAGTAATTATAGATAATATCGTAACTCTCAACAAACTTTGCATACTCTAAACCAAGACCCTCTTCTCTATCAGAATATTACAATGTTTCCTTAATGGTCATCTTAGTTAATCTTTAGTTTATTAGGTAGTTTCTATTTTTGTCTTCTAGTTCACACTTGTTTCTTTTAAAAACATTGTACTTGTAAATTTATATAAGGAGCTTTTCATCTCCTCTGTTTAATAAATAACATCAATTTACCATGACATGTTATCAGAGCGGGTCGATGGGATTTCATAAATTTTGGTGATTTTTTAAAGAAAAAATTGAGCCTCTTCTGATCTAGAGTTTTTTCCAGAAATTATTTTTCAATTTTTTTAAATAAAAACTTGTCGGAGGTATTTTATAAAAAAATTGATTTGTCCATAAAGATTTTTGTTAAAACCGGAGCCTAGTCTAGGGTTATTTTTTGTTTCTTTTATATTGACAATGCGAGGTTTGAACTGATGACCTCCCCAAAGGAAGACTAGGGTTTTGATTGCATGATTTCTTGGTTTGGGCAAAAGTCTATGATTTTGAAAGTTGCGTGTATTTTCTTTCTTTTTAGGGGCATCATACTCATCTTCAATGTTTGGAAGTTTTGTCAATTTTTCCTCAAAATCGTGGCAATTGTTTATTCGTATGTCTCAAGCTACAAGGAAAGGCAGCCTTGTTATCCAGCAATAGGTTGGTATTTTGTAACAATTTATGGTCAAGGGATTTACTGATTCTAGGAGGATTAGTGACCGACTCATCTCAATGATAGAGTCAATGGAAAACTCTTGTTTCTTGTTGCAAAGAATTCTGTAGAAGGGGGCACCCTTCTCTGTTTTTTGGGGGGTTGGCTTCGTGGTCATTAGTATTATACAAATCTAGGGAGGGTCACAGCAGCAACAAAATGTTTTGCAGAACTTGCAACCAAAAGAAAGCAGTTAGACAATGACCATTAAGTGAGGATATTAGAATATTAAAATGTTCCTTTAGTGGTCATCTTAGTTAATATTTAGTTTATTAGGTAGTTATTTTTTTGCCTTTAATTCATGGTTGTTTCTTTTAGAAACATTGTCTTTGCAAATCTATATAAGAAGCTGTCGTATCCTATGTTTAATGACAACAACAACATCAATTTACCATAACATTCTCCAATCTTCTACAAGATTGTTTCTTTTAGAAACATTGTCTTTGCAAATCTATATAAGAAGTTGTTGTATCCTATGTTTAATAACAACAACAACATCGATTTCCCATAACATTCTCCAATCTTCTACAAGTCCCCAAACTAGGAACAACCGGATCAAAGGATCCTTCGTTTTCAACTGCTCTAGGAGCATCTTAATGTCAATAGCATTTTTAATAATAGTCAAACTGCTGACATCAATCACTTTCTGTGATTTATATTTGATATCCTTGAGTTCTATGCCAACATGTTCAATATCTCCTCCTACCTATCCTTATCATGCTTCAACTTGAAAATCTCCTACAAAGGTTCCTAGTTTCCCTAGTTAAGCTTGGACTTCTCTTGTTGGTTTAAGGACCACCAATCTTGATGCAGGAGCATCCTAGGTGTAAGAGCAATCTTGCATGACCCAAAAATATTTCCTTGGTCTCTTGAATAAGGGTTGTCTTGGTGCAAAGTTGTTGTTTAGGGAAGCTTGCTACTTAGTAAGTCGGTCATACGGCTCAAAATGTCCTAATTTCAAAGGTGGAGGTCCACCTTGGATATATCAGCCTACCAGTTGATGTTCACTCCCATATCATGAGTATTCGTGAAAGTTCTAGCGGATTTTTGGTGTAACAAAAAAAAAAAAAAGGCTCAATTTTGAAGGCCGTAGAGGCTCAAGACGGGCTTTGAAACACGGTTGACTAGAGCCTGCGCGAGTCACACACCTTAGATCAAAAGCTAAGGATACCAGAATGGCGTCATTATAGCCAATCGGCTCAATGGTTCGCAAATTATGCTCTGTTGAAGTTGGGCCACCCGAAATTTCCAAAATAAATGTCATAATTGTTTTAAGTAGACTCTATATGTAATTTTAGGGTTGGTCGGCCTCAAGAGTTAGGGTTTGATATCTACAACTTTCTACGACAATGTAAAATTGCCTACAGAATGAAGGCCTATAGATTGTCTAGGATGGTTCTGGGTGATAGTTTGCAACTCTTTCTTGCAAATTATTGTAAGGAAAGCGCCCATGTGGGTTTGCTTATTTTCAAAATGTTGTAATTCCACATTTGTGGAGATAATAAGAAGCACATATTTTGTTCTCACAAATTGTTGTCGTTTTTGTGTTTCTCTTATGTGTTTGTGCTATTAAGGGGAGCACCCTTCGTCAAATCTTCTAATCAAGGAGACTAATTTTCCTAAGTTCCTTAACCACCACAAAGAACCACTAGAGAGTATTATGGTGAACTAACACCTCCATACTGCAAATTTTATCATTGGGCAAGTCGACCATAGAAGCAACATCAGGAATACCAAAAGCAAAAGAGCAGATAAAACCACAAGGCCTAATTAAGGGGACCTCAGCAGAGGTCCGTCACTAATGGTTTATTAAAGCTAGCAAAAAAATCCTCATCTTTGTTTCCCAATCTCTTTGCCTTTCCTCTTAACCTAGACATTATCACAAGGCTAAGCAAAATACAAATCAACAAAATTACCATTATGAAGCTTATTAAGGTCAACCAAAAGGATATGACGTATGGCCTTTTGTATAGGGTAAAGTGTGGGTGTCTTCTTGAGACTCTAAGCATCAACAAGGAACTAGCATCCAAGGAGGAAGAAGGTTTGAACGACAAGGCAAGATACCTAAGTAAGATAAATGCAAGTTGCAAGGGAAAGGAATACTCGGACGCACATCCAACAAAGAGTACACCAAGGAAGACAACTAGAATGGGAGGATTGCATGATTTGTATGCCTAAATTGGATAAGGCCAATGGAGAGGAATAGACAATCTAAAAGTAACCTTCCAAAGTCACATTACTTATAATTTGCAAGGCTACCTTGTATCATGGTTGTGGCAAATAGTCTGGAGTGTAACTAGACTCAAACATCCATGATTTTCCTCTACTCAAATACAACTTAAGCAATTGGTCTTGTTGCATCCATCTTTAAAGAATTCCTTGGCCTCAAAACCCATAACAATCACCTCAATTATGATTTCCTTACTTATTCAAACTCCAAACCACTAATCCTTAAAACTATTATTGATTAAAGTTATTCAATGTTAAACAAAGGAGAGATATACTCCTTAAATAAGCAACTACAGGATCTTTCCATAGTGGAAACGACTGAGAACTAAAGACAAATATTAAGTTACCAAGCTAACTAAACAACTTAAAGAACAATAACTTACATAACCATTATCTTAAATATTACAATATAATTTTAATACTCTCCCTTAATGGTCACTCTAATAAATACCCTACAAAAGACTTGGTATAATCTGCAAGTCACTAGGCCATTCCTTCTCTTCAAAACATTTTGCAATATGAGTTTGCTTCTAAGACCCTCCTTGGTTGGAGCTCTGATCAGCCAACCGTTTTCTATAGAAATTCATCATATGACCAAGAACAAGCTAGGTGCCTTCCAACATAATGTTAGCTAACCAAGAAATCCCTCCAATTATCTAGAGACACAAAAATTGGGATCAGCATCAAAAACTTCAAAATTTGTTGATGTGATATTCGTGATCTGTAAACATAGCGGTCAAACCTTGGTTGACTAGAATTAGTACAAGTCATCCGTCATAGATCAGATTGTAGCTTTTCTGAAATGGGGTCATAATGGTCAATCAGAGCAACCGGTGATGAGTTATGGTCTTCCGGAGTTGTGCCACCTAAAATGGGCAAAAATGAAATTTCTTTAAATTTTATTTTGAGTTTTAAAAGTGGTTGGGGCCTACTTTAATGTAATAAAATATGAAAATGTTACTTCCCACAACCTATCATGAATTTCTAAGATCAAATTGAAATTAGAACAAGGATTTTCAAAAGGTTTTGATTCATTTCATCCCAAATCCCTTGATTTAGACTCCATATCCTTGACAGACTTAGCCCAACTTTTGCTCTCATCTCAGACAAACTTGACTACCAAGCAAGCCAAAATCACTCAAACTTGCCTCTCAGACTCAGAGATTTGAAAATGTTGTCGATTAAAAGCACCTAGGACCACTACTCCTATGCTAAATCAAAAAGAGGGTGTCCTGATTTACAATGGGCAATGGTGTGAAAACCTCACAACGAATAGTAAGACTTCACAACCCCTGAATTGACCCCAAACTAATTACTACATGTGAGATTTATTATTAAATATAAAAATCTACCTCCTAATCAGCAAAAAACTCTAAAACCACAATTTTGCCAAAAATCATCAAAAGAAGCTACCCCAAAACAGCATCATGATTTTGTGAACAAATCACCAAACCTTCGATGTCATGCTGAAATCACAAACAATTTTGTGAAAAGATCATTAAAAACTTCATTTTGTAGAAATTTCAAATAAAATTTAAAACCAACAATTTGTCAAAAAATCATCAAAAAGCTTTAAAAAACCCACAATTTTGGGGAAAACCCTGAAACAAAATCTCCATGATTCCTGGGAAAATATCATATAAACGGTAAGATATTTTTGGGAAAAAAATAATTCAAAACATGCCATGCAAAACCCTCTTAGATCAAAAAAATCACCATCTTTCGGGATAAAAAGGTGCAAATCCCTAAGGGATCATAAAAACCAGCAAGCCTTGGTCACAAGAACAAGGACCCTTGCAAATCTAAAAAACTTTTCTTCTATGATGAAAAAACAGAAAAAAACATGCAAAAGCACAATTTTTGTTTAAAAAAAATAGCCAAAAACTGAAAGACCAAAACATCCTCTGAAAAATCTCCTCACAAAATGTTCAAGATAAACCTCAAGTTTTATTCTATGAAAAGTTCTACCAAAAATATCCCACAATTCTGGTTTAAAAAATAAGGCAAAAAAATTCTGGAGATTTTGAGATTCTAGGTAATTGAACATTATTGGAAAAACTCGCCAAAACCAAACTTTTCTCCAGTGCCATGATATGATAATTGATTGATGTTTTTGATGGAATTACTCTCAACAAACAATTGCTAAACTTTAAGCTCCTTAGCTAAAAGATAACCTATAAAGTAAAAGATGCCTCAACAAAGTGGTTAGCTTGAGAAAAAATGTTTATGAAGAGAAAGTCCCCACAAACAGTCCCATCTCTGCCAACAAGGCTCGAGTTATCATTAGAAGCACCAAATCAAGTTCAGTCCCACAAGGAGTGGGAAGGACCATCTAATTTGGCTTCTCAGGAGATTATTCTTCGACAAAATAATTCAAGCAACACAAATCATCCCTACAGCTCTTCTCTAGTTGATCCTAAGGGAAAGAAGGGTCTTTGATGAGGCACCCACACACAACCAAAGTTTTCTTATCCCGAAATATTATATAGTTCCTCTTCAATCAAAGCTTCCAAAGAATATGACGGAAAGAAAGGTCTCATAGAGCATTCAAAAGATGGTTGGAGAAGGGGGAAGACAACTAAAAGACTAGATTTTCAACAAAGGTTGTTTCCACCCAAAAACAGTTGAACTTGGAAAGAACAAAGCACCACACCCCCCAATCAAAGGGACAATACAACAAAAGGTTGAAGAAATCTTCAAAGGTGATCTCACAAAGGGAACAACGGCTAGGGATGAAAAAGGCCCTTTTAAGAGATATGGGCTGCCAAGGAGTACTTTTAGCGACAGGGACAGCAAGTTCATGAGTCATTTTTGGCAGGGTTTTTACGCTTAATGGCACCATGCTCACCCTGAGCACTAGTTAGCACCCCTAGACAGACAATCAGACATACATTATTAATAAATGGGCAGAGGGATACTTCGGAATTACATATCGGTGCTGAAGGAGGCATAGGTCAATTGGTTTTATTTGTGCAAGCATTGCTACAACACAATAATTGTATAAACAAAATGAACTCAAGGTACAAGAGAACAACAATTGTATAAACAAAGGCATGATTATTATTGGAAGGAACACAAATTCAAAGTACGGAAAAAAGCTTGGCTTACTTGGGGAAGGAAAGACTACAAGGATGACTGAAGCAAATTAAGCCATTAAGATATGAACCCTTTATACTGTTAGTGACCACAAGTGAAACTGCATTCAAACTTCATCTCCCTCCTTCCGTGAAGACATTTAGCAGCATTTTGAGCCCTCGATCCTGCATGAGGGGACAAAAACAAGTGCTGTTATCTTTACAAGATGGGTGTTGAAGAAAAATCCATACTCACTGAAGATGTGGTACTAGAGAAGAAGACAGGAAACAAGAAATAGAGTGCAAGAAACTCGGAAGATTGGACTAGAAGATTAGGTCAGCGAAACAAGAAGGCATTCCAAGCTCTTAAACCCACTTTACATCTCAATAAGTTTTTAAGAAACCAAAAGCCTTGATAAGAAGGAAGGTGTAATGCAAATGAATTTAGAAAAAATAACAAAACAGGGAAATTTGAACAGAAGGTTGATTTAAGCTGCAAGGGCAAGTGTTGGACAGTGCTATAAAGGTCGGAAATACAAGGCTGTCACCATGATAGTGGAAATTTCTAGGACAGTACCAAGCTTGTGAATTTGTCCACTGATAGTATACATGCCATAATTCAATATACAAACTGAACAAGTATCCATACAGCTTCCAGTGATGGTTGAAATTCTTCTTACTCCTAAGAGAAATCTATTGTCATTAAAAATCTACTTATAGCCATGCTTTCAAACATCAAAGTTATCCATGCATTCAAACATCGAAGTTATCTTCACTAGTTAGACTATTGTGAGTTGTATGTTCCAGTTCTGTTCATAGTAGGGAGATAGAGTTGAAGCCAAGGAGATTGCCCACCTGATGTTATATACTCTTCCCAATTTAATAAAGCAAAGCAGAATAGCAAATTCCATTACCACAAGACTGGTTCTTCCTCCACCCTAGGAGTTCTCCACAATAAAAATCAGCTTGTTACAAAGTTTAATTTATTTCTGTTTTGAACACACCAATTCGTTCTCTGGTTTGAACTTTGAATGGCTGAAGCTGCCCCCTTGACGTACATATTGACTACATATCTTGAAAATTTTTGTTATCTATGAGCATGACACTTCTTCACGGCACCTTTAAATGCATTGACCATTTCTTGAATCACTGTCATATGGAAACATATTATCTGTATTAATCTGTTTGATGATACTTAGGTTGCAGGTAACCAACAACATAACCTGTCAGTTTTGAAGTCATAGGCAGTAATTTTAGCAATTGATTATCATATTTTATCATTATCTGATTGACTTTTAACAGTCCACAGGGAGAAAAAAATTCCAGACTCAAGCTAATCAACCAACAGACTAAGAGAATGCTTGCATTATACTTCCTATAATTCAAGGGTGGAGTAATGCTTGCAACTCCGACATTACACTTGTTGATCAAGGTACTGCAAATGCCAGCATTATACTAACTGCAATTCAAAAGTGGAGTAATGCTTCCAACATTATGCTTGTGGATCAAAAGGTATTAGAGTATTGTGACTATTAATTAGGCATTAGCCTTCTTATAATTTTAGTCACCAAAATAATGCTGTTGTGACATTTCATGGAAGTGACAGATAAAACTCGCCGTGTGCAAATTTGAAAGAAGCTGCAGATACACTACCCTACACTTAAGAAAAAATAGAATCAGTAGATGAAGCAGAACGACTAAATTCTGGCCCATACCTCTACTTGGAACATAAAGAATGATCTTTTATTCCTTCAATTATCTGTTTTGTTGAGTTTACTTCAACTGTAAGTAATGGCCAATGGGATATACACTCCTTTGAAAATAAGTAGCTCTATCATTTTTTCTGCTCAGTTGTATCTCAGCAATGGCTTGCTGATCATGCATGTGTATCTTAAAAATAATATGATACATATGTTCAAAGAAACCTCATGTGCATAACATGAGAAGAAGTTGTCAAACTCACAAAAAGCTATCCAATCCTTGTTATCTCAAGTAACATCAACTGAAATACTCGACCAGTATTAATATGGTTATGGTATGAATGTTGAAAGGAATTTCATACTAATTGAGCACATGGTTTTCTCTAATTGATAAGTTTTTAATGGATATTGTACAGTTATTTGATTTATTTTTTATGTTGCCCCAAGTCTCCAGGATAGGGATGGCAGGGGATGGGGGACCTGTTTCAAAGTCAGTAATTTTTTCAGGACACTTTTGAGGATGACTAGGAAACAGCCACATAAAAAAATAGGGAAAATTCAAAATATCTAGAGAAACTTCAAAATATTCATGTATACATTATAGAACTTTAAAATGTAACATTTGTCTCAAATTGAAAGTTCACATTAGAGTAAAAATCATACAAATTAGCAAATGTGACGATGAAACTTAATTCAAATTGCTTTCATGGTTCATTGTCAATATGCGTGTGTTACTAAAAAATACTTAATTCTACTGGAACATTTACAACTCCATAAACATTTGTTATGAATGTTCTTGAAATGTTAAAATATGAGTAACAGTTAATGTGGCTCAGATGCATATTCCAACCAACTCAAAAACCCATAAAAGATATTTAACCTTTACAAACTCAGTTAAAAAAAAGCATCGACGCGGCACTAAAAGGAATCTTACTTTTTCTCATTCCAATTTCTTTACAAAAATTAAAACAAAATATCAAATTAAATTGAATAAGTCTGATACCTTGATTAGAATTCCCACTTTGACATTCGAAGCTTGTTCAGTTTGTCTCTCCACAAGGCTTCAGAAACCATATATCAGCACCATAGGCAAGCTTAAACAACAGCAAGAATCCATGTCTACACTACTTTTTAAAACTTTAAAATACCTGCATCTTTGTAGCGTTCCTCCCCAGCAGCTATTAGCATGTTCATTACTAAACTAATCTCATCAGTTATTGGATCTGGACCTTCAGGAGCACTGCAAAAACATCAGGAAAACAGCTAACAGAAATCAATACTTTAACAGCATTCTGAAACACCAAAGTAACTGTGGTACGAGTTTAAACATTAAATACAATCAACAAGATAAAAGCTTAGCAAAGAAATTGATTGGCGGTATGAATATACAAAAGGATGCTACAAACTCATCATAACACACTTGAAATGGAAATTTAGAGTATGAGAAAGCCAATGAGTCAACATAGTTTCTTCCGCTAAGTCCATATCTAGTATGCTCCAAGCAGACACAAGACCCATACCGAAGTCTGCTATTCTGTTACCAGATTTTGTTTTCCCTTTTCCCCCTCATGGTTTCAATTGTATTAAGAAACCCTATTGAGATGAAAGGCTTTAATGCATTTAATATAGCTCAACTCTTAAAACATTCTAGAACTGTACCTTTGTTTTTTTATTGAGGATAAATAGGGCTTTTTGAAAGGATCCCAACCCTTTTATAAAGATCCAATCGTACACAACAATGAAGCTCAATAAGAAAAAACAATCGTCCAAAAACTCAGACTCCGACTTGACTTGGGAGCCAAAAATTTGACTTGGACTCGACATAAACTCTATAAAACAAAAACCTCATAATTACACAAAAAAAGAAATCAATGCATTTAGAGAATGTAAAGTATAATTTGACTACCAACTTATCATAATTCAAACATTACACATCATGTGAACCTCGAACTCTCTGTTGTCCTGCATTTTGTCACCACAAAATGTTGGTAATAGCACCAAAAAATTTCAAGCTAGTTTCGTGTTTCTCTAAGCTTGAATTTGATATTCAATTGCTTAACGTTGACCAATCAATCCATTTCAATTCTTATATCAAATCTTTTTACTGAAGGCCTTCGTCGCATCTTTTTAGTCAACCTTCGGTAATCTCAGACATAACGATTTTCAAAGGGAGTTCAAAAGTTGTGATAGAATCTTAAATGATCGATAAATTGTAACAGTCAAGAGAACTATAGTTCATGCAACTATGTGGTCTGAATAGGCCCATCCCTTGTGTACATCATATAAAAGTGGTGACTTCATCTAAACCATCTACAATAAATAAATAATACTTGATGTATGAGTTATAGAATCATTCAAGTGGCACAATCATACTCAATCAAGATATTGGCGTATTGTGAACGAGTTTGTGTTCGCTTCTACTATTAAGCTTAATAAATGTTTGGAACTTCAAAGGATGAAAAGAGAAAGTTGGGATTTAGAAAGGAGTTGTCATATTTGATACAAAAGTTTTCAACAGTATAAGAAAGAGTGGAAATTTTACATTGTGGGGGGTAAACTTAATAAACAATGTTCAAATTCCCACTTGAAACCATCTTTAGAGAGGAGATTTAATAATTTAACATTTATGGATTGTCATAGAAAGATAAGTAATTCTTACTCTTGAGTATTATAGTTATCTACTTACTATAGTCTCTTTCTTAGTTATGAACTTATACGTACTATAAGAGTTAAATTGCATTGATCTTTTCCCTTATATCTACAGATGTTCTTGCAGAAAAGGAAAGTTGGTACATTTGCTACCACGGTTATTGTGCAGGCTCTGGAAGTGAACATCCTTTATGATTAAGATTATGAAGAGGAAATCTGACATTACTTCAGATTAAGAGGGAGCAAATAAGAACATGATTCTATCAAATTTTTATTCAGAGGGAGTAGATCATATCACTTCAGAGGTAAACTTGACATGATTAATGATTATTGTTTCTTATGCACTTATTGACTAACATCATATGGTTGATGATTAGATGCATACTTTGATAAATTTACTCTTGTAGAAAATGCTCCATGTAATGTGACCTTGTGATACTAGTGCATTTATCACAAGGATGAATTATATTAGTACAGATGAGAAAAGTGTTGATATTTTTACCAAGCCTCTTGCAAAGTTGAAATTGTGTACTTCAGAGGTAAAATTGATATGACTTTATTGTAAATGCATTTATTAAAATATATATTCATGAATATAAAATTATTTTTGCTTGCAAGCTTGTATTGTGAAAAGTGAGGACTTTTCTTGTGAAAGGTGACGACCTTTCGTGTGTTCTGATCTATTATAAAGTGACGACTTTATTTTAGTTGATTTGTTTTCAAACAATGGTTGAATTTGGTGTTATCTTTCGGGCTGGATTTTGCCGAACGCATTGATAACCTTCATGGGTCTTTTGGGCAATAGTCGGACACCATGAAAACCCATTGTTTTAAAAGTTTGGGTTATCCTTGTTCTTCGGGCCGAGTTTCGCCAAACACATTGATAACCTTCATGGGTCTTTTGGGTGATAGTTGGACACCATGAAAACCCATTGTTTTGAAAGTTTGGATTCTCCTTGTTCTTTGAACCGGATTTTGCCGGACACATTGATAACCTTCATGGGTCTTTTGGGCGATAGCCGGACACCATGAAAATCCATTATGTTTTCTTTATCTCTCTTAGTTTAAAACATAATGATGATTACACCTTATTGTGTAAGTTAAACTTATCTCAATTTCCCTTTGCTTAAGAGGGAGTATTGAGGATTCTAGCCTCTTAGTGTATTGAAGTAAATTCCATATGTTAATTTACATATGTGTGTTGATGAATTCATATTGATATGCCATTTTAGGGATATCATAGTGAGATGATATCTCCTTATACTCAAGAACATAATATGTTATATATCAATCTTCCAAAATAAAGAGGGAGTATTGAGATAGCTTCGATTGTATCTAAGTCATAACTATAGTAGAAAAAAATTGATATACATATCATTTTATTGTTGGCATGTTTGTTCTGACACATTTCGTGAAGCAATGTCTACTATAAAAAGATCTCACCTATGATATAGACTTCCTGTTAAGACTTATATTATCAAAGGATAATGTATCTAGTGTGATATATATATTAAGGTCTTTTTAATATGACATTCTAAGATTATCGTGATAATGTATTCTGTAACAATCCTCCTGAGCTAAGAGGGAGTGTTAAATTGTAGCTTCTATCGGATTGAACTTTTTTAGAGTTAATCCTTCTATAATTATTATTTATACATACTCTAATAGATCTATATATATATTGTATGCTATATATAATATATTGTATGCTATATATTATATATAATATATTTATATATAATATAGATATGTTTTAATTAATGATTAATTAATATATATAACCATAGAGACATGTCTCTTCACAAGACATGCCTCTTGAAGATATATTTATATATCTTGGAAATCTGCAATTGAAACACATAGAATTACAACAATGTTATTACATTTGCAGAGATCTTAAATTTAACAAAAGTGACTACATAATCAACATCAATCTAAGAAATTCATACTTCAGACTCCAAAATCTGACATACGAAGTTCCTACATTTCAAATACATAACACCATAACCATAGGATTATCCTGTTCCTACAAATCAAATCAAAGTACAGTAAAACAAAATAAATCTCTTTTTTTCCTTGTTACAAAATAGAACTGTCTTCCCCCTTAGCAGCTGTAGAACTTGCAGACCGGAACGAAGAAACCCCTTTGTGTAGAAATCGTCACAATAAATAACAGCTTTCACTTACATTTGGTTTTGGTAACTATTTCTTGAAAATCATTTTAATCATTCTCATGAATAATCTTCATCTTATCACTTTAGAATATTTAATAGTTGATCCATTTTAAAGTTTCATAGATTATAACAAATATATTTACCAAATTTAAAATGAATGCCATGTGCATTCTTGGACAGGTGGCATATGCTGGTAACAAATTGCTGTCATGATCTTGTGACTTTGGTAATTTATATACTGCTGCACTTAAACACTCCTAGCTTTTGATCCGTACTGAATTTTACAAAACGGCTTGGAGAGAATTTAGATAATTAGGTTTTCCCAAACATATCCAAAATTCAACTCAATCCAACAATCGGATTAAAAGTTGTGGCCCCCACAACATGATTTTTTTCTAACTGCAGCACATTTGTATTTGTTGGTATGTTGACACACCCGCATACAATCCATTATAACTTTTGACCTTGGCCAAATTTTTAAGATCTCTAGTGAAGATTTAGAAATCTTGATTTTGGACAATATATCCAAAATTCAAAAAGATCAACGGTGGAGCTAAAAGTTATGCCCCCTGCATTGTGACTGCTATTTTTTTATGCTGATAGAAATCTAAATTTACAGGCTATATTAAAACTATAACATTATATACACCAATACCTGCACATGACTCACATGTTGGAGTTTCTTTGTTGTACATCTCATTATCCACCACCACCTTCTGGCCTTGGATCTTGGACTTCCAAGCAACTTATAACATCACATCTGCTTTGTATTTTATGCATAACAATATGACCTTTCGAACTCTGAACTCGAACTTGAACTAACCCGATTTTGAACTTTGAACTTGAACTGACCCAAAGGTTCAACTTCAACTTCAACTTAGGCACTCCCAAGACTTAAACAATTGACTTTAATAGTGAAGAAAAATACAAGTGTAACACTTAGCAATCTAACTATTTGGGAAGCATGATCTCTTAACTGACTTTACCCTCAACTATCGCAAGCATTCTGTCCAACAATCCATATGCAAAAACCAATCCTCAACCATGCAATTGACCCGGTTTCAACGACAGAAATCAGACTTGAGTGGGTGCCAACAAGCTCAACATCGTTACTAGAGTCACCTCTCCTTATACCCTCCAAGCTTAGAGCACCAACACTGGTTTAGTATTTGCGTGATCTTTCATTCCATTCAATTGTTGCAATGATATCGGGCCAATTTGAAGGTTCAACCCGTAGTCACACACATGAGATGTGTTTCTTATGCCTGTATATAGATAATTTTAAGGAACTCTAGAGTAATAGCAACATTCCTTCGACTTTGTCGACATCAACAACTTCCAGATCGATGCCTATCCTTAACTTGGATATTCTTCCATACAATTTGATTCAAGTTGGATTGTGACTGTTTAGAGATGATGGAGTGTATCACTTGAATGACAACTAAAACTTCAAGCCTTGAATTTGAACATGGAACCCAACCCATACATTTGAGTCCACTAGCTGATTGAAATTTTATGTATTGAATTTGTGTCTTCAGGACTCACAACCAATGAAATTACATTTCTGAATTTCTGAACTTATGAAACTTGAATCATTGAACCTAAATGTTTGGGCCTTGATTTTGCAAACTTGAACTTGAAGTTGAACTCAAACTTGAAGTCGAACTCAAACTTGAAGTCGAACTCGATTTGAAGTTGAACTCGAACTTGAAGTTGAACTTGATGGTTCAAGTTCAACATACCCCCACAACACTATCTTCTTCACAAGTAACAATTTATAAATCATCATTAGCAATTAAAACCAACCAAAATTTCCTCTACAGAGGTGACTTGGAAGTTTAGAATACAGGTGCTAATAGCATGGTAATAGCTAGTTCTAACTAGGGATGTGGGTCGTGAGGGATACAAAGAATCCAACAATCTGTGGTAAAAGACCAATGCCTTATCCATTGGCCAATAGAGTCTAGGGAACAATGAAAATCGAGATCTGCTTGCAGAGAGGGAAAGCAGGGCAACGGGCCTAAACAACTAAACTACCAACAAACCAAAACTACCGAGCAAACTACACCTAGCCACAACAAAAACTTTATGTACAAAGAATAGGCCAAGCAGCCCATACTCAGAAGAATGTACCTGGTTGCTCATGGAAAACCATTGACTGGTTGAGAGAAATATATGCCGATATGAAAAAGTGGCTGGAAAATGAGATGCACCACTCCAAGCAACCACCGAGCAGCAAATAAAAGCATGGATTCAAACATCATGATTTGGATCAACCTTTGAATCACTATGCCGGTTCCAAATAACCACTCAGCTCCAAGGAAATCTAGTTGTGGCATTCTAACATGATTTTTAATGAGGTGATTTGTATCCCACATACCTTTATGACCAGCCTGATAAGACTCAAATTCAGGCTTTGCACATAAACTCGTCATGAAAAAGAAAGGATTCCCAATAATCTGCACCTTAGTATTTTCAAGGCCCTTTCGCATTTTATGTTGTGTCAACTTTTCACTAATCTCCATGTAACCAAAATGGAAGCATTCATAATCAGCATGCAACAAATTTTCTGTTTTAGCATTACCACCCTAAAGTGTTTCTTGATCTTGATGAACTATTACACTTTCTTGATCAAAGTAGCCCGCTGAATATATATCAGAAGTATCAAATCTAAAAGATTCTAATTCTGAAAAGAAAACACCTAATAGCAAGCTCTTACTTGTTTCAACATCAACAATGCCCTTCAAAGGGTCTTCTTGCTCCTGTGGTAATTCATGATCCAATCCTCCTCCTTGAGAGGTATAGTGAAGATGACAAATTTCATTTTCCCTCCGTGTATCAAGATAATAGCTGCCTTGTTGTTCATGCTGATTTATCACATTTTCCCAGTTATCACCAATGGCTGAGACAACATTAGATATTTCAAAAGAAAAAGAATTGAGTTCCTGCAAGGACATAGCCAGTGAAGAGTTTTCATGCAACTGATTATCACCAAGTTTCCCCTCGGTGGAAAAGCCAGCAAAGCAAGTCATCATATCAAATGATTGAGGAAGATGCTGATCATTATTTTCAGCATGCAAACCAGATTCTTCTACCATATCCAAATAATCGTTTTTTGCGGGTGCAGCTTCATGACAGTCTTCATCACTGTACTCAGCATGTAGATGATATGATCCAACCATATCACTGTGGTTGCTTTCAATCACAAGAGGTAATCGAAAATCTTCTTCTTGGAAAATTGTCAAATTTTGACAAAAGAGACAAGAGGTGCTGATTTTATTTTCTTTTTTAGAACAAGCTTCTTCTTAGAAGGCTCAACCTTCAGATAATGTTGCTGTCCACCAAGGTAGTCTTTCATTTGAGGAGTCCTTGTAGATTTTAGGCCACTAAGAATCAAGTCATTGTCCAACTTGATTGCCTCCTTTTGAGCATCTACCAAACTTTGCACTACAAGACACCTTAACCCAAATTGAACTTCAACCTCCATTGCAGTAGTAAAGATGCCTAACTAATTGATTTCATTAGGCTAATGGGCCACAGGGATTTTACCAACACTCTAGTTGAATCTGTCAACAAACTCCCTTACAAATTCATCCTCTTTCATCTGAATTTGAAAAAGATCTGTCAACAATTGATAGGCATCAATTGTGAGTTGAAACCTCTCAAGGAACTTTTCCTTAAGATTATCCCAAGTGGTGATACATCCAACTAGTAGATTCTGAAACCATTCAGCGGCATTTCCCACAAGGCTTTGAACAAACAACCTAATGGATACATTTTCTTCTTGCACACCAAGAACACCACATGCGACAATGACTGCTTTTTTGTGGTCATTTGGATCTTAAGTCTTATCTCCAGAGAACTTGGGAAGGTATTCCCATGACCTTTTAGGTAGGGCTGAATACTAGACCAAGGCAAACAATCCAATCTGAGCCCCCCATGGCTAAGTGGCAACCACAACCATAATACACACTGGAACTCCAAAATCAAAGATTAAGCAGGTTTGAAATACAGAGTCACCAACCTCTGTCCTCGGGGAGGTACCTTAAGATATACAAGAAAAGAAAGCACTGGAACTTCCCTTTCTTTCCCCAACGGAGTTGCCAAAAATCTGTTAGTAAACAAATTTTTCCTTCAACAAGAAATGTAAATAATGACTCAATATGCCCAAAAAGAAGAACAAAAAGTACTAACAGTTGGATCAGTTATCATTGATTGATAACTATCCTCTGAATTAAGAGGTACAATTCCCTTGTTTACAGATTTGCAATGAATTTAAATCATAGATGTAAATTTAACTTGAAGGTACTTAAGGTTTCCAGACATGAAATGAATGCGATTTCTAGATTTATAAACTGCATACAAGAAGAAAAATGAGCAAGTAGCCTCAAGACTACCTAATCGATCTTTCTTATTACACAAAAAATGGAAGGAAGATTTCTTCGCTTCACGAACAATGAATAACTCTACAAAGACTGCATTTAAAATGAGACAAAAGTGATTGCATAATCAACATCAGTCTAAGCAATTCACACTTCAGACTCCAAAATCTGACATACAAAGTTCCTACATTTCAAATACATAACGGCATAACCATAGGATTATCCTGTTCCTGCAAATCAAATCAAAGTACAGTAAAACAAAATAAATCTCTGCTTTTTCGTGTTACAAAATAGAACTATCCTCCCCCTATAGCAGCTGTAGAACTTGCAGACCGGAAAGAAGAAACCCCTTTGTGTAGAAATCTTCACAATAAATAACAGCTTTCACTTGCATTTTGGTTCTAGTAACTGTTTCTTGAAAGTCATTTTAATCATTCTCATCAATAATCTTCTTCTTATCACTTTAGAATATTTAATAGTTGATCCATTTTAAAGTTTCATAGATTATAACAAATATATTTACCAAATTTAAGATGAATCCCATTTGCATTCTTGGACAAGTGGCATATGCTGGTAACAAATTGTTGTCATGATCTTGTGACTGTCATTGGTAATTTATATACTACTGCACTTAAACACTCATAACTTTTGATCCGTAATGAATTTTACAAAACGGCTTGGAGAGAATTTAGATAATTAGGTTTTCCCAAACATATCCAAAATTTAGCTCAATCCAAAGTCAGATTAAAAGTTGTGGCCCCCGCAACATCACTGTTTTTCTGACTACAGCACATTTGTATTTACTGGTATGCTGACAAACCCGCATACAATCCATTATAACTTTTGACCTTGGCCTAATTTTGAAGATCACTCTAGTGAAGATTTAGAAATCTTGATTTTAGACAATATATCCAAAATTCAAAAAGATCCAATGGTGGAGCTAAAAGTTATGCCCCCACGTTGTGACTGTTATTTTTTTATGCTGATAGAAATTTGTGGTTACAGGCTATATTAAAACTATAACAATATATACACCGATACCTGCACATGAATCATATGTTGGAGTTTCTTTGTTGTAAATCTCATTATCCACCACCACCTCCTGGCCCTGGATCTTGGACTTCCAAGCAACTTATAACATTAACACTGCTTTGTATTTTATGAATAAAAAAGTGACCTTTCGAACTCTGAACTCGAACTTGAACTGACCCGATTTTGAATTTTGAACTTGAAGTTGAAGTTGAACTGACCCGAAGGTTCAACTTCAACTTCAACTTAGGCACTCCCAAGACTTAAACAATTGACTTTAACGGTGAGGTGAAGAAAAATACAAGTGTTACACTTAGCAATCTGACTATTTGGGAAGCATGATCTTTGAACTAACTTTACCCTCAACTGTTGCAAGCATTCTATCCAACAGTCCATATGCAAAAACCGATCTTCAACCATGCAATTGACCGGGTTTCCACGACAAAAATCAGACTTGAGTGGGCGCCAACAAGCTCAACATCTTTACTAGGGTCACCTCTCCTTATACCCTCCAAGCTCAGAGCACCAACATTGGTTTAGTATTTGCGTGATCTTTCATTCCATTCAATTATTGCAATGATATCGGGCCAATTAGAAGGTTCAACCCCTAGTCACACACATGAGATGTGTTTCTTATGCCTGCATATAGATAATTTTAAGGAACTCCAAAGTAATAGCAACATTCCTTCGGCTTTGTCGACATCGACAACTTCCAGATCAATGCCTACCCTTAACTTGGATATTCTTCCATACAATTTGATTCAAGTTGGATTGTGACTGTTTAGAGATGGAGTGTATCACTTGAATGACAACTAAAACTTCAAGCCTTGAATTTGAACATGGAACCCAATCCATACATTTGAGTTGGTTGGCTGATTGCAATTTTATGTATTGAATTTGTGTCTTCAGGACTCACAACCAATGAAATTACATTTCTGAATGTCTAAACTTATGAAACTTGAATCACTGAACGTAAATGTTTGGGCCTTGATTCTACAAACTCGAACTTGAAGTTAAACTCAAACTTGAAGTTGAACTCAAACTCGAAGTTATGAACTTGATGGTTCAAGTTCAACGTACCCCCACAACACTATCTTCTTCACAAGTCACAATTTATAAATCATCATTAGCAATTAAAACCAACCAAAATTTCTTCTACAGAGCTGACTTGGAAGTTTAGAATGCGGGTGCTAATAGCATGGTAACAACAATAATGCATTGAAAACCCTAAGTCGCTTTTGAAATCAGCAATCTTTAGTTGCGCGCATTCCCATGTGTTCCACCTTCACACTTTCTCATTTCATTCTGTTTCATTCCATCTTCCATATTTTCACTTTCATAACACTCATTCCACACTCCATTCATTTCATTTTCATCCATTGCATATGCATACGATTTCTTTAAGATCATTTTGTTCGATCTCCCAAGTCTCCAATTTGTTTCCAAATCTTTGTTGATCACAAATCAACTTGTATGGCGATTCCATGTAATTATGTATTTATGTTTTGGGATTTTTGTGTTGCAATACAAGCACAAGAAATATCCCCACCATCAAAATCCAAAGGCAAAATGAACTATCAATATGAGAAAGAGTTGGCTCATGCAGCTCCCTCATTAGTCATATCTATTCTAGATAACGTGATGGACACAAAGATTGGTCATGTGGATGTGGCTGATTTTTTGTAAAGAGTTGAAGCTCTAGCTAGTCATGAAATGAAGTGTATCAAGAGAAGTAACATTCACCTGGTGTCTACATTTCCTATGGCAGCCATAGAACCTGATTCATTCTCGGATGTGCACAGCAGTTTACTCCAAAGACGAAGACTATCAAGGACGCTGACGGCAAGGTTATCATTAGCCTTGATCCTGAGGTCATTGAACAAATTTTCAAGGTTCCACATAAAGAAGAATGTGCATATTTGACCAAAGGATCATCTTTGGCATGCTGGAATGGGCAAAAGGGTGATTATCAGAAGAATGTCAATCTTTATTGGTTAGACAATAAAAGAAGCAACTTCTCCAAATGGCCAAAAATTGTTCATCGGTCTAACTTTAAAAAAAAATATAAGGATCTCATCATCCTTCTCAGCTGAATTTGTGGCCTTAAAGATTCTACTGATTTCAAGCCATGGATGTATAAGTTGATGTTTCAAATCATGGAGAATAAAGAACACATCTTTTTGGGAGAGCTCATCATCACTGCACTTTGCCAACAAATAGGCAACATGGGAACATTAGCGCCCTTCTACATGAATTCTTATCTTGTTTACATTGCTGCTGCCATGGGATCTTTCTCTGGTTTTTCTACCAAGGGAGATCGTCTTCAAGTTCCTATTTTTTATTACTATGACCGAATCCCTTTGGCAAACAGTAAATTTCATTATAGAAGAGTCCAAGATGTTTTCTTTGGGCATTTCCGATGCTTGTTCGATAAACAGTTATCTGTCAAAAGAGTATCTGATGCAGCATCAAAGAAGGTGAACCAATACAGCTGTATTTTCATTCAGTTTCCCACTTTCACATACTTGAGAGTTGGATATTTCAAAGGTGAACCATATACCCTACCTAGGTATGCTACAAATCGAATCATCTTGATAGAGCTAGCTAGACAGCTCATGGACATAGAGAGTGATCAGCATGCTATGCATAGGCATGGTTTCAACATTACCTCAGCTAAACCTTTGGCTATTGGCAATTGTTCGATCATTTATGTACTTAAAACAAAGAATATGGAAGCAAAGTTCTAGTTGATCACCTTGAAGAAGTTCAAGGCCAGATTTGACTTTGATTAAAAAGAGATGAATTCTCAAATGAAAAGAGCTTACACTCATGTTCATCGCATCGAGGAAATCTGGACTGATATGAGGACAGAGCTTGACATCATGAGGATAGACTACTGCATATTAACCCTGTAGCAAATAATTGATCTTAACATGTTGGAGATCCCTTCAGATTTCCAAGTTCAAGATGGTGGCAACATCCTTGATCCGAAGTTTCATCAAGCCGACTTTAATAAAAAGTGTCCTTTCCTATCCAGTGGCAACAAAAGGAAAGTACATCTATCATGGAGAGATTTCAATCCATCTTGGTAAACACCAATAAATGGTTGAAAATTAAAAGCCTTAAAAGAGTAAATCCTAAGATTGACTTGGATTGTGGAAGTTTTGGTCCACCTGGCAAAAAGTCACAACTAGAAATCACTGGGAAAGATGGTGCCTCATCTTTTGATGCTAAGGGTTCCCTCAAATTCAAATTAAAGGGCAAAAAAGGAGCTAAATCATCTCAAATATCTGAACCAATTCAAAAATCAAAGGAAGAATCAGAAGAAGAATTGGAGATAGAATTTGATAAAGAAGTTTAAGACAAAGAAGGGGAAGTCATGATCATATCTCCTCCAAAGCCTACACAAGCTTGTGCACTGTCTGTACATGAAGAGCCTTTTCTACATGAAGTAGATGACGATGTGGATTCATTCTCAACTGTTTTTACTACTTCCATTCCAATCTCGGAAGTTAATACAGTGACTCTTCCTATTTCCTCTGCTACTTCTCGCATCCCTGCAATGAACAATATGAGCATTTAGCAAATGTTTTTGAGGATTTTCCAACTCTTACAAGTGGTCATGTTTTCCAACTTGATACACCTTTGATAGGGTTTCAACTTTTTATGACAGAGTCTTCTCAGCATGTTCCTATGCCTTCAGCTTTGCAGACTAGATCTTATTCTGTTACAACAAAAATACAATCAGGATCAATGCCAATGGTCTCCACTGTATTTGCTTCTATGGATGAAGGTTTGCCAACCTGCATGGTTGAGCAAAATAACAACGAAGCGGAGAAAAGTGGTTGTTCCTCCGGACAATCTCCCTATTAAGAAAACCAAACCTAAATCTTTGAAAGACAAGATTGTTTTAAGGTCAAATAAAATCAAATTTGTTGAGGTTGTCGAGCCCTTGGTGGACAAACCTGTTGAGGATCTTACTCAATCTGATTATAAGTTTACTAAAGTTGAAATCAGAAAGCAATCACGTTAGAGTTGTTTGCAAGATGCTCAAGATGCATTGGCTAATGTATCAAAGAGTAGTCATGAGCTATGGGAAAAGAAAAATCATCTGAAATAGGAGGTCTCTTGTCTGAACAAGGTCATTCAAAAACAATCTTCTTAGAGTGTTGTTGCTAAGTCTCAAACATCTAAGGAGAGAAAGCCGATTGAAGCCACCAAGTCTTGGATACAGGATATCATTTCTGAAGGAGTTCAAGCCATCACGGAAACATTTCAAGTCCTTAGGCGCATCAAAGAGATGAATGAAATGGAGCAAAACTTAATTTCTCCTTTGACTCAAGAAGCAAATAACTTGAAGGAAATCCTCGATGATTGGGATGAAATGGTAAGATTTGGTCAAGATACCTTGGTCTCATGTGACATTCTTTCGTCATGTGAAATGTTCTTCAGATATCAAGAACTCATTGGTTACAAAGAGGGAACGTTGAGGAAGCTGATCACAAAGTTGCAGGCGACCTTTGGAGATTGTCAAGCAATTGAAGCAAGTGTTACTTGTGATTTGGAACAGATGGGATGCCATGTTATTGATGAATCTAGTAGTCTCATTGTAGTAGAAAGAGTAAACTCAAAATATACAATCAGGATCAATGCTGATGTAGATTCTGAAGACTTTGGTTCGCACACAATGAACAAGTTTGTCTTGTATAAATCCTTGACAAAACACTTGTTGGATACTATGGCAGCAAATTCCAATGTTGTACAAACAACATATGCAAATGCAGTGAGAGTAGAAGCCATATCGAAGACCATGAAAATTGCTGATCTTCCCATAGTGCGTGACATCATTGTCAAATTCAAGGTACTGAGAAACAATCTTTAAGATTGTTGTTTTTGTTTTTATTTCATGTTAATAGTCGTAAAGGATGCATTACATGAAAAAGTGTAATTACATGTAATGCGAGATACATGTATGTAAAAAGATGTAATGCAAGTTGCATGTGCAATTGCATGTAACCCTTTATTTTCTCCTGTAGTTAGCCTAAGTCAAAGTTGGTTGAGTTGCTCCCACTTTTTCCTCCATCTTTTTCTCAACTCCTGTGCCTATATAAAGGACTGCCCCCTCATTGTAAAATCATCATTATCTTTATACAAGAGAGCTTTGGAGAAATTGTGCCAGCAAAACTTTATTTGTGTAAACACTACTTTGAGAGAAAGTGAATACAAAACAGCATTTGAGACTTGACTTGATTAAGTGAGATTGTTACTTGTATGAGTTATAAGCTTTGTCTATAATTCATTTAAGTTATCTTTGATTCATGTCATTTTGTGTTCTTGATAATTGTATCTCGTGAATTGAATAGAAAAGAGTTAAGAAGCAATTGGAGCTAGAGCATTTGACTAGGAGCACTTGTGGAAATATATAGCTAGAAGCTTTGTCTATAGCTTATACTTCTTTCTTAATTCGCAAAATAGTTAGGTTATTCTTACTTTTAGGAGTCTTTGTGCCCTAATTGTAAAGCTTTTCCATATAGAAGTATGACCCGACTTAGAGCCAAATCGGTACATTTTCAGCTAGCCTTTGAGTTAGTGATGGTTTATCGGTATCACTATTTCCAGCTCTTGATAGAAGTGTAGTTAGAGATTCACCCTGCCCATTACTCGCTCCACGAGTAAGTGGATTCTTTCTTGAAAGATAAGAATAAAGGATATTGGTAACACCCATTTTATAAAATCTCTGGAGTTCTTGCTTACCTTGAGTTGATCCAAGGTGTTTACCGTAGTGGTAAAGAAATCAACGCATATAAACAATGGAATATAATAGAAGAATAATATTCGTAATAGTATATGATGATTTACAATGATCCCAGACGAGATATAAATACTACTGCCGAACCTTCCTGAAGGAGTCCGTCGGCCACAACATTACATCCGCTACAAATTATTTACCCGTCGGCTACCGACGACAGTCAATCCGTCGGCTAGAGAACACCGCTGGATCCATCCAGTCGGCTAACACCATCCCCCCCAAAAAAACAGTCGTCTCCTGACGACTAACAAAATTAGGAGACAACTTACAAACAACAAAAGAAATACTAGAGAGAAGGGGGCGTCCTAGAAGTGTGCTGCTGGCGACGTAACTCATACACCTGCTCTATCCTAATGCGGAGGTCTGTCTGAATCTGAGAATTAACCTCGATGACCTCCTTTAGAAGAAGCGCCGCATCCATAGCCTGCCTCCTAGCTAACTGCATCTCGTGCTCAGCCGCATCCTTATCTCGAACCACCGCCTCTGTACCTTGCCGAGCCACGTCCCTCTCCTGTACTGCTGCTGCCATATCTACCAGTAGTGTTTCCCGCTCTGCGGCCCATGCTGCCTACTGATCGGCCAAGTCGACGGCTATCTTCTGTCTAGACTCACTCTCAGTTGCGACCCTGTCGGCCTCCGCACGACAACGACCATAGTAAACATTCTTGTATAGTCCCACAATCTCATGTGCCAACTTCATCATAGAGGTGTCACTGGGTCCCAACTCCGACTCAATGGCCCAATCTGCCAACATCTCAGCTGTCTCCACCGCTGGCCAGCCCCTGTCTACAAAACAAGTCTGAAATCATTGAGGACAAATCCCACGGATACATGCTCTGATCAAATGCCACTCCCTCCACCGAGTCAGGGCCTGAATTGCCACATCATGTCCCTTCTTCAATGCTTATTTCATAGTCCTGAGGTAATCCCGGCACCTGTCCTCATCCGACCCGTAATCCTCCTTGGCGAAGTCCTCCAATGACCATTCCGCATCACTGTTCTCCTCCTCATCAGCGGGAGTCATGCCCACATCCGGTGCCGCCCT
Source organism: Cupressus sempervirens (assembly GCA_028749045.1). Classification (NCBI taxonomy): domain Eukaryota; kingdom Viridiplantae; phylum Streptophyta; class Pinopsida; order Cupressales; family Cupressaceae; genus Cupressus; species Cupressus sempervirens. Next base: position 474,517,078 of record CM053786.1, read on the forward strand.
CTCTGCTGTGGGCGCAACCACGGCATGTGGCATTCCCTCCACCTGAAGCTAAGGCTCTAGTACTACTGGTGATGTTCCTAAACGCCTAGGAGACTGAATGGACGGACCCCGCTTCGCAGGAGTGAGTCGGAACTACTGCCTCAGAAACTCACTAGCTCTATCCATCACCTTCGGTTGGTCTGACTGCGCGAGCTCCATGTTCTCCTCCGGTACTGGCCGAGCTGAGCTGACTCGGCCTCTGCTAAAAAAGATGATGAAACAGTGACAACTACATCACAATCAATGACCTCCAACCGAACCTGCGACTCTAGCTCTTGCGGTGGCAGCTGTGCTCTAGGTGAGACTGCGGCGGTGACATCTGCTGGTACAACTGGAATCACCTCCGCTACAATCGTCGGCAATATCTCAGCGAGTGTCATCTCCGTCATTTTCCGTGGGACATCTGCCTCCGCTAGAGGAGTCATAAGGACCGGGGCATGGCGCTGACCAAATGCCGAAATGGCTGTCGGAGAGGTAGTCAAGTGCGCCGAAGTTGACAACTGAGGAGGGGTAAAGAATGTGGGCCCACTACCCACTACCTCACCGTCAACTTCAGCCGATGTGCTCACCTCTTCTTCCACGGACTCAGCCCCATCACTCATCGAAGTGCCCTCCCGTCCGCTATCTGTCTCTCCGGAAGCAGCCAATACGCGGAGTACTTTCTTGTGACCTGCTGCTGATCCTTCTATATCCAAGTGTCGCCAGTAGGATATGGGAGAATCCTTGTCTGCCAACTTGCCCCTTGGAGGAGCCTCAAAACCATCTAGTGGGATCTGGCTAGCAGCAGCCTCCAGAAACAGCCCAATGGCATGGTGCGGCATAAAAAATGTTCGGTGCTGAAGCGTCATGAATTCCTCCATCCTGTTGGCAAGCACTTAGGCCCAATCATATACCACTCCCCTCCCTGCATGATACTAGTCATAAACACAATCTGCGGCAATGCTATATCTGAAGCTCGAGTGGCGCCTGTCAACCTACTCTTGATGACGTCCATGATACATCGCCAATGACCCTCCCGAATAAAGTCCCTGCGAAGCCCTCTACACTTTGTCCCCTGAACCGCTGTCTCCCTCTCCACGGGTGTAAAGGTCCCTGCACACTAGATCTATCCAACGCTCCTTCTGTTCCCGTGACAGTTTATGATTCTTGATTTCCACTTTCCTCCCATCAGGACCAAGGATGCCGAAAACCCTAGTGAAATCCTTAGGTTTAAAAGACACTGTCATTTGATGCTGCTTTCTCTGCTTCCAATACTGGGTCCACTGAGCTCCAACTGGATGATTAGCTCCTCCCGAGCTCTCTACGCATCCACCAAGACAGCCTCCCGGCCAACACCTACTCCCAGTGCCTCGGTACACAAACAGTCAATGCCTGCAGCGACTTCAACTCTTCTCAATTGGTCAGACTCCCACGACTGATATCCGCAACGACTAGGGGTCCAAGAGGCAACGCCCCCGGCGGGGTCGAGGGGCAACGCCCTTCGCCGCCAAGACCAAATTAGCACTTCGCAACCCACACAGAAATGCACGAAACACACCATTTCTGTCATTTTCTGCCGACTCTACACTCTTTCTGGCAACCACTGATTAGTCCCCTTCCCTTTGGCACCATCTGTAACTCATTCTGAACAACTTGAATCTGTCGTCGTCTTTTTTTTTTCTTTTTTCTTTTTTTTTACTGCTTCCTCTACAATCCACCACAAATCCCTCTGCACACAGAAATTCTTCTCCTTCCCTACACAAATTCCATCTTTTCCCTTCTCCTTATTCCGATCCTTGTTAAGCTGATTTGGCATTAATCTTCATTCTTCCCACCTTCCAGATTCATAAGGCAACAGCGCCAAATGTTTACTGTAGTGGTAAAGAAATCAATGCATACAAACAATGGCATATAATAGCAAAATAATATTCACAATAGTATATGATGATTTACAATGATCCCAGACGGGATATAAATACTACCGCCGAACCTTCCCGAAGGAATCCGTCGGCCACAACATTACATCTGCTACAAATTATTTACCCGTCGGCTACCGACGACAGTCAATCCGTCGGCTACAGAACACCGCCAGACCCATCCAGTCGGCTAACACAAGGAACGATGAGAAGGGGGAGCCTTCCCTTTAAGGTATGAGAGATTGTGTCTAACACGCTGTGGCTGGTCATCTTATTTTGCAACTGGATCTTTACCCAAAACTATCGGTTACAAAATATCCACCCGACACTCTCATAAGTTGAATTTTTAGTCACTATGTCTAATCGTGTTCAAGCACCAAAAGAATCTAAGCTAGGGACTTGAGAGTCCAAGCCCAAGACTCAGAAGTGTAGGATCAAAATTTGGCCAAGTACTCTCTAATACTCGTCTAAATGTGGCTCTAAAGTCTGGTCCACTCAGCTCGGTCAGCTCAAAAATGCACAAATTTGGTGAGCTTTGCCAAGCATTTTGCAAATTTTCAAACTATGAAACAAACCACACAACAACATAGTTGTAAACCAAAAGCAACCTAACAGCATCTCAAAAGGTCAAAACACCAATATACACATGCAAACCACCTACCACAGTGGAAGAAAAGCAACAAGCATAGGCACGCCACACACCAACAACAACCAAAAACCAGCCAGCTCAAGGTAGCTTAAAGTTAAGTGCTTCAATCTTTGAAGTCCAACTAGAATCCAAAGAACACAAGGGGCACTAGCAGAGCTTTCCCTTAGACCACTATAACCATAACTTTGTTGTTCCATATTCAAAAGATTCGCCATATACAAATGCAAAATGTGTTCTAAAGAAAACAAAAACTAATGATCTTCCATTGGCAAGTGTGTGTTCCAAAGAATGTAGAGCTTCGAACTTTTACAATAATACATTTTTTGCCTCCTTGTGGCTCTTTGAATTAGGTCATCTTTAAATCCCCTTATCTACTTGTTTCTTGTAAGTGGACAAAGTCAATCATGTGTTTCGATTTCACCACAACATATTTGTTGCTTGTTTCAGGCAACCATCCCCTCTCATATTACAAGATGATATTATAATTGTATGAATTTAGAATTTGTTATGTTTTAGGAATATCAATCCAAAGTGTAATATGTATATATTTTAAAATATTTAGTTTTATGATATTGCTATTAGGACTCAAGCGTGTAATTGAGTCGAACTCATTGACCCATGTTCCAAAGGTAGTGGGTCACAAGAACCCATTTCTTGTGAGAATGAATGGTACACTTACCACTCATTGCATCTAGTAATCCTCATAGAATTGAAGCATCGGGCTTTCTCGACAAGTTACCCATGCCAATACTACTCCAACTCAAGTGTGCTTTAAAGAGAACAAAGAAAATACTAAGGGGGTGCGGGGGGTTGAATCAGCATTTTAAAACTTTTAAATACATGAAACTACATAAAAGGGATAGAATCGAGAGAAAACATCAATAAGGAGAACACCAAATTTCATGTGGAAAACCTTTGTGGATAAAAAACCATTGCAGATCACTTGATTTCATTTAATATATGGGCACCAACCCGGAATACATAAGTCAGCACCAACCCACTTGAAGCACCACCTTCAAATTTCACACAAACTCAAAAGCAGTAAAACTTAATAACACCTTTCATAACACACTCACACTTCAATCACCATACAAAAATTACACAAATCCCATTGAAACAGCTTTACTGTTTATTTACGGAAAAGTTGAAAAAGACAACCAATCTCCCAACCCAAAATGAAGAAAGCAATTAATAGAAAATTAATAATTTTGAAAAGTATAATATTCTGCTGGATATTTTTCCTAATTTCTTCACAAATTTTTTCCAGACATATAACATAAAATTTATGCAATATTAACCAGCGAAAAGCTCATATAAATACTTCAGAATACGCTATTGCATTATACATCAGCAATACAATAACAAACACTAAATATCCAATCTTAATACAGTAACAACAGTTAGATTGGAAAACTATGAAATGTACCTAAACTTCAAATGCGAACTCTATATGGATTCACCACGATTGATGTTAAATCGGGTCTGCGTCCAATTCACCACAATAAGCCTCAAGGGGTTGTGTCCTCAGGATCTGAAAGCTGAAAGCCAAAGCTTCCACCTACTCAAAGAGAAATCTAAAATGATCCAAAATCAAAACATGCTAAAAAATAACTTTCGTTCTTGCTTTTAACGCTGAAAGAGGTGACCCTTCAACTTCTTTCCCGTGCCCCTTTGTCTTATTCCTCCATTGTCACCTTTTATAATATTAAATTGACTTAAATAATTCTGCTTCAAGTCCTGCACAAGTCAATATTAATATTTTTTGGATTGGTCTATTTATTCTCTAATGTCACAAAAAAGGGAACATTACAATCCTCCCTCCTTGAGATTGCTTGCCCTCAAAGCAATCACAAGCTTGTGTACCAATACTATGATCACATACCAATCTAAAAGTAGCTCCTTAGCCCAACTTGAAATCATATCATGTCATATGGTGAAGCAAGGTGTCCAAATGCAAGTCTTTTATCAATAAAATTCCTGAACACCAAATTCACCTGAGAGTCACTGTTGCTTCTACATATTACACCACTCTAAACCCAAGAGTTCCTTGCCTCAACTGGTTAAGTAACCAGACACAATACACAAAATGCAAGGCACTCATCCTATCAACTCCTAGATCCCATACCATCCGGTCGACACGATCCTAGGAGTCATCATGGTGGTCCATCTATCCACTAATTACTCGGTACATGGGTAAATGCACCCTGTACTTGGGCATGTGGGTATGCATCCTAGAGGTTTCTTAACAACAAGATCACTCATAGATCAACACTGAAGAGTCATCAAGATGAGATTTCTTAATGACATCCCAAGAGGGCCGACCTTGGCCAATAAAATTCAACCCTACAAATTGTTTTCAAGCATTGAGGCTGACTTTGGGACAACACAAACCTAATTTTCAAATTAAAATCCCCCGAGATTGGAGGGAAACCCTTAAGCGTAAATCCTCTAATCAGAGGAATTCTGCAAGGAGTTCCATGGTCTTTTGATTGGATTCCTCCCTTTATTCAAAACTTCTCTTCATTTCTTGACTGCAGTCGCATGGAAGATAACCTTCCTCCATTCCTCTTCATGTCAACTGTTGGAATGGTAATGGTACTCTTTGGTCGATACCTACTTCGTTTTCGGATGCAATTGGCTCAGAAGATATTTTGGTTCACAGAGACTCATGAGAGACTTTGGGCTTTGAAGGGGCATGACATCCCAAGAGGCCCAACCTTGGCCAATAAAATTCAACCCTTCAAATTGTTTTCAAGCATTGAGGTTAACTTTGAGACAACAAAAATCTAAGTTTCAAATCGCAATCCCCCGAAATTGGAGGGAAAACCTTAAGCATAAATCCTCTAATTAGAGGAATTTTGCAAAGAGTTCCATGGTCTTTTGATTGGATTCCTCCCTTAATTCAAAACTTCTCTTCCTTTCTTGATTGAGATCGCATGGAAGAGAAACTTCCTCCATTCCTCTTCATGTCAACTGTCGGCATGGTAATGGCACTCTTTGGTCGTTACCTACTTTGTTTTCGGATGCAATTGGCTCAATGGATATTTTGGTTATCATGGAGACTCATGAGACTCCGATAAGCCCTCTCTTGAGGTTCACTAGATATCGGTGGCTCTTTGTTTGCAAAGAGGAGGTTTGGGCATCATGTAGTGCAAGTGGTTTCGGCGGTGTCGCTTGTTTGATCCACTCTAACACTAGATTTAAGTGGATTTAGATCAGCCATATTGGTCACCATCTCAGAGACAATCTTCATAGCAGTTTGTTGTTTCCTATCGGCTACCTCTCTGTATGTCATGCATAGTCTAGTGGATGGAGATCCCTTCTCTAATTTGTATAAGTGCATCCCAAGTTTTCAGGCTTGGGTGACATCATCATTCTGGGTGACTTCAATGCACGGACTAGAGATCTTCAGACCTTACTCCATGACCACACTTTGGACTTGACTTGTACTCGAGAGACAAATCTAGTGAATATGGGTTTTCAGGGCCACTCTCAAGACTTGCTTGGGCCAATCTCAAGTTATGGTTGCCATCTCCTCAAGCCCTATGAGTCTTTCGATTTGTTTATCCTAAATGGCCTCCCCTGCTTCCCTAGTTCTGAGCTCTTTATTTGGTGGCCTCATTGTGGGGGTGCAAGTGTGGTCGACTATGCTCTTGCGACATGTTGGTTCCCAAAACCGCAAAGTGGAATCCTACGAGTCTTGCCAACTCGATGCTGGGATATCCAATCGGTTATGGCCAACTTGACGAGATTGATAAATGTGATCAAAATCCCCTACGCTTCTAACTCTGCAAAACCAAGGCGGGTGTACCTGATCCTGGACAACAACCTTAAATCCAAGATTCTTAAAGCAGATTGATTAGAATGTGAATGCGATGAAAGTTTTCCTAACGGCAAGAATTACAGAAAACTTTAGACTTGCAAATAATGAATTAATAATAATAAATGAATATATGAAAAAAAAATTTAAAAGGAAGTACAGATTAAAGCAACAAATGAATATATTAGTTCTTCAATGGAAAGAAATGAAACAGTTGCCAGTATATGGATTATGAATCAAGAGTAATATAAAGACCAATGCTTAATTAAATGGGCAATTAGAGTCAATATTATAAGTTGAAATGTACAACTTTATAAAGTTCAATGTACTTAAACTATAAACACTTTCAAAAATTCAGACGCGAGGATAAATTATATAAACGCAATTTTAAACTAGTGTAGGATGCACTTTAACTCCTGTGATATGGAGACAAACTAAACATAGATTCGAAAACAATTAAATATTTCTCAATATCTATGATGCTCGATTTTAAAATGCTATAATTGATCCTGTCCACTTATCTATCATAATAATTATTTATAAAATTAAAATAATAATTATAAAGGACGTAACTATATAATATCGTAACTCTAAAGCTTCACGCAGATAAAATATATATTTCTTACTGATCATTTCGGAAATAAAATTGCACTGGAGAGACTCCTTATAGATGATCCATCCAATATAGTTTGACTCCAAAATCGCATAAGAATTTATTCAATAATCCACAATCCATAGGCTTAGTTCAAAAATTCATTCCTTTACCAATGAAGAAATATAATATATCAAAGTGCATAAGATATGTAAAATTTTAAAATATGAATATGAATTGTATATGAAAAATTGTGTCATTTTGATTTTGTATCTCCTATTTATAAATGGCTGAAGGGTGTCAATTGCTTTTTCAAGCACCACACCTTTTCATGACAAATAACCAATACAAAACTATAATATAATTTTATCAAAAATAACCGGCAGTTTGACGATTTAAATGCCCTCTTCTCAACGATCAACTTTACAAGGTTCTTTCAAACATATAAATGTTTCGAGTCTCTATATTCTCAATTCATGCAAGCTCCTCCTTCAATGCACATATTCATAATTCCTGCAATGAGACAAAGAATTGTTAGATATGAATCACTGGACAACAATTGGTAAAAAACAACATTCCAGCGGCTCTTCTCCAGCAAGCCTGTCCATACTATATCGGGCTCTAAATATTTCTCAGTAATCTATCACTCTTGCTATTCAAGTATTCGTTATGCCTTCTAATACTTCAGACATCTCTGTTATCGTCTTTACCAATGAAGACTTTGGGTGACTGTCATATTCCAACCTTTCTATTCATTTCTGCATCGTATCCCTATTTCTTCTGATTACCGCTCCAAATAGGATGTGAGGGATCCCATTCAAAGTGATGTGACTAAGGTCGAAACAAATGTTTCCACAATCTTGTTGGGCATTCAAATATTGCATCTCTTATACATCACTACTTCTTTGGATTAAACCACTGTGACAACATGATCTTACTGATGCTGACACGATATCCATTTAGGGCATGAAATTTTTACTCCTTATCAGGTCTTCAACACTATGTGCTCATTTAGATCTTGTGACGATTCTTATGTGAATTTGTGGACTTACCCGCATTGTGACTCATCCTGCATAGTGTTCATCATCAATTGTATATGATGGCATGCTACTGATTTTATTGTATTGAAAACTTGTGAAGCGATCTCCATATTTGCAAGAACTATTGCTAGACCCCTTTTTAATGTTATCAAGCCTGTGATATGTAGTTCTGTAGTTACATGAGATGACTGGGAATTCGAAAGCACCAAACCTACACAAGTTATGTCTTCTCGATATCCTTATGATTGTGAACTCAAATTCCTCAGTTCTGAAAATCCATATGAGAATCACTTAATTGATATGACAATTTCATCTTCTTCAAGCTCTTCAACTATTGCTTCTAAGGCAGCCAATGATCCAAACTTCTAGGAAGATATCATGGGGAAGAAATCTGATGTGTATTCAACTTTATATTCTGAGAATGCAGTCTCACGTCCATACCTTCTCTAACAGGTCCAGTTTTTTAACGGACATGTGGATATAAGGGTAAACTCATTGGTAGAAACTCAATGGAATCATCAGTAACTGGACAACTCTAATGACAACTTATAGATCAGAAATGGTAATCTGCAGATCTGCTGTGTTATGTATTAATTATCTGCATCCTCCTTATACATATGTTTTGTACTGTCTTTTAGTTTTATTGTTGCCTCATATATCATGCCAGCGCTGATGCATTCTCTTAATAGGTAGATATATATTGGAGCTAAATTGATGTATGTTGGCCATCTTGTTTATCTGCTTTGAACAACCTCTTGAAATAATCTTTGATTCTATATCTAACATTCTTCTATATAGGATAGAATAGAAATATGAAAATGTTTTGACTATGTTGCTGCTTCGTACTAAAGTATAGAATCGAAGTGAATACTCACTCAAATATATTTCAATCGTTTTTCTTTTGATTAATGCTATCCTTGTCCATATAAGAATGATACCATTTCACATCAATGATAATCTCCAACATATATTGTTCTGAAAATCTTTGACATCCATGACGATACTTCTTTCAAGTCTCCAACATCATAAATGGAGGCCGAAAATTTGGTGTCCATCACGTTGACCTCTTTTATCCTCTCTGTTAGCCACTTCACCATCACCTACCTCCCTTTAGCCGACCACTCTATCCTTAGCCTCATTCTTCGCTCTGCCCCTGCGCCCTCATCCTCCTTGCTTCACCCCCCATCCTTACCCTCATGCCCCCGTACCACTTTCTGCTTCTCGGAGTGCGACTGTTACCTCTTCGCCCTCCACCTCAAACGACTTCTCCCTCCGAACCTCTTATCGGATGCCTCCCATGCTTTGTCTTCGTCTTTGTTTGACCTTTTAGCTACTGATATTTGGGAGGCTGCCCTCCTCTCCATCCCCCACCTCACTTCTCCCTCCCACCTCAGCTGTTAGCCAAAAATCTTGTCCCACGAACCAATAGTATGATGATAAATCTTTCCACCGCTCCCTGCGTGATTCCTTCATGACTCATTCCCCCTCCTACACTCAAAGACATTGGTATTTCTAATATTCTTCAAGCAGCGATTATGAGACTTTATGAGATAGTGATTGGCAGATTTAGGACTCCTGAGGATTTCTTCAATCCGATTCACAACACCATTGGGGTGATGCAAGGCTGCCCTCTCTCCCCCACTTTATTTGGTATCTATATTGATAAGCTTGAGGCCTTCCTCAGTGAGGCTTCCTTCCTAGGGATGGTTGCTAATTACACCAAGTTATGATCTCCATTCTACTCATTGTCGATGAGGTGGTTCTCTTAGCCTCCTCTCCAGGGGTTCCAAAAGGATTATTGATGGGTTGGCCTCTTTCTATGACCGATGTCAACTCGTTGTAAACTTGAGTAAGACTCAAGTAATGGTCTTCAACTATCTGAAGACCTCACATCTTCACTTTAGCTTTCAAGGTCAAGCGATCAAGATTGTCTCTTCGTACACTTATCTTGGGGTCAAGTTCTCTAGTCCTCGCTTCAGCATGAGCCCTACTTACCTGCCCAAGGTTGCCAAGGGCTTAGGTTCCCTCACCCTTGTGGAGAGACAGTGCTTCCAACATCACTTTTTGGACACCGAATCCAAGTTATCTCTCTTGGACTCTTTGGTCAAACCAACAATTTTATATAGCTCAGTAGTTTGCGGACTTCTCGATTCTAATTAGGCATCGATCGCATGGATCCAAACCCTTCTCCTCCATCGGATTATCAAATGTCACTAATACACTCTACACAGTATTATTTTGGCCAAGTTTGGGGCTTATCCTTTCAAGCTTAGCACTATCTTCGATTTGATCTAGTTCCTTCACCGCCTCAAGGGCTTTGCGGACTCCACAGATGGTCGCCACAAATACTCCTACCTCAAATATTGCTCCTCCGTTGATATTGCCAAGTTTGTTTTGATGCCCAGTGCTCGTTGTTGGTATACCCAGGCCAATGTTATATTGAGCTCGATCAAGATTGCCATCGATCATCTCCCACCTTACCAATTTTCACTAGATGCTCCTGCCCATCTCCTCTTCTCGCAGCAAGAGTTGAATGGGCACGTCAAACTTGACATATACAGACAATACATCGTCACGACTTGGATTAACCCTCATGGGGGTCTGCGTCCGCGGATGACGTTCTACTCTGAGCACTTTTTAGAGATCTATGTCGAGATTATTGTGCATCTCTTCTACTTGAGTCGGCACTTGAGCCACACCCTCCGCATCTCCCTAGGATCTTTCAGTGTCGATTCTCACCGACTCCAATGCTAGACGGATCACCATTTGACCAAAGACAACCGCATTTGCCGCTTTTGAACTTTATCAGAGACTGAGATTGAGATCCATTTCATCTTCAAATGCCCCATATTGAGATCAGAGGCAAGTTCCACTATTTATTCAAAGACTGCAGATCTCTTTCGGCCTTCCTCAGTTATTGCAACCAACAAAGTTAAGCGCTCTACCTCCAAGGGACTTCGCAACTCCATGACCACACTTTACAACTTATATCTCCATAGAGTCAAACCTCAGATCAGCTCATCACTGCATTTTTCCCACCCATATCACCCTTTAGGGACATGAAACAGCTGCTAGCTACACCCGTCTTCAGACATACCAGATCTATTGGACCTCGTCACAGATACATCAAACAACAGCACCCTATCTCTAGTGCTACTCAAAAAGGAGCTTGGACCCCTAGTCTTCCCGGGCCTTATCCTTCTGTGATGGATTTCTTTTTACCGAGAAAGGATATTTAGTCCTCTCGTCTATTGGTTGTTTCCTTTCTTTTCTTTGTTGTTTGTTCTTTCTTGGACACTGTTTGGTTCTCCCGTTGAGTTGCTCTTCATTGGACCCTTTAGTTGGTCTCTTGTTGGACATAAATATCATTATCTTATCTTATCTTCATTTTCAAGCGCTAATATCATTATCTTATCTTATCAACTTCATTTGGCTATGGACTACATTTACGAAAGGGCGGAATTTTCATTTTCAGAGGACTTTTAAGGGCAGAAATCCTATAATCAAAGGATTTATGAAAACTTTTGGCTCTCTTTTGACACTTAAACTGAAAGACCTACTCAATTAGCCCCTCTCAATCGCCATTTTCTTTCATTTTTGTTCTGCAACCTGTTCATCATTTATTTAATCCACTTTTGAGCATCATATTGAAGAGCAAAATTTTTCACATGTGAGGAATGGGCAGAGTTCCTCTAATCAAAGGAATTCCACCAACCTCTAGTGAGTCAACTTTACCTCTAAAATATCATTTCCTAAAAAACGTATCATTTTGAACACTATTTCGTCCAATCTCCCTATATAATGCAACAAAATTTGGATCAGAACTTCTCTCATTGCGAAGGCAGAAATTCGTGAATCGAAGAATAATAATGATTGGCAGAAATCCTCTAATCAAAGGGATTCTCCCAACCTTACCTCCATGCTCACTTTGGCTTAGTTTGATGGCCTCTTACTTTCGTTTATCAGCCCCTTAGACTTCATCATCCAATCACCACTCTTTCTCCTCATGAACTTCAAAACGCATCAAAAGGGATAGGATCAAGGCTGGGTGGAGGTTCCTCTGGGAGAGGAATATCCATGGCGGAAATCCTCCAATCAGACAAGTTCCACCAAGGGATTCGAACTTCATCGCCTTGACCTTTTGTTTTCATTTCACCACTTCCACATACTTGGGACTTGGAATACATCAATATTTTGATCCTCTATTAAAAGCAGTGACTCCAGGATTGGAGGAAAAATTGGGGCAGAAATCCTAAAGCCAGAGGAATTCTACCATCTTCTTTTGCTTCCCCACACTTAGAATTAGCACATTTGACCTTGAAGTGACCTCACAACTCAACCGACTTCAAATTTAAACCCTTGACTCCATTCTATCTCCTACTAAGGCCTAAAGACTTGAAGTTGTTGCTATCACCTAAGGCTCCTAAACTACCTAAACCTATTGTTAAAAATGAAAAAAGAGGGGTCCCCATTTACAATGGGGAGATGGTGTGAAAATGATGACCATTAAGGAGGGTATTCAAATAATATTGTAATATTTCTATAAGGGTTATTTTTGTTGATTTAAAGAGATTCCTTTTCTATGTTTTGTTAACAAATGTTTCATTTTTAAACATTATCTTGTTATGTGTTACAAATAGAGCCTTTTGTCTCTATTGTATATATTGATTTATAATAACATCCATTCCTTCTACTCATCTTGGGCATCCACATAAATGAAGAGCTCAAAACCTCTAATTTTCACTTTGTATCCCTTTATTTAGTTTCAACCTTGACTTGGACAACTAGGCAAACTTGCTCTTTCAATCTACTTTCGTTCTATCTTTTGCCTTTTCAAATGAAGCATTTAGATCAATTTTAGGTGGAGCTTTTCTTAATGTCCACCAAGTTGTGGAAAACCTTAATGTCGCAGTGGAACTTTTGAGCATGGCAACCTATCAAGAAATACTCCACAATTCAGAATGTAATGGAGACATCTCCACCTTCCGTCAATTGGACAGAATTTTTGAATAATTGACTTTAAAACTAAACTTATTTTACGTTTTTTTTCCATTTCACACTTTTAAACATTTTGTCAACTAGTTTTGATGAATTTCACACTTTTCTTCCCTCTACTTCCATTTTCATATGATGAAGCCTCTACTCTAATAACCTTCTAACTCAATCACAGACTGCCATTCCCAGGATAAAGTAGAAAAGGCAAAAAAAAACTTACAGAAAATATAAAATTTTGATATATTTGGGAAGGAACAAGAAAGCAGAAATCAACTTTCTAACAATAGAATGTTTGATTTCTGGCAGACACCAAAACAACTAACCTGAATTTGGACATTTTGTAGTGGCGATTTCGCGCTTGACAAATAACCCCCATCCATGATTCTACCTCAATGACTTGGAGTAGATTTTCATTAACCTTAATCCTTCCTACCTGTGCCTGGCATCTGCACCATAGTCTTTCTTTTAACTTCACTCATTCCTTCCTTCGATTGGCTTGAATTTCCACTAATACTCAGCGCTTGAATGAAAAACATCCAATATACATCTTCAGTGGACCACGACATGTCAACGCCTAAGATCTTGAATGTTTGACAAGAAAGATGACAAAGTTGACACTGATACAATAAGCATAATCTGACATTTGGCTGCACATATGGTCGACCTTTTAAGTGTTTTAGGGTAGCGCTTTTGTGTACCAACTCGAGGGCAAGGAAGGAAGTTCAGACTTCTCATATAGAGGTCATTTATCATTTTGTAGAAGGTTGGACAAAATTCTTTTAGGCTTGAACCACATTCATTCATGAAGATGGACTCAATGCACAATTTATGATTGTGTCCCCTTTAGAGGAAGTAGATGAAGGACAAGCACTAACCTCTATTGATGACTTAATCTTGGAGAGTCAAAAGAGTTGGAGGATATGGTGTTGCAAAGAAAAGATTCAGAAACAAGAAGCTGAACAAAAGAGTCTTGCTTGTTTGCCAACAAGGAAACAAGACAATTAGTAAATCGAGGAGGAAGTGAGACAACTAGTAAATCAAGAAGAAAGTGAAACAATTATTTTGACATCTCCTAAAGCATTGAATTTTTGGGAGAAGAAAAGGAGGAATCATCCATCAGGGATCCAAACAACAAATTGCTTCATCATTCAACCCAATGATTTTGAACAAAATAAGAACAGTTTTGTCAAGGCCACTAGAACAAGAAGGTAGTTGCTGTCCATCTGTGGTTGTTATTCCATCTCTGGCAGTTGTGCTTTTACCTGTTTCAAATATGCAGTAAGAACAAAGAAATAAAGAAAGCCTTGTCATTTCCAAGACATTTATGAATCTTCTACTACAAAAGGTCGCTCCTAATATTCCTATTTGTAAGTGGCATAAGCTTTGTGAGGAAATGTTAGCAAGTTTAGTTGGTTGTAAAGACGAGCTAGTACAACACAGAGAGAAGAGGGTGTGATAGTATGAAGATTATTGCACATTTCTATTTAAAGCTGTTGGCAGTTACTTTTGGCTAAGGAAATGAGACGAAGTTGACACATTGCCATTTCTAGCTGTTTTTCTTCACATTAGAGCTTCTGGACTAAAACATCTGCATCAATCTTGATTGTAATTAATTGTTCTTGTTTTTCTCTTTGTTTCATACAACCACAACTCTGTTCCATTTCCAGCAACTATAAGACACTCGTTCAAACAACTAACACATTCTAGTCTCGTTCGGTATAAAGTTATTCGAATAGGGAAGCATTTACATCTATAATTTCCAGTAAACAATGGGTTTTCAAGAGGTTACAAATCATACAAATTACTCTATTAACACAAAACCTTATAACAGATTTGTTGTAAAAACTTTTGGGTTTCAGGATCCCTGTAAATTTGTAAAACCTGTTTTACTTAATCAAAAACACAAAACCTTATTAAAAAAATGATCCATCCAACTATTATTCCTTATTTACAAAAATTGGCACGTACATATGCATCATATAGTCCTCCAAATAAGTTATGTGGCCAACTTTTTAAAACTAATCGTGGTTCATAACATCCCTAAATTAAGAAAAATGTCTCAGTGTGAATTCTGTCAGAATGCTAGTGATATTACCTGTCCAAAGAAAGATCATAACTAGAATTTGAGTTACGCTCTCTCCATTTTCCTGAATTATGCGGGGTTTTGTATATAAGTTTGATTGCATCCCTTGCAACTATTGCTTTATTCACATATATAGGCACCTGCATTAAAACTTTCTTAAGCACAAGGCACAAAAATGATACTTCTTGAATACAAGAATTTAGTTAGATTAATTAAATTATGACTCAGAACAAAGTAGTGACATAAATAACTGGGAGGACAGAAATGGAGAGAGAAAGGAAGATGAGCAATAACGTAGGGAAAAATGATCGAAAGTCCTTTCCATTTTGCAAACAATAAGAAAATAAAAAACATTGTAAGAAACTTCTTTAGGAGATTTCAAAGACACCCGTAGTGTACAAACCAATCAATCTCAGAAGAAAATCTTTTATTATTCAATAAATTTAGCCAACCAACATTAAAAGCAGAAGTTTCACACCACACTTGTATCCAAGAATTTTAGAGAAAAGGGATTAACGTTTAGCATCTCTTAGCTACTTCAAAGTTTCAAACAACATAGTGTACCATAAGCATGTATAGAAAACTTTTGAATTGTCTATAGTCTATACTTAAGCCACATTATGAGAAGGCAATGTAATTTTAAATTTTGAACATAGAATGTCCACTAGCCACAATGAGCCAAATAAATTATTTCATTTTAAAATACCTCTACGTCTTGTACATGATCTAATAAATTAGCTATGATTGCTCACAATGGTGCAAAGCAAGATTACTGAATATCATCTTAACATAAGTTTGCCTCCAAAACCATCTGCTATGCATATATTTAAATGAACTGTTAAATGACTTCAAATCCAGAAATTTGTATAAACTGATCAATACCTGCTCATATAAACTCCAAATCAGAAATTCCAAAAAAAAAATTAAAAACTAGGTAGAAGAAGGACTTACAAATAAGATATTCAAAAGTTTGCAAGCAAACAATTTTTTAATAATAATTATATCTTGCAACTTCTAAAATACATTTAATGGGTCCAATTTTTTTAGCTAATACTAAATGGATCTCCCTTGGCCTTAATAGCTAGAGTCAAGTTAGAGAGTTTTCCACTAAATTAGTTGTAATCCTATTGTTAGTGTGAACATTGTATAATACCTAACTAATTTCATAATATGTTTAGATCATATTATTTACTTTTGCTAAGATCATTTAAGCCAAGAGGCTTCACACAGTGATATCAACTTTGGTTGTAAACATTTGAGCATTTTTTTTAAAATTGACAGGCAACTGGCATAGAGTTACCAGCACACATGCAAGTGAAGTCACGGCATGGAATAAATGAATCAGTGGACATAAAAAGAGGTGTTTGACAATTACAAACCTTTTGTCTACTTCAAATAATAGCAGTTTCATACAATGAAGCTAATATTTTCTCCATTCCGGTCGAGATTTCTCACCATTGCCATTACCCTCACCTTTTGCTTCGTATGCTATGTCCTGTATCAATGATAACCCAATGTGGAAACTCAAGTCTATTGATTCTCTTTCTGCTCCTGCTGCCATGGATATTGCAATATGGCAATCTTTAAAGGTAAGGGTTTTGTTTCTGTTTTCCAGCCAATTTTTTGTTCTACTGTCAAATTATGTGTAATTTGCTGTCAGTTATGATAGAAGAATGTTTTGGCTCAGAAATTACGTCTATGTGCAGGAAGCCATGGAATCTCAGGCCAAAATATGATTTAGAAAAGGAAAGCTTTTGCATAAGACTGTGATCCAGCTTCATGAATTACATCAAATCTGCGACAGCCTCCTAGTCACTGGGAAATCTCTAAGCAGAAAACCAAAGAGCAACATTAAGCAAAATGATGGGAAGAAATCGCCAGCACAAGAGACAGAAAAGATAATCAGACTGTTGGAAGAGAAAGTCAAATAAAAAATGGCATCGACATATTTACTCCTGGGAGACGGAGATAGATTAAACTTTCTTTGCAGGACTCTTTAGCATTAAATCTGCAGGCTTATTTACTAACATTAAAAGTTTCTTCACTTTTATCTGGTTGACGAATCTCTCTGTTAGTGTTGAATCTTTGTTTTTTGTGCAGAGTGACGAAAAGAAAGAAATGGCAGCAGAGAGAGAGGAAAGTCAAAAGCAGTTCTGTTGAAAGTGGAAAGTAGTCTGCAATCCTTTTGATATCATTGTACACTTGCCTCCAAAATGAGGTCTTGCTACCCATAAACTGTAACTCTTTATGGTATTTCTTTTTCAAACTTGACACATTATAAATCTATTCATGATAAGAACCTTATGTCTATCTAGAAAAAAAATCAGTTAGTTTTAGGAACATAGTGTGGCTATGCTGCTGTGGATCACTGTGCTGTGCTGTTAATAATGGGCAAATATTTCTGGTCTGTTTTTGTTAATTTTATTGATTCCGAATATTATTAAAATCTCTCTTTCAATCAATCACAGGTAGGCCACACCACTGACTACCAACGGGAAAAGATTCGGTCGCATGGATATCAAATAGTATGAAGTAATTCTGCCACAACCTACATTTGTATTTAAATTAAAAGTAAAAAATTGTATTTCAAGGCACTGACTGAATGCTTGGTTATGAGCGAATTTCTGGGAACATGAAATAAATGCTTGACTACGATATACAAATTAAATAACATAATTACAATATACTTATTAAAAAACAAAATTACAATATACATATTTAAAAAGATTAAAAATAGTAGCAGCGGGTAGACTTGCATCTGCAAGAAATGGTTCCAGATGAATACTGTTCTCTGTCACACAACATGCTTGCTCATAGAAAACACTCTGTTAGCTCGCATTCATTATCTTAAAATAATATAAAAGGAAAGATGTCCCAGTCTTCAAATGGCAAAGAGGTTTTTTAATATTCAAAAATAGGAAAGTCAAAGTCAATAAAAATATTATTATATTTGTGTGTAGTTGGAGCCTTCCAAGCAAACGCTTTCTTATTAATAATTTGGTTAAAAAGCATTTTCATTTCTTTAGAAGTTCACCCCTACTAATGGAAATTAGATTTGATGCATGTATGACCCAATTAGCCATCTATCAAACCAATCATGAAATCTTGGAGAGATCACAAAAATAAACAGAAATTATTATTATTATAATATATACATATGAATTAAATTATTATGTGTACTAATATCATTGATACATTTAAATATAATAGTTGAGATAATATCAATAAAGAAGATATGTTTTGAAATTTTTAAAAAATAAGAAATTAGTTTTGAATAATAAGTTTCTTTTTCTACATTTTAAGATAATTTGAATTAGTATTCTTTGTCAAATTGTGTTTAGTATATTCTAATGAAATGAAAAATAAAATAGAATTTTTGCTTATATATTTGAAAATATATAGAAATATTTTATTTGTATCTAGATTTTAGTTTTGAATTTTGATTTATTGAAACTTTAAAAAGCTATGGTAAAAAATAGAAGAGTTGCTTATATAAGTTATATAAAAATTTAGAAAAGTTTCATACATATCTAGATTTTACTTTTAGATTTATTCTAAAATTAAGTGTTACTGCATTTAAATGCTTAAATTTTCAGAATTTTGTTTAATTTTAAAATTTTAATTCATTTGCATGAAAAAAGAAAAATAGAATAGAAATGTTGATTATATATAGATTAATTTCTTTTCTTTTTTTTCAATTTCACAACTAAAACAATACTTTATTTGCTTAAATTCAGTGACTTTCTACTAATGTCGAAACAATTTAAGTTGGGCTTTTAATTAAAAAATATATTAGTAATATATTTAATTTATATATAATAAGAATAGAAATGTCAAATCACTATTTGATAATACTTTATATTATTATTTAGCTAATATAGTTACTATCAAACATATTTCCATTCTGAGAAAACATGGTCTAAGATTTGATATAAATAAATGTACAAGTTCTTTCTTTAGAAAATATTTAGTTTCTAAAACGTAGTATCTCTCGGCTTATTTTGATTATGTTTTTTAAAATGTAGGTATGCTAGTTTACTTTTTGTCTCATAACATAGGATTAAGAGTCAAGATCCTTGTTGTTATCATAGAATGTCCTAAAATTTCATTTATATCTTTATAACAAGCATTTCCTTGTATGTTGTACTGATTTCATTATTAAATCAACGAAGGCTCTTACTTCATAGCATTTTCGATGCTTCTCACTTTTGTGCAAGATTATTTTGGTTACGAGTGACTCTAAGAACTCTTGCATACCCTGAAAGCTTCAGATCTGCAATTCGCTATTCTCTTTTTGACAGAAGTTGCCAGAAGCCTTCAAACTGTGCATTCTAGTGCCAAATGTAGCTCGCAGTTAAGCTTAGAAGGTCCAAAAACATATAAATCAATATAGAACTCAATAAATTTTAATGCCAAAGTATATTTGAGTTTTTGGGAGGGGTTTGCCCTTTTCTCCAAGGAATTCTTGAGAGTGGCCTTGCTCAAGCTGATAGTTTTCCTATATCCATACAATGCATCGATCTAATTCTACTGTGTGCCAAGTTTTGTGACTCAAATAAAGCAGTAAAATATGTCAATGATGAAGTTGTGGTAAGTCCATAAATAGGTCCTTCCAACTATGTCTGTAAGAGGAATATGCTGAGGTGACTAAAGGGATAGCTGAAGGATTTTTCCAAGCAAACAAAGAGGAATGTGAGACCATGATAACCCAGGAAAAGAAGAAAACAACCCTTGAAGCTCCCTGGAAGTTTATGAAAGCTGACATTTCTTGACGAATCGTCTGATTTGATCACTCTTCTAAATAGAATTGTGTGGCATAATGAAACTAGTACTTTCCATTTCTAGATGTGTCTTTGTCTTATTGTCATTTGTCAAGGGTGATAAAATATTGACTAGGTGGATATTATTAGTGGAAACTTTCATGAATGATCGATGGATCTCAAAGCCACCGAACATTTCTATATGACTTCATATTTGTTTTATCCAAAAGCAATCACTAAGGATTTGCCCAATCCCAGAAATCAAGGTGTTTTGAATGTAACAACAAAAATTCATCATAACTACACTCAATTGGTTTATGAAGAACAAAATAGAAGCTATCAAAGAGCAAATGGAACATTTAGTAGGCTTATACTTCAAAAATTAAATGATAATATTGTAGTTTGAATGTCAACTAAAATTGCAATTCTAATTATGAAACAGAAGTTATTTATTTATTTCTAGCTTTACATATTATTCGTATTGGACGATTTTAGGGTGTTCCCTATAAACTCTTAACATTTTCTGAGTGAAAAGCTGATACTTGTAGAAGTTTATAAATGGAGAGAGAAAAGTGGTTGCAATTTTGTTTCCAACTGGTCTTTCATTACTATCAATGCAAATCCTCTTTTGATTCTCAAAAAAATAGAAATTGAGAAATCGCTAGCTAAAGTGGTGTTGCACCTATGTAAAGATATCCCAATCAACGGCAAGAATTTTCTTAGATATCAGTGCAGATCCTCTTCTCATTCTCAATGAAAGCTTTAGTCATTTAATCAAAATCTACAGGTTTAACAATATGAATCTAGTAAATACAAAATATAAAATATTATCGTACTGCTCCTAGGATTGTGTACATTATTGTTACAATACCTTGCACCTCTTTGCCAGATTGATGGCATCTGATGGACGTGCATCTACACTAAGCATTGCCTTCTCCCCTGGCTGCACATGTTAAAAATTCATTTCAGAAAACAGATGGCAAACAAACTCCTCAAAAATAAAATTTTGCGGCCCCCAAGACAATTGTCTAAATCATTTGATAACTTTACATACACTCTTAATAGATTTCATAATATAAAGTAGAACATAAAAAGAGAGGATATGTCACTTGAACCTTGCCAAAGAATATACGAGCATAATATGTATTAACCACTCTTTCCGTGATTCGCACCATTCGCACCTGTAGTGTACAAACAGCCAACAAAGTCCCCATCATCAAGGCAACCTTTATAAACCAAAAAAAAACTAAAACTCTGCAAATGAGAAAAATCATCTATAAGGAAACAAATTATACTACATTAATATGCATGGTGAGTACACTCCAACATCTTGCGTCTCCCGAAATCCAACATGCACCCAACAAAAGCTTGATAATTTACTCCATCTAGCAAAAAAAAAGCATACACATACAAATTCCACAAAACAAAAATAGAAATCAAATGGCAATGCATCATTTTGTTTCCCTGCTGCAAGGTACCGATGACTAATAAGAATTATGAATAATGCATGTATGTCGACCAATTTCAAGTCGTCAAAAGTTCCTTAGTTACAAGTTCGAGTTCGAGTTCGAGTTCGAGTTCGAGTTCGAGTTCGAGTTCGAGTTCGGGTTCAAGTTGAGGTTTGAAGAACCGGTTCGCTGGTAAAACAAAGTTTTGAAATAGGGTTTGGATTCCTTTGGGTTCGTTAGTACTAGAACATATGAAAAGGATACACACACACACACACACACACACACACACATGTATGCAGCCTAGAAAAATGAGTTAAGATTAGAATGCCACATAGTACCATAAAAACAACAAAATAACTATAAACTTGTAATCATACCATCATATCTATTATAAACACCAAAATATTAAAATAATATCAAGTTCAAGTATCATTGTTTTGACTTCAACAATTAGAACTTTATACTAAGTTTCAATAATCTAATGGATCATTTAAATTTTCATCTTCTACTTCTCCGTCAAAGGCATTAATTGATTCACAAACGGTGTCAATGTCAATGGGATGAACAGCACTAATAACATTGCTGCTTTCTAATTTGTCAAACACTTATTACTTTTTCATTGTACAAAGAGCTTGTTAGTTTGCAATTAACATCCTACTTGAGAAATGTTATGTAAGTAGCTTGCAACTCTCTTCATCTATCAAAGATGTTTAATGTTTAAAATATGATTTATCACTATACAAAGCTTATAATTAATTGGATAGGGACCATTATCAGCAATTGGATATAACAATTTCACTGGAAGAGATCTTGAGGGTTAGTTGAATTTGATGTAATAAGTATCTCAACTTCAACAAATTTTGTTTTGTAATGTTCAAGATCTTTATTCAAATTCGATGATAATCATTCTCTACACTAAATTATATAATGTTTCCCAATGGAATTGTACTTGGTTCGCACTTGGACTGCCTAGGTCTGCCTTGCTTCAACCATGGTTCGACCTAGGTTTGGCCTGGAGGTGTCAACCTGTCTGAGTTCGAACCCAAGTGGAACCCAAAAGGAAACTGGGACTAGGACCAAGGACCAGTTTGAAATTCGCCTAGTTTGAAGGGCCAGGGGAAGAACTGGGTAACTAAGCTCAGGCCCAATAAGCCCTAGAACGGTCTTAGAAGTATAAGTTAGAAAAGCAAGGAAGATGAACAATGAATAAACTTTGATGAGACCACAAAAATGCATTTTAATTATGTAGATAAGAAATAGCTACACTTTAGAAGCAATAACGACGACCTTGAATTAGCCTCCACAGAAAACATAAAGGATAGCATATGACTATGAACCCTTATGTTATGTACAAATAGATTAGTTGTATAGGAAAATGGCAGCTATGAAAAGGAGAAAACCCTACAGGGATGTGTCCGTTCAAATCTTAGATCAGCTACACATTAGTTATTAGCTCAGCTACTCATATGCAAATGGCAGTTCTTGAAGCAGTCTTCAATCGCACATTAATTATTAGTTGATTACTCAATTACTAAAATGCAGACAGTATTTATGTAATCAGACCGCCATCAATGCACTGATAATAAGGAAAATATTAGTTAGAAAATATTGACCATACAGGTGGCAAAAGGAATATTGGGTCAATTACACTAGGTCTTAATTGTGTAAGTCGTAAAAATTGTTTAAAGTAAAAATGTGTATTTCGCACTGAAAAATTCTTTAGGAATGTGTCATGGCAAAGCACAACACCTATATTGCTCTTGGATTGAACCAAGTTGAAACTTGTACTTAGAAATACTATTTCAAATTTATAATAGATTTCGATTTGCATTTTTTTGATTCCATGTCTTTCTCGAAATTTCAAAACTCAGTTTAGAGATCTCAAATTTTCTGTTTTAGATATTGGCATTTTTATGGTGGGAAGGTAATCGTGCCACAACGCCTGATCTTGAAAATGTTGTCATTTGCATATTGTTGTTGTTAATGTCTTGCCCAGAAATAAAGATAAACAGCAATAAGAAAGAATAAAAAAGGTACAAAAGACACAAGACATTTATCCTGAAAAAACCCTTCTACTTGTGTTGATATTGTAGCTTCAGTCGGATTGAATTGATGTAGAGTTGATTCCCTATGGTTATTGGTTAAACACCATTGCATTTGATTAATCGTCAATTAGACAGACATACATAAATACATATCTATGTGTGTATGTATGTACATATGTATGTACGTACATATGTATGTATGTATTGTTGTTACTAATGTCTAATGGAAATTAACTTCAATAACCAATATTGATAAACATAGAGACATGTCTCTTTTACTCCTATATACATGCATTCGGATCTGCACTTGGAAAACACACAGTGTCATTACATTTGCAGAGATCTTTCATCACTAAGATGGTATCAGAGCAAAGCCTGGGAGGACGATCTCATTAAAAAAATTTTAAAAAACCAAACATGGCAGAATCAATATACAGCTTAAACCCAAATTAGCAGGGGATAAATTAAGAATATGAGGAATGGAATATAAGCAATAAGTGCCATGTATTCCTAGAGAATCACCTCATTGATTTCAGGTCTCGTAGTATGTCACTGGAAACCTCTATGCAGATCACAATATGTTCAACGATACAAATAGACATATCAGGTTTGAACTGCAGTTTGGAGATTATCCTCAACAATACCTTGAACAAAGATTTGGCATTCAATCCTAGATAATGCCTATCAGTAGATCACTAATTCTGCAAATTACCATCAACAATTTTGATTTCATATTTCGACATTATCGGAAGGTAATTTGATGAAAATAATATACTGTACCTATGGCAGTATTGGATATATTCTCAACAGGCATATAATACAGACTATAGTCGATAGTGGAGAGATCTCAACAAAGGAATAGATATTGAGGGATCAGGAAATAAAATAAAAGAATGATGGGGAATATATATGACTGCTTGAGTATGCTTGGAATGAACAACCAATCAATGATAGCTTTTTATTGTGGAGCATATAGTGCAAACAGAGATAAGGAATATATAATTATCTAAAGAAAAGGAGTAAAATCAGCAACTAAATGTTGACACATCACAAGAAGCAATTGACTGAATATTCTTGAAGGTCGCATTGTATAATAGGAGTAAAATCGGCAACTCAATGTTGACACATCACAAGAAGCAAATGACTGAATATTCTTGAATGTCGCATTGTATAATACAAAGGAGCGAATAGGAAAGTAAAAATACAAAGCGTTGCATAAGACGATGAAAGACAAATAAGTTTAATCTTACTGATATTTGGCATGATTCTTCAATGAACTTCTCTACACAATATCACCTATCGTTTTTAATATTGAGAATTATCACAACAAATATATATATATATATGAGATTTGTAAAGAATAATAAATATTACTAATCTATATTCTTTAGAAGAACATAAATTTAAATTAGATATTTATCTATCTTATATTGGATTTAATGCAAAATTATTACTCTTGAGTATTATATTTGCCTTGATCTTTTCCTCTAAGAATGTTCTCACAAGATAAGGAAGATCGATATCAAATTTAGCGAGAGTCTAACAATTCTTCAAAGGCAACTTTGGATGAGGAGCTGAAAAGATTGATATTCAGAGGGAGTCAGAAAATTCATGTGAGTAACCGCATTTTGATGGCCTACCCCCTATTTACATTATGAGGAAGTGACGAATTCCAAATGATTATCAATTGTATCTGTAGAAGTTATTGAAAGATGATAATCTTTCAATAACTTAATCTTCTATTATGATAGACATCTTATGATGGCTGAAACAGATCATGATAGATGATAACTTACATGATGGATTAAGTTCCTTAAATAGACCATGGCCTTTTATTGTGATAGACATCTTATGATGCTTGAAACGGATCATGATAGAAGATAACCTGCATGTTGGATTAAGTTCCTTAAATAGACCATGGCCTTATATTGTGATAGACATCTTATGATGGCTGAAACAAATCATAATAGATTATATCTTTTATGGTGGATTAAGTTCCTTAAACAAACCATGGTTTTTCCTATGGTAAGTATCATTGGGGATACGTGTGCACATACACTAATGAACACTTTTTTGAGTACTTGGTGAATGTTATGCAACTTAACATTCAGAAGCCCATTACTCAAAGAGTACTTGATGAATGTCATGTGACTTGGCATTCAGAAAGCCATTACTCTAGATATCATAAACAATATCAAAATGTTGAATATCTTCTAATCAAAGACATTCTTATATTACATTGAGGTAATATTTAGCCATGAGTTTATCCTCCCTAGCTAAGAGGGAGTGTTGAAGTTGTAGCTTCAGTTGGATTGAATTGATGTAGAGTTGATTCCTTATGGTTATTGGTTGAAAACTATTGCATTTGATTAATTGTCAATTTTATATATATATATATATATATATATATATATATATATATATATATATATATATATATATATATATATATATTGTTGTCAATAATGTCTAAAGGAAATAAACTTCGGCAACCAATATTGATAAACATGGAGACATGTCTCTTCTACTCTTATATACACGCATTCGGATCTGCACTTGGAAAACATAGTGTCATTACATTTGCACAAATCCTTCATCACTGACAACTTGAAGGGAAAACACAGCCACACATGAAAAATATTTTTTTTATTGATAATAAAATGATCAAGTACAATGCTTTCGCTCGATACAGTTGTATCTACACACAAAGCAATCGCATGAATATATAGAATCGAGAAACTCTTCATATCACATCTAAATCTCTTCAATTTCCAAAAACAAGTCTCTTCATATTTCCAAATGCATGCCTCTTTCGATGATGCGTGCCTCTTCATATAATATTATCTCAAACATTATCATAAATATCTTTTCGAGTTATAAACACAATCCATAGATATTATCTTAATTTCAATATATAGCAAAAACACAAATAAAGATCTCTATCGCAACTAAAATCTTCAACATTCTCTCTTAGCAAGAGAGAGATCTTTAGTATGGCCAACACACATAGTTGCAACCAAAAGATGTCAAAGCTAAATTCTCATGACATAGATTCTCATAAAAATATGTTATCTCAACATAACATAATTCATCATAGCAGCATAAAATAAAAGTCATGGAGTCACGCACGACTTCCACCATGCCTAATCGCAGAAGGTGGTCCACCTTGGACTTCTCCCAACAAAGAATGCATTTCCACCATGCCTACTCACAGAGGGTGGTCCACCATACCTACTCATAGAAGTCGGAATGAGGGGTTTCACGTCAAACTTCTCTCAGAGAAGAATACATTTCCACGATGCCAACTTGCAGATGGTGGTCCAATATACCTACTAGCTCGTCTGTGATCTCTTGTTGGACATTAATATCTTATCTTAACTTCTCTCACAAAGAAGAATTCATTAACAAAAGGTTTCACCTCAAACTTCTTCCTCCTCGAGAATAACTCATGAACATGTATAAGAATGGTTGATGTTCTACATAGACTCCTTCTCGACAAAGACAGTTCTTTTATCATCACAATAGGTGTTACATCCCAATTTTTGACCTAATTTAAAATATAGCTGTTGAGGTTCACATGAAGTCAGTTGACAGTTAAATTTGTTATAATCCTACGAAATAGTAAGATGGTTAATCATTATAATTATTTATCACGAATTCATGAAATTGAATAAGTGGTTATTTATAACTTGTTATGATAATATGATTGAATTACGGAGAATTTCCTTGTAGGAAGCATGTCGAAAGTGTGGAAGCATTGTCAGAAAAGAATTAGGCACGAGAGGATCACCATCATTGGGCAAATGGGTTGAGGACCTAGCGACTTGAACACAGGATACATTTGTGGGACCCACATGAGCTATTAAGAAAATAATCTAGGAAAACATAAAATAATCCAATACTATGTTCCTCATATAAGTTTCATACTCTTAGCTTGGGTTTCCATTACCATTGAACCTCTGGCAAACCCGGAACCTCTGCAGATTAAGTATTGACGTTTTGCATGCTGCCGTATATAATTTATTTTGAAGTCGAAGCTGCCATTATAATCTGAGAGTGCAATTGAAGAATGACGAATATCTAGTGTCTAGCAAAGCTCAAGCAACTCCAGATAATATACCAAGTCATGCAAATGATTAGTCTTTCTGTATTGTTAAATTTATTCCTTCATAGTCAATTAAACTTTCCAATTTCCATAACAATAGAATTGCAAGCTGTATTCAATCTTGAGTAATCATAGGAAAACCTTGTTACGATTTGTAGTAAAATACCAAGTCTTGGAATCATAAAGTATTAAACCAATGGAAGCTAAAATACGAAGAGTTTTTGTAAGTTTTAAATCACATAAATGTGAACTACTAGAAGCAATCATTTGCCATTAACTGATATCTTGTTTGGATTTACAAATTGAACTTCTCTAATTTAGCCTTGTTCATGGCCAATGATAACCAAGTAACCGTAGTATGGATCCATAAATCATTATGCCACTGGATATTAAAATTAAACAATCAATTCTAAAATCTTTAAGGAATATAATCTCTCAAATCACAGATTGTGATAAGTTAGAATATATGTTAATTATGAAACAGTTGAGAATCAACAGAAAGAACCGGTTGTTCTGAGAATTCAAACACTTGGGGCTCACCCGACTGTATAGCCAAGGAAAAGGGTGAAGAGGTGGGAGAAAGAGATTTATAATATCAAGAAAATAGAATCAGATGTGATATAACAATGTTTATTATTTTTTAGAAGGAAACATTTCATAGCTCATGCATGGTCATGTTTATTGTATTCTCCTACTATAAAGTTAAGTGGTGTGATTAGATACCAGGATACTCAATGGATGACAAAATGTTCCCTGTCTATTTCGGGTAGGGAGGGTCTTTCTCGATAGAGATTGTGTGGGGATAAGTTAGGGTCCGAGGTTGAGTGGTTAAGCCCCTGACAATGTTTCACCTCTCCACAAGTTGTCGGATGTGCAACAGACAAAGATAAGCTATGCATTCAAATGTTTGTCGAAAACAGTTAAATTTGCTCTTATGATGTATATTCAAGTAGAAGGTAAGATTAATGGAGTTGTATCATCATTACAATTATTTCTTAAAATGAAAGCAATTCTTATCGTCAATATAATTGGCAACCAGTTAGATCGATTGATCTTCTAATTGAATATGGAATACATCTATAGGATTGTTATTCAGTTTTTGAATATATAAGAATAATGATTATGAACATATCTTCTAATCTTAAATTATTGCGACAGTTAAGAAATCGGAAGGAAAGGAATGATATAGTGGTATCTGAAGCCCTAATTGATTCAGTGGTATGTAGAGCCCTAACTGATTCAGTGGTATCTGGAGCCCTAAATGATACAGTGGTATTTGAAGCCCTAATTGATTCAATGGTATCTAAAGCCCTAATTGATACAGTGGTATATGATGCCCTAAATGATCTAATGGTAATCGATGCCCTAATTGATACAGTGGTATGTGATGCCCTAACTGACATAGTGGTGTTTAATGGTAATTGTCATTTGATTCTGATATAGCAGTATTGGATGGTAGTTGTTATTTGATATTGTTATAGTGGTATTTATGGACTAACCTAGGTGGTTGCAGAAGCATCCCTACAATGATTTCTTGGTTCAAATTTCATGGTATGTGGATTTTAATTTCTATAGTAAATTCATTGATGGTGTTTTAAGTTCTTAGTTAAGAAATTTTTTAACTGATTTTAAGCGTCAATCTCTTTCATATGAACGAAACTAATTTAACTGTTGTTGTGAGATTTTCACACCATCACCCCAAAATTTTTGGGGACCCCCCTTTTTCTTTTAATCACCTCGGCAAATTTTTGGATTGTCCAAAATTTTTGAGTTTTGAAAATTTCACACCTTGGTACCTTCAGGACAGATATGGGGAGTCTTAGCTTATTTTCACCCAGTTTTCTTAACTTGATTTTCCAAAGCTATCAATTTTGTCCCTAGGCCGAATAATTTTCTAATTTAATTTCAACTTGGCAGGATAAAGTTGTGAATTTTGTACTTCGACGTTTTCTTTTGAAAATTTGGTTTTAACTCTGTAAATTTAGATAATTTTTAAAAGCGAAATTTCTTTAGACTTAAGTTTTTGGAAAATCTCAAATTTTTCTTTGGTGAAAATTTTTTAATTTTGTTTAGGAAAAGTGCAAAAAATCAATTTTTGGTTCTAAATGCAATTTTTATTTTTTATTTTTTATTTTTAGCTTGGCAAAATCGATTTGGTAGAAAATTGCAAAAAATTAGCTTTAATCGGATTAATTGCCTTGAAAACTTTTAAGTTTTTAATGAATTTGGTAATTTAATATTGAAAAAATGGCTTTTGGTTAGCCAAAATCCAAGTTTAATGACGTATTAATTACTAAACCCTCATTAAATGGAAATATTTAACACCCTCAAGGCCATTTAATTTCCTTTCGCAATTGGAGCTAATTGGTAAATTTAAAAGTGCAATTTTCTTTTGGCAAAATTAATTTTTTTAAGCTAAGTATTTAATTGTGGGCCTTAACTTGAATTTAATTTTTGTTTTTTGTTTTCTCCTAGACCATGTAGGCCAGCTTTATGGAGAAAGAAAATTGGCTATAAAGGGAGTCTCCTCCCCATTTCATTTTCACAAATCATTTCTTCCTCTCCATGTGGGCGAATTTTGTGGAGGAGCAGATTTTTTTCAGACTTGGGCAAATTTTGTGGGAGCCAAAATTTGTGGAGGCCGAATTTTGTGGGAGCCGAAATTTATGGGAGCCAAAATTTGTGGGAGATAAAATTCTGATTTTTGCAAGTGCCTGCAATTTTTGCCCTAGGTTGGGAAATTTTATTTGTAGGTGAATTGCATGGTAAATTCCTAATTTGCAAGGGATTTGAACTACTTGAAAGTCATATCCTAGGTTCCGAAAAGTCGCTGTAAGTTTATCGGTTAAGGTGAATTTTCATCATCTAGAGTTGCAAGGAGTGCTTAAGCTGACATCCATCTTTCGTTCTAGTCTAAGGATTGCTCCGTTTGGTTCTTCTTGCCTTTTGGTCTACCACTCTACCATCCCGTAATAGGGCGACGAGCATGGAGGATGATAGTGCAAGTAAGAATCCCAAGCGGGCGAACACTAAGAAAGACAAAGAGGATACGACGCCCAATACTTCCTTCTTCTTCAAAATGAAGAGAATAACCAACACCAATATCTGTACAGTGGACATGATACGGATGAGGGACAGACTGAAGGAAGGACAATCCCCCTTGGCTATAGGTAGAGGTAATTTCAAATCATTTAGAGTTGCAAAGGGTCCTTAAGCTGACATCCATCTTTCGTTCTAGTCTAAGGATTGCTCCGCTTGGTTCTTCTTGCTTTTTGGTCCACCACTCTACCATCCCGTAATAGGACGACAAGCATGGAGGATGATAGTGCAAGTAAGAATCCCAAGCGGGCAAACACTGAGAAAGACAGAGGATATGATGTCGAAAACTCCCTTCTTGAAAATGAGGCGAATAACCGATACCAATGGTGGTACAATAAAAGGATATACAAAAGGCAGTTGCACATCACAAGCCAAGCATCAATACTTCTATTTCAACCATGTTGAGCAACATTGGAGTGTTACTTGATTTTGAGGATATCAGAGAAGAGGATGTCAATGAAACAGATTTTGGATTGAGGTTGGTTTAGTTGGGAAAGGTTGCTATCAAGAAAAAGCATTTGGGCACCCTTCCCTCTCTCAGCGCTTTTATTGATTTTGCAAAAGAATATGAGAAGGATCACGAAAAAAAATACTACAAGCAGCGAACAACGTGGCAAAGACAGCGGAACTCAAGGCGAAGCACACACCTTGTCCTCCAATGGAAGAAGTTAACGAAAGGCTAGCTAAGTTCATTTCTTTAGCTAAGAAAATGAAAGAAAAGCGAAGATTTATATTAGAAGATCATTTGATGTAAGCCCAAGTGGCAAATTTCCCCTTTCTTCTAGAATAGGACAAGTGTCTATTTTTTATTGGCCACCATTTTGGTGCCTTCTCATTGGTTGCCACTTTTTGCACTTTTTTCATTGGTCCATTGATGAGGTGGCAGCTTCTCATTGGCCGATGGGGTGGCAACCCTAATTAGGGTTTTGAGGATCCAATTTGGATCGTTGATCTTGTTTTGATCTCCACCTCCGTTGTATTTTTGGCCCCTATAAAAGGCCATTTGCTCTCATTTGTAAAGGGTCAGAGAAATTGTTGCGAAGATAATACCAAAATTGCTCTCTTTTTCATTGTTGCGATTTGCATGTTGATTAAGAACATTGGGTATTATTGCATGTTTTCTACTTCCACTTAGTTAGATTTCTTTTCAAGTTGTTAAAGTTGGTTTCATTTGAAGTTGTTTAAGTGAAGTTAAAGTAGATGAATAGTTGTATGGTAGCATTGGTAAATGTTTGATAGGGATCAATACTAGGCCACTAGCATCCTAGCGGCTGGTTGGGAAGCTTTGTGTGGTAAACTAGTTTATTTTTCCTTTGAATCATTGCACCTGTGGAAGTGAGGCCGCTGGTCAGCTCTCATTAGGTTCGATCCCCGTTTGTTTGCTAACCTTCCATTCATAGGAGTAGGAGTAGAATAGTAAGTAGCTAGGTAGTTGAAGCTTAGAGAAGCAAGTTAGAGTAGATCAAGTGATAGAACTCATCCATTCACCTTCCACAACCATCGCTTTCCCATCAACATCATCATCGACAGACACACCCTCCATCATCGCAACCATCAACATTATCTGCCTCCGCACATTTCACAAACCGAGCCACCATCACCTTCATCCCACCAAAGTTCAAGTCATCCTCGAATGAATAGCGTAAGGCTGCCTACGTGATTACTAGCAAATCACATCGATAAAACTGAGCGAGTATCCAACGGTGTAAGGAACATTGGAGCTATTGCTTATGTCTTCATGAGTAATAACTTTTCAAGAGAGGAGTTGCATGTTTGATATCCCATATTGAATATTCAAATCCTAATATGTTATGTAAGTGATACAAAACTCGCATCAACAGCTGTCTTCCTATGAAAATGAAGTTATAACATTATTTCTTTGAGTATGTTAGTTGTTAATTAAGACCCGGGAAAACTGGTTGTTACAATAGGATAGTTGATGTAACCTTACTCTAAAGCTAAAGATATCTCCCTCGGTCACGTAACCTCCCCTTGAAACTAAAAAATCTCCCTCTAAATATCTTTATCTTCTCATTTAATGAAGATATGTAATATCAAGTTAGTCCCATGACTGCAAGTGTCCATGTACATTTATATAGTCAACATATATTCTCTCATCATCTTGATGCATCCTGCACCCAAAAGAGATTGATGAAGTCAACCTATCATAAATATTAATTAGTGTTACACTGGCACGGGGGTACAACGGTACAGGAAAAAAAGGGCCTCAATGTTACATCCCAAATTTTGACCTAATTTTAAATTTTCTCAGAGCCTTTGGATTAACAGGTTTTTCTTTCATAATCATGTGAAGTAGGTAGTTATTTATATCTGTTGTATTAACTGTTAATGAAGATGGTCGTTAACCATTATTTATATGATGTTTAGCAGTTGCTTGATTTTGGAATTATGGTTAATAATTAAAGTTTTTTTTGTTTATATGAAAATTATTATGGGACATGTTATTATGATGGAAGTGTTTCACGGGTGATTGCAAAAGAAGATGAAGGGGGGAGGCATTGCTAAATGAGATCAACAGAATGGGATACTAGATTAGTCCAGTCAATAGGATTGATAGGTATGACCTTAAACTTCTTGACAAGGCCCTAGCGACTTGAACTTCAGAATACATCTGTAGGACCCGCATGAGCTATTAAATAAATAATTTAAGGAACATAAAATAATCTAATTAAAATTTAATACGTACCTCAAAGGATTATAAGATGATCTTTCACCACATTATTATAATATATATTTATGTACATACACAGACATAAAAATGAAGTGACATCATAATGTTATTTTCTTATAATAATATGATGCCACCTCAC
The DNA here is from genome assembly GCA_028749045.1 of Cupressus sempervirens. Taxonomy (NCBI): domain Eukaryota; kingdom Viridiplantae; phylum Streptophyta; class Pinopsida; order Cupressales; family Cupressaceae; genus Cupressus; species Cupressus sempervirens. Next base: position 474,550,482 of record CM053786.1, read on the forward strand.
CAATATATCTACATGTACGTAGATATATATAAACCATAATAATTTTCGAATTATAACCTTCAAACTTTCTTCCATTCTTTTTATTTTCTTTCTTGTTTGAAATCGATTTAACACTTGGCATTTTAAATTGTCAAGATAATTCTTATGTTACGGAAGCCAAGGAGTCACGTCTTTTCCTTTTTATTGAAGTCGTGAGTGAGAGACGGAGACATCTTTTATTTTTCAGACACCCGACTTCTATTTCCCAAGTATCCAACTTTGATATTATTTCCTGACACCCAACTTCTATCTTACAAGCATTCGACTTCCATCTAACCCACAGAATCCCTACATTACCATCTGATATACCTCTATTCAATTTAGCGTTGCCAATCCCTTTTCTGTTTGAATACAATATACCTTTCTTGATGAGAAATGTGACTGTAAATCACTTTGTGGATTTCGCCTAAGGATCGTTTAGAAAGAGAATTGGCTCATTAGCGTTTGGCAGGGCTCCAAACCTTTCCGGAAATATATCAGGTCATGTGGTCCATCAACCTCAAGTAATTTATGTATTTATTTATCAGCTACTCTTGTAAACCAAACTTCTTAGCAGTAGGCAATTGTAATATATCCATCATGTTTAAGTACCATTAATTGACTCACTTAAGGAGTTGTTATCCAATAGTAATAAAGTATCCATGACACAAAATCGTATTTCCTATATCTTTGATAATCAAAACCAAATGTTATTTGTTGCAAGTTTTAAAGAACATACTCTTCTAAATCACAGATTATGATAAGCTAGAAAATATATAAAATTCATGATTCAGTTGAGAATCATCAGACAGAGTTGATTGCTTTGAGAATCCGAGCAACTAGGACTCACTGGCTGAATAGCCATGAAAAAGGTGAAGAGGTGAGATGGAATTTGCAAAGACATGAAAAAGAATAAGATATGATACAATAAAACTAAATACATTTACTTAATAGCTCATGCTCGTCCTTATTAATGTTTTCCTATTGTCAAGTCGAGCAGTGGTGATCGAGTCATTGAACCCATCAGGAAAAAACATGGCCAAGGTAGTTTAAAGGCATGTTTACCATCTATTGATCATTGGATGTCAGTGGTGCCAGTTATGCAGACATGTCTGTCCATAACTGTGCAGACATTCTAAACACCAAAATGCTCAGATGGCTGGACTAAGAATATCCCAAGCCCAATCCCGGGGAGGGAGAGTCTTTCTTATTCAATAGATTGTTTGGAGATAAGTATGGTCCGAAGTTGGGAGGTTAAGCCTAAGTCAATGCTTCTCCTCTTACCAAAAGTTGAGGCTTACACAACCACCTAAAGACCCACCAGATGATACTAGTATATTTATTTTCTTCTTCCATGATAAGCATTTACTTTACTTGTATGTAGAAAAGATAGTTAATCGTTAATCTAGTTATTTCAGTTGATTATGGATATAGTTATTCTGAGTTAATCGTTAATCTAGTTATTTCAGATGATCATGGATATAGTTATTTTCAGTTAATAGTTAATCTAGTTATTTCAGTTGATCATGGATACAAATATTTTTAGATAATCGTTAATCTAGATATTTCAGTTAATCATGGATAAAGTTATTTTCAGTTAATCGTTGATAGTTAAAACAGTTAATGTCATATGAAAAGGAATTCATTTATCTATTTAACAAAGTTGGGGAAAATCTCTTTATAAACTGTCTTTGTTTGTTATGAAAAACCGTTTGTTACACTCAATTTAAGGACAGTGGGGGTGCAGAGGGGGGGGGAGGTTGCATGGCATACATATGTGACTGGAAATGCTAATTATGAAATGATATTTCAATATAAGTTATAACATACCAAATATAGTTGAATATAGAAAATTGAAATATCATACTAGATATGAGATGGAATTTGCAAAGACATGAAAAAGAATCAAATATGATACAATAAAACTAAATACATTTACTTAATAGCTCATGCTTCGTCCTTATTAATGTTTTCTTGTTGTCGAGTCAAGTGGTGGTGATCGAGTCGTTGAACCCATCAGGAAAAACCATGGCCAAGGTAGTTTAAAGGCATGTTTACCATCTATTGATCACTTGATGTCAATGGTGCCAGTTATGTAGACATGTCCGTCCATAACTGTACGGACATTCCAAATAACTTCTTAGAATGAGTTCATAACCAATGACCATTGAACTTAGTAACATAGTCATAGTAAAACTTCTAAACATAATAATGATAATGATAAATGAAAAATATAAATCATACATAGTACCACATAAATCAACCATTGACTATCAAATGACAAAGATGAAAGATTCAAAATTCATTGTTCAAATATGATATATTATAAAGATACTCATGATTGCAATGAGCAGAGTAGCATGAAACAGTGAAATGAAATAATGTATCATGGCCACATCAAAGTGATTACAATCAACAAAATGTCAATAATGAGAATGTAAGGGTGGGAGCTCTCTAATAATCCCCTATACCAAAGTCCTCATCACTAGAACTACTAGACTCCTCATGGGTAAGATCCTAATCCTCCAAAGGAACACCAACTAGCCCTACGTTGACTTCTATTGCATTGTCATCCTCATCAATCTGAGTGGGATCCACAGACTCTACATCCCATCGTGTTGTTGGGCTCTACTTGTACTCGCATGTCTTGCGATCTTTGAGCCGCAAGAAACTATGTACAACAACAAACTTCTCCACTCTCTTAGAGGTAAGTACGTTCCTCTTAACAGAGAAGATGAAGCTATAAGTAGACCAATTCTTCTCTACAGTTGAGAGCTAGAAACCTGAAATAAAAAACTTGAAAGTTACAACTTACAAACAAACAAACATACAATTTGTGATAAAAGATAAATGATAAATCAATGACTCATAAATCAGTAAAGTAAAACTCTTAAAGTTAAGATTATAAAAGGGTGGAACTACAAACCTGAGAAAGGAATCGGATGACTAGTGAGGTGATCTTTGACTTCTGTGATTCATGACATTTCCACCACAAAATGGGATTTTTTTGTTCCATAGTTTTGAGATCCACCTGTTCAATATCCGAGTGGGATCCACAGACTCTACATCCCATCGTGTTGTTGGGCTCTACTTGTACTCGCATGTCTTGTGATCTTTGAGCCGCAAGAAACTATGTACAACAACAAACTTCTCCACTCTCTTAGAGGTAAGTATGTTCCTCTTAACAGGGAAGATGAAGCTATAGGTAGACCAATTCCTCTCTACAGTTGAAAGCTAGAAACCTGAAACAAAAAACTTGAAAGTTACAACTTACAAACAAACAAACATACAATTTGTGATAAAAGATAAATGATAAATCAATGAATCATAAATCAGTAAAGTAAAACTCTTAAAGTTAAGATTATAAAGGGGTGTAACTACAAACCTGAGAAAGGAATCGGATGACTAGTGAGGTGATCTTTGACTTCTGTGATCCATGACATTTCCACCACAAAATGGGATTTTTTTGTGCCATAGTTTTGAGATCCACCTTTGCAATATCCGAGTATCCTACAAGTTACAAGTTTACAACATAATATTAAAATGAACTTAGAACACTGAATCAAGAATTAAGGATTACCTATAAGACTGGAAAATTCCAACCACCCAATGCAAATCTAACTAGTAGTCTCACTATCATACACCCTAGTAATGCACCGAAAGAACCCATTCTTCACCTCATCATCCTGAAGTGGTGTGACGCTACCAAGCCTAGGTTGTACCACTTCAAGTTCAATGCATAGGCAGCCATGTGGAAATAAGTGTTCAACTTCTCCCACTTGCGGTGAATGATAAGTTGAGAATGCCCTATATAGAATGCTACAGTGGGGTCTCTCTCACACACAGCAGCCCTCATCTGCCCAAGCACGGAATCAATGCACTCATAAACCTCTCTGAGACTAGGTGTATCTGCATCTCCATATCTAATATACTAGAACATTGGGGTAATGATGGAGACTATGTATTTTGCATCACTCCAAAATCGATTCCTCTTCACTGTCTCCTTCACCCTCTTCTCCTGTTTTGTTCTAAACTTAGGCCATCAATTCCATTCTTGTGTTATAATAGTTGGGTGGATATCTTGCAACCAACTGTTTTATTAATGCACTCATAAACCTCTCCAAGACTAGGTGTATCTACATCTCCATATCTAATCTCTTAAAACATTGGGGTAATGATGGAGACAATGTATTTTGCATCACTCCAAAACTGATTTCTCTTCATTGCCTCCTTCACCCTCTTCTCCTGCTTTGTTCTAGACTCAAGCCATCGATTCCATTCTTCTGTCATAACAGTTGGATGGATATCTTGTGACCAAAAATTTTATTGATATCCAATTGCAAAATAGGTAGACCAACCACAGCGTATGAGACAAAGTCTCTCCTACCTTAAAAGGAAGGTCCCCTTGTCACTGTTCCTTAGACCAACTCAAGGTAAGCAAAAAGTTGAGAGGTTCATAAGGGGTGTTACCAATATTCTTTCCTCTTAACTTTCAGGAAAGAATCCACTTAACCATGTAGCGAGTAATGGGCAATATGAAATCTCTAACTACACTTTTATCTAGTAGCTAGAAATTGTGATATCGATAAACCAACACCAACCCAAAGGCTGATTCAAAGCGTACCGGTTTGGCTCTAACTCCTGTTTGTCTAATTTATAAGAAAAATCACTACCCCTAGGGTGCAAAGTCTTCTAGAAGTAAGGAAATTCTAACTATTTTTTGTGAATTTGAGATGGTAACACAAGCTACAGTCAAAGCGTCTACTCTATGTATTACCACAACCGCTCCCAGTCAAATTTTCGACTCCGATTGCTTATTAACTCACTATGCTCTATTCTTGAATACACAATAATAACATGAATCAAAGACAATAGGCACAAATTATTGTCAAAGCTTCTAATTTGCTCTATCACAATTGCTTCGAAATCAATTGCTTCGAAATCAATTGCTTCCTTTATTCACTTTTCTCCCAAATTGGCACTACACAATCAAAGTTATGCTTGCACAAGTTTGGCAAAGCTTTCTTGCATACAACAAAAGATGATTTTTACAATAAGGGGGCACTCCTTATATAGGAAAAAGTGAGAAAAAAGGAGGAAAACGTGGGAGCAGCTCAACCAACTTTGATCTGGTCTAACTAGGTGAGAAGAATTATTGGATTACATGTCTAAAAGACATGTAATTGGATTACATGCGATTGCATTACATGCTTTTGAGTCACATGAGATTGGATTACATGCAATCCATCTTCTGCATCTACAAAGAAGAAAACTACACTTGAAGAAAAGATAAAATTGTTAATTCTGAATGAATCAATCATGTAGACTATCAGCAAAAGCCTTGTATTTCGTGATGATCACGGGATTGGGGATTCTTGTTATTATGCGCCACGACATCCTCTTTGATGAGTTTCTAGTTATCATTTGAAATCTTAATGTGATTAAGTTTTTTCTTGTTTGAATTGTCATGAATTCTTCCTTGTAGATTGCCACATTATGGAGTCTCTGACACTTTGATGACATTCTCAATTGTGTCTGAATGTAAACTCGGAATAACTTTCCACCAACACCTTTAATTTTTTTTTTTTGAAGCAAAGTGCTTGGCGCATTCCCACACGAACTCAAGTTCTCAAGTAGCCATTGGGAGAATGGAGACCAAATGAATTATTGCTTGTTTTGATTCGAAGCACGCCTTCTTCACTGGATCTCTTCATTCTTTGTAGACATCAATAATAAAAAGACCAATGCCTCTGCTCATCCGGGCAACAGAGCCAACTGCAATGAAGATTATCACGTACAACTTTATAAAGTTCTATGTACTTGAACTATAACAATTTAATAATCGAGACAAGTATATATACACAATTTTAAACTAGTCTAGATTACACTTTAACTCCTAAGGTAGGGAGACAAATTGGATATAGACACAGAAACAATTCAATATTTCACTATATCTATAATGATCAAGTCTAAAATGCCATAAATGACCATGTCCACTTATCTGACATTTAAATTGGTTATGGAATTTTGAAATTGATTATAAAGGAAGAATCAACTGCAATTTAAATCTCCAAGCCTTTAATAAAAATAAACAGAGGGCCTTTTATTTTATTATTAAAATAAAATATTTGAACTCATATTACAAAGCCATGCTTTAAGCTCCTTATTCCTCCTTACAAGTATTCTTCTTTCGCATTTTTTGCTTTTCAAATGTCTCTTTTCGAATTCATAAATTCTTCTATTTATATCCTTATATCCTTAAGGATGTGACTTTTCAAAAATAAAGAGTCATATCCTTTTATTTATAAATCATCTTGGTTTAATGTTAAATAATATTAATTGCACCTCTTGGTAAATAAAATTTTGACTATACTTAATTTTAAATGACTATACCCGATTGCATTATTGACGGTATTGCATCAACACCCGACTCTTAACACTCAAATGTTGCCCTTCGGCATATAGTCTGTTTTAACATGAATGATGTGGAATCTCAAAACGCCAATTCAGCATTGGGCACTAGGCATAACATTTCATACAAAGCCGCCCCCAACAACACTTCTTCTCTAGCTATTCATTTTGTCTTTCATTAGGTATTGGATGAATGATTTTGCAAAAGAATTCCGCTCATTGAACATCACAGAGAAGCATTGGTTCATTGGTTCTACATTTCAAATAATCTCCAAAAGGCATCATAATTGCAAGATTTTTAAATCATCCAATCTTACAGTCTTTCAAACCTTGATATATGATACATGTTTGTCGTTATTACATCTTTCCCTTCATGGATATTGAGCAAGGGATTTACGGTTTCCGTTTATCAAGGTATTGTCCTATTTTATGAGTCGTTGATGTCGTTCTTTGCCTTTGGCATATTATGTTGTGCACTCCATGTGAATTCCTACTTACCAGAAAGGTTGTGCCACCTTCTGTGTTTGTCATTTCATACAAGACTTAGCCTATTATTGTCTTCAACGTTGTCAACACCTTCATATCGGAACATTATATATGCTCCATTCTCTTTGATAATTATCTAGAAATGATTCCTGGTTCATCCTGTCACTTGTTTCCATCTTTTGATATGATGGCAATTTTCACATCTTCTTGACATGGCTTAATCCCTATGTTTGTTGGCTCTCCACACAATAGGATATCTTTTCACATATGCAACATAAAAAACTATTTATTTGCTGAGGACGATACTTATACTTAGACACAAGTGGTGATTTTAGACCCAATTGCATGTGTATGTGATAAAAGAAAACCCACTTCCATAAAGCTTAGTCAAAAGTGGCAATATTGGGCCTAATTACATGTGTTTTAAAATATGTTTTTGAGTCTTACAAGTGAGACAAGGCAAAGTGGCAAATTTAACCCATTTGCATATCATCCCAATATGTAAATGGCTCTTAAAAATACATTTTTAATGACTTAAATCCTCACTCAAGCCAAAGTGGCAATTTTGGACTCAATTATATGTATTTCTAACATGTAAATGCCTCCCAAAAGTATGATTTACACTAAGTTACTAATCAAAAGCTCATGGTGACGATTTTTTCAGTCATTGCATATGTTCATAAAACATGTAAATGCAACCAAAAAGTGTGTTTTACTTCATCATATGAGGTTTTTTTGTCAAACACCTCAAAGTGGCGATTTTTAGCCCAAATACACATGCTTTTTGCTTTCAAAACTTCACTTTTTGGGGCATTTTTCTCCAAAAACGGATTTTGCAGCCTTCAAATGCTCATATCTTGAGCATTTCTTAGTCGTTTTGATGATCTATGGGTAGTTTTTGCCTAGAATCACCCAAAGAGCACATTGGGCTACTCAAAAAGGGAGTTCGTTGAGTGTTTTCTTCATTTCTCAACCCATCTAGGGTGCGTTTTTGCTCAAAATGGCTCTAGTTCTGAGCAATTGGGACCATTAAAACAGCAAGTGTTTGGATCAAGGTAAGTTTGAAAGCATTTTCTATCATTTCACAACCCATCTAGGGCATGTTTTTGCTCAAAAATGCCCTAGTTTTGAGCAATTGGGACCATTAAAACAGCAAGTGTTTGGATTAAGGTAAGTTTGAAAGCATTTTCTATCCTTCCTAGCTTGCATTCAAGTCTCTTAAATCAGTCAATATGCTTTGGATGTCATTTTACAAATCCTTTGCATGTTCAACATTCTTTGGTCAAAATGGTTGCTAAAATGATGCAATTTTTTGCTTTAACTTCCTACACTTGGCAAGCTACGAATTTTGACTTATCTCTTGTAAGGATCGTGTCAAGATTTGAAATTTATTTAACACTTATCTTCCAATCTTTCTAAATCCATGAAATCTCTTTGATTGCATTTTCAGATTTTTCACAAGTGTTTAAAACGACTTCTTCTCTTGCCTCTTGATAAAATGGTATGATTCCTTGTTAATTTTTCTTAAGGCATTTTGGTCTTTTTTTTTCTTATTGCAAGTCTTTCAATTTACATTTTCGGATTTGCATGTTTCTATATATATGTTGTCTCTTCTTTTTCTTTCATCTTCTTCAAGTTGCATATGCAAGGTTTCATTTACTTGCATATACAATCGGGGATAAATTCTCATTCTAATATAGAAGCAAGTCCCCCTTTTCCCCTCATGAGAACACAAGTGCAAGTCCCACCAATATGCATTCCATGAACCTCCATATGGCTACCCTATGGTTGAAAAAGAATTCCCCACATGCTTGCCGGATATGTAACATGATTTATGCCCATCAAAGCATGCTATGTTACCATTTCATTACACTTTACTCCTCATTTGCACATTTTAAAGCTCATTGTCTGCATATGCAATCCACTCCAAAAAACCCGTTTTTGGCTATTCTAGCCATTTTTTAGTCATTCTGAGCTTGAACCATTTGCTCATTCATTGTCTCCAACCATTCCATACCCTTTCCCTATACATACCTTGCTCGAATCTGTGTTTTTACACACCCAAGTTTGTTATGGACCCTTCATATGACGATGTTCATATACTATGTAACTTTCATATGATAGTTGCATAGGCACACCATTTGGCTATGTCAAGAGAAGTTACACCAGCAAAAGGGAAGGAGACTAATGTTGGATTGAATGACATTCTCAAGTCACTCAAGTCAATCATCAACTCAAGTTGTTGGATGGGGATCTTGGTGTCTGGATTAGCATGACGTAGATTGATTTGGACATCTTGTGTGAGTACGAAGTCATCGCGTCTATTGAGATGTACCATTATTATGTGCATGTGAAGAGCAACAAAGAGCAAGTTTTACAAGTACTTGTAAAAGATGTGAAGGAAGCAATAGTAAAGATAACTAACCAAGAAAGCACGATCAGAGAAGCATTCCGAGGGCTATCATGCGAAATCGTCACTGAAGATAACGGACTCAAGAATCAAGAAGATGTTCTCAGAGTTTGCAGAGGCCATCCGCTTATAGCTTGAAGTGGATGACTTCAATATCAATGTGTTGGATATGTATTTGAAATTGAAGACCCAACATTGTTCAACTCTCTAGTTCATTGTCTTCTCTCTCATTGTTGATGTGCTTCCTTCTCTTTGTTTGTTGCAATCTCCTCCTCTATTAGAAATTTCTTTTTCTTCTTTCTTCATTGTTTTTATCCCATGTTTGCACCAATTTTGAATTCAAATCAATCAGAGCTTGTAAAATGCAAAAGATGACAAGAAAACATAATAATATACCACAATTTTGTTGTTGCATCTTGGGACTATCGAAGAATGATTGCAATGATTGATTTTGGATCTTATGGACCTATTTTTGGGCCCCAATGGCTGTCTGAGAATTGGGTGCATGATTTATAAATCGGGCGCTCAGTTGTTTAAACAATCAGGTGCCTGCTTCATGTAATGGTTGTGCAAAATCAAATGCAAATTTGTAACAAAGAGATATCCGAAGCAGCAAACATACTCAAGAAGGTTACAATGATCTCGCAACACACTGGTGAACCAAATGCTGCAGTTGTACGCGAGTCCCTATGAAAGTTTAGAGAGTTGGTTGATACCATGTGAATACTTCAAATCAGATTTTCATATGTTTTAAGAATAATAGTAGGAAAGCTACATGTAAAGAGCATCTATGTTGTAAGTACAGGATAACATGCACCTGTACAACCAACACATGTAGTTAAGTTGCAATCACCTCTGGCATGCAACTTTGAATAGAGTCAAAGTAGTTAGTTAGAAATAAGCCAAGGTGGTTGAGGTTGTTCCACTTTTTTATCCACCTTTCTCTCTCCTATTTTTCTATATAAAGGAGAGAGCTCATTGTAAATAATCATCTTTTGGCAAGGCGAGAAAATTCTGCTAGTTTGTATCGTGCACTCTAAGACTTTGTGCTTGGATGTAAATCAGATTTCTTTCAATAAAAGAGGCAACTTACTTTCAAGTTTTGTATTGATTCAAGGTGTTATGTGACATCATTTTTGATATTGATATTGACTTTTAGAGCTTTGATCAAGAGGGATTTGGATTTAATCATGTAGACGTTGAGCTGCCTATTACATTTAGAGCTAATTTGAACTTTTGAAGACTGTGTTGCAAGAGGACAAATTGTAATAGATAGTAGTGGCTGCAATCACTTAGATTTGAAGACTTTGGGTTTCAATTGTAAGTGCTTTTATTGAATTTGAGAGGATCCAATAAGAGACTTTCTGCCTTACTGGTTATTCTACATAAGTCTTTGTTCGAGACAAATGCAGGAGACTTTGAGTTCCTATTTTTATTTCACAAAATATAACAAATAAATTGCTGCCCCTGGTGTTGTTCTTACATCAATTTTAGGGTCACCGGTATTTATTGTAGCAATAAGACACTTTTTGTTAAGTTGAAAAATTATAGGTGTAAGCAAATCATTCATGAAAAAAGAGGAATTGATCAAGAGAACCATAATTTTTGTAATTTCAGTTAAGTTCCTATTGAAGCCACCTATGGTAAGAAGGGAGCCTCCCCTATTGCTAAGAGGAGAGAGAAACCTCATGAAATGTTGCCTAAAGTCACAATTTTGTAAGTCGTGGTCAATGACGTACAAAACTTTTAGCCAACAAAAGAATGTAACTAATCTTCCACACAAGGTATATATATACCAATGGCTACATATTATGATGTTTTCATTTATGAGGATCTTTATGGAAAAACCACAACTGGGTTTTTAAATCCAACTCTTTGCCGCACGTCAGGGATTTGATTCACAATGACCTCAACCCATCGTAAACCTTAACAATCTTGTTTGATCAAAATAAAACTCTGCACCAAATCAAAAAATTACTATAAAAAAAATCCAACGGGCCTTAATTACCATTTGTTACTCTTAGTCTCCTCCAAATAGTGTTGGGAGTAATTTAGTTCCTCTTAAAGGCTTGTAGATCCAATCACGAATCACCTATTTCATGCTTCATCACAATTAATAATTGGCATGGATTCCATGACTTCAACACCACAGGACACATTTAGTTTTTCAAATCTATTTGACTTGGCATCTCATTTTTGGAAGACACTTGAGGGAGTCACTCTCCTCTTTGCATATTTTTGGAGAATGATCTTGAGTCTCCTTCATCCATTGTTTCTTCCTTCATTAGGGTTCTTCCTAGTCTTGATGAGACATCATTGGAGACACTTCGTGATTCTTCAAAGCTTTCATTGTTGAGACTTCTCCCTTCTTCCTTCTTTATAGAAATGGAGTTTCTTTTGCATGCACCATAGGGTTTCTCTCCTCCCAAGAGAGGACATGTTTGTCAATTGGATTCTCTTTGGCTTCAAACTTGCTTTAGTGATTTTGAGGATACTTTATTATGGGAGAGCAATGTTGTCTTCATATTTCCCTTCATTGGAGGGGTGACTATATTGTATTCTTGTGACTGATGCAGTTCATATTAATGTTGAGACCTCCATACGTCACATGATCTATCACTTGTACATGATTTGCATCTCTTTGTTTTGGAAAAGAGTTTTGGCCCACAAGATTTTTGTTACATCCCAAACTTTTGACCTCATTTTACATTTGCTCATAACCGTAGAATTTAACGGATTTATCTTTCATTGTAAAGTAGGTAGTTATTTATATCTGTTGTATTAACTTTTAATGAAGATGGTCGTTAACCATTAAATGTTATATGATGTTAGCAATTTCTTAATTTTGGATTTATGATTAAATGTTTATATGAAAATTATTATAGAATTGTTATTATTGCAGCAGTGTTTTCATGAATGATTGATTGTAGGAGAAGATGAAGGGGGGGAAGCATTGCTAAACGAGATTATCGGAATGGGATGCTCGCTTAGTTCAGTCATCAGGATTGACAGGTATGACCTTAAACTTCTTTGGTTAGGACCCAATGAATTGAACGCAGGATACATTTGTGAGACCCACACGAGCTATTAAATTAATAATCTAAGAAAACATAAAGTAATCTAATTAAAATATAGAACGTAAAGGATTTTTCATCATATTATTATAACATATATGTATATACGTACATATAAATATAAAAATGAAATGGCACCATTATATTATAATAACTTAATAAAATGATGTCACCCCATTGATATATTTATATGAACATATGTAAATATATATTATAATAATAAGTGAATTATAATTTTTCCAACTCTTTTTTCCATCCCTTCTATTTTTCCTTTCCTTTTCAACTGATTTAACACTTGGCATGATAATTTGGCAAATAATCTTTTAACCTACAGAAGCCAAGAAGTCACGACTTGTTATTTAAATATGGAAGCCATGAGAAGAGACGGCATCACATTCCATACACCTGACTCCTTTTGTTGCTACATTTTTTTTAAATAATCTCTACCTCTAGAACCCCCAACTTCCTATCTGCAGTGATTTACATCCTTACCAATAGATACTTCCACCTTCAACACACCGATTTCATAATTCTATTTGTGACGATTCCCTACAATATCATTTGTAAAGCTTTGTTCAAGCAACCTCTTGTACAGGTATTCTTGTTGAGGATAAAAGTTCATATTCACTGTGGTGACGTCTTCAAACAACTGAAGGAAAATTGATTCAAATCAATTTGCAAGTTCTCAAAAAACTCTGAATTCCTATCAGTTCATGAGTTATCGTTTTAGATTTTAATTTACCAATGCTTTATTTCATTTTTCTATAGCAGTCGACTAGGCTTTGAAACTTCCTTCTTATCCATGATCACTGTATAAATCCATGTCATTGATAATGATTTCCTTCTTAACTCTCATAGTTCCAAAATCATCATAAAAAGAGTTGAATATTATCTCTTAAGAAAGAGTTTCTGAGTACAACTAAACCTGGATGTATGTTACTGATCTAAAGAACATAATTTATTTTCTCACAGTTCATGATAAGATATTCAAATCGATGAATGTTTTTAGAAACTATGCCAAGAGCAGCTTGCTCATTTTCCAAGAAACACCTGGGATTCACTGGTAGTGTAGCCATGATTGGTGAAGAGGTGAAAAGAGTAGATTGCTCATAATATTCCAAAACACCTGGGACTTACCAACTCTGTAGCCATGAATGGTGAAGAGGTGGAATGAATCTGCAAGAAAATAGAAGAGAAATCAGACATGATCAATTAAATTAAATTAAACATACTTAATAGATCATGCTCATCCCTGTAATGAAACCTGCTGTCAAGTCGAGCGGTGGTGATCGAGTCGATGAACCCATTTGAAATCCTTGGCCAAGGTAGTTAAAGGCATGGTTTCTATCCAATGATCACTTGATGTCAAAGGCGCCAGTTATGCAAGCATGTTCATTTCATAACTGTGCAGACATTCTAAACACCGGGATGCTCGAGTGGCTGGACTAAGAACATCCCAAGCGCGATCTCGAGGTAGGGAAGGTCTTTCAAATTCAATAGATTGTGTGGGGATAAATATGGTCTGAGGTTGGGAGGTTAAACCTGTGTCAATGCTTCTCCTCTTACCAAGCCAAAGCTTGCACAACTAGCTAAAGATCCTCCGGAAGATACTTGTATGTTCTTTCCTTCTTTTCTTTACATGCATTACTTACTTGTATATAGAAAGGATAGATAATTGATAATTCAGCTGTCTTCAAATGATTGTTAATCTAGTAACTTTCAGTTGATCATAAATACATTTAATTTCAGTTGATCATTAATTTAGTTATTTCAGTTGATCATAAATACAATTATGTTTAGTTAATCGTTAATGTAGTTAGTACAGATGAACATGGATACAATTATTTTCAGTTAACCGTTATACTAGTTATATTTCAATTGATCAATGAAAAGGTTATGGTTATCTCAATTAATTGTTAAATCAGTTAATGTAATATGAAAAGGAAATCAGTTATTTATCAACGAATGTTGGAAATTGTTTATTTAAACTATCTTTGTTTTTCATTGAGAAAATCGTTTGTTACAATTTTCTGCATTTGTGAGAGATTCTTTGCATGATTAGTTGTGCATGGGTACCTAACATGGCCTAGTTGTCAAGACCCATTTCATATTGAGCTTTTATATTAGTCTTGCATCATTTACATAACAATCTTTCTCACTTAAGTTGCAGTTATGTAATGTCCCCATTTTTGGCAAGGCCATGTAGTTGGAGTTAGCTCATCATAGCAACCCTCACAAGCTGACAAGGTGTTTTGGGGGTCCTAGTTGTGGATTTACTATTTTTAGTAAGTCTATTTTTGGCAATGCAGTGGGTGGCTTTGGTAGTTGGTCATCACCTGCGGTACATAACGTAAATAATTGCATGAACTCTTATTTATTCAATAATTATCAAGTTTCATTATTATAATGATATTTATATTATTATAATAATAGCATTAAGGGATATTTCTAAAAAGTATGTTGGAAAATTTCAAACGTTGAGTTCTTTTGGGAAACTTTCACAATTTCTGAAGTGGACTTTTTTAGGAAACTTTGGCCAACGAAAGATTATAAAAGAGAGCTCATTTCATTGGGAAAAGCATGCTTCGATATTTTATTTGTTTTTGATGCCTTCGTGGTTTTTTCTGAGTTCTGATTTTTGTGTCCTCGCTGAATTCTAAGGGTCTGAATTATAACTTGTTCCATTGGATCTACAGCTGAACTATTGTAGATTCGAATCTAAGAGTTATTCTAGAATTGCTTTGCAAATAGTTGCTGAGATAAAGCTATTTGCTAATATCTCCTACTGTTCATACTCTATCTAGGGAGAAGAATAATTTTGGGAATTTGTTTGGCATTGCTGTTAAAGGAAGTCGGTAATTTGCTTGAAGGCTTATGTTTCATATTATAGCAGCAGTGGTCTTATTTGGGACTGTCTTTTATACTGCAAGGTGGTGAGTCCATTCATATACCCACGTCACTTGCAAGAGGCCCGAATTCATCATTACAAATGGTTGCTACTTAAATCTGGCCAAATATCAGGTTCTTCATAATTATATCTGTGTTTGTAATTCCAATTGTCATTACTCACGATAACAGTCAAATTTCAATTCAATAAAGGTGGATGTTAGTGCAAATGATAGTTAAGTTTCAGCATTGAAGTTCAACATAATTGGTTACATCATGAGTTGTGATTTTTGTGTTCAAACTATTTTAGAATTCCATATATTTGTGTTCTCAATGCAATTAAAACAGAGACTTTTCATAATATTGAGTTAGCTTGCAAAGTGTTTGTCAAAATGCCAAATTTCTTGAATTTGTCAAAGTTATAACCAGCTGAGGGTTATTACAAGTTAAGAGAGGGTGTTACTGTAAACATCACTTACACATTAAGCTTTCTTAGGCTTCGTTGGCATTGAGTTGTTATAAATAAATTCTGTCATGAATAGGATGAAGTTAGTTATCCTTGGTGGCATTCTAAAAGATAGATGACAGCTCATTATTAATACTTAATTTAGACATTATCCTAGATGGCATTCTAGAAGTTAGATGATAGCTCATTATTTAATATTTAATTTAGACATTTACTATACTGTGTCATGCATTTAATGTTTATATCAAGAGTAGTTGTAATCCTGTGTTGTCACCTCGCCTATATAAGCAACGCTCATTTGTACATTGTATCATAGCAACTCAATATCAATTGAAGCAACCTCATATCATTTTTGGTCGTTTTGTTCATGCAAGCTCATGTTGCAACATGCTGTTGTGGTAGGCATCTTTCTTGGTTGATCTTCAAAGCCTGCAGCTTTGTAATGGGTTCCTTATTCCAACACATACTCCATAAATGCTTTATCCCAATATTTGCTTAGCAGCAAGTGTACTTCCACATAATATGTATTTAGTTAAGGTTTTGCAGGTTTTGTTCATATTTATGACAATCATATTTGACCACTGGATCAGAATTTATATTTGTTATAGGAAATAACATGATAAATTTCACAGACTGGTGGATTAAACAATAAAATAATAATGTAGAGAACCGCTTAAATAAACTCTTATGAAAACTGGCAAGACTAAATTCTCCAAATGGCACAAATGGAAAACAAAAACAGGATCTAAAGCAGCATTTGAAATAGCCCTTACAAATGCTGGGAAGAACAACATCCACAATTGGCATCCATACATCCTTCATCCTTAGCAAATAAAAGAACAGAAAAAATTTCCCACTTCTGAATTAACTTTGCAACACTCCTCCACATAGCAAGAAAAGTATCCTGTTCAGCATAGAACTCTACTGCCATTATAAAGATCAAAATAATGTAAAAAAAATCATAGCTTTTTGTTTTCAGATTTGCAGATTTGTTCTGTAGAAGTGTGCCAGGAAGTAACAAAACACAATCCCTAAAAGTGGACATACAACACTAAAAAGGATCATTTAAGATATATAACATAACAAGAAGAACCTGATTACAGACAAAAGCTTTTTTAAGAACTACAATTACAATCAGTCCTGATTCTTACTTCGTGTCCAAGTGTCCCCACCAAATTCCTCATCAGCTGAAATTGATTGGGACGTCCCTGCATTGATTCCGAATTTGGGTTAGTTCTGCAACTAAGATGCAGAACCAAAGCACACAAAGCATGTAACTAAGGTATAAGTGAGTGCTAAAAATAGTAGATCAGAAATGAAATATGTCATTTGAGCTGTTCAAAGACAGGTAGGAAGGGGTAAAAAGGAAATGGGATTGTTACCCCAATTTTATCATCTTCATGTGAAGCATCTATCAACTTTTCAATGGCAAATTCACCTGTCAAGCAAATTAACAATTAAACAGTCTGATCTATCTTTAAATAAAATATGCCACAAAAGAAATATGAAGTTAAAACCTTAAATTGTGGGTGACCAACCAAAATAAATGGCTACATAATGCTAGGTTTAATTTGATAAGGAAAAAAAAAGCATCCTTGCGACTATTGAATAAGCAATACGTTATTAGTGATTTTGAAATAATACCATATTGAAGAAAATAGCTTGTAGAGAACTAAAAACATCTAAAGACAAACTTGCAAAACTGAGCATCAACAAATGTTGATCATATTTCGCACATTTTGAATTGAATAGTGCATATACTGTTTAGGAAAGTCTACGTTACTAGGTGCTCATTAAGACCCTATTGTTCGATTTTTTGAATATGCTGCAAATGTATTAAGCATTGCTTGTGTTGATATGTGAGTTCCAAATGCAACATCCTCTTAGATTTATATATAATAGAGAATAGGCCATGAATAGACATGTCCCATGAAGGGACATGACTATTCATTTATCAAATAATTAATAATAATAAAAAATTTAACTCATATATATATATAAAGAGCAATGACCTCATAGTTCAATATAAAGAACACACATATATAAATTATATCTCATATATAATTATATATAGGTTTATCCGACTGAAGCTATCAAACATCAAGACTCCCTCTTAGCTTAGAAGCATAAACACATAAGAATAAATATTACTTCAACGTAATATTACAAATAACAATTTTAAGGATATCTCATTTGATATCTCAGAAGATTTCCACCATTTGATATCGCATTCGATATCATGAGTATTGGTCTTCCAGAATATCAACATATGATATTCACCAAGTACTCAAATAAAGTTTGATGTTACATCTGATATCAAGAGTATTGGCCTCCCAGAATATCAACGATATTCACCAAATACTCGAAAGGTTTTGATATCACATCTAATATCAAGAGTATTGGCCTCCCAAAATATCAATGATATTCACCAAGTACTTAAAAGGTTTTGATATCACATCTGATATCAAGAGTATTGGCCTCACAGAATATCAATGGTATTCACCAAATACTCTTTGAGTAATGGCCTTCCCAAATGTTGAGATGCAAGACATTTACCATACACTCAATTTATTTGATCTCATAATACAAGTTATTGTAAGGTTATCACCTTACAATAACTTCTACAAATACAAGTGAGATCATTTGGAAGTCGTCACTTCCTCATTATGTACATAGGGGGTAGGCCCATTAAAATCATACATTCACACATGGATTTTATACTCCCTCTAAGTTATCAATCTTCAGAACTTCTCATCCAATGTTGTCTCAGATGAAGTGTCAGACTACCTCTGAATCTGATATCAATCCTCTTTTTCCTGCAAGAGCGATCTCAAAAAAGGATCAAGGCAAATAATTCTTATAATACATATAGAACCACAAATAATCAGTACACAAATGTAATACTCAATTATAATAACTACTTCTGCATAATTATATAAGACCATTTCGATAAAATATAGATAAAAATCTATATTAAATATATTCTTTGCATATATTCAATCATCAATATATATACAAATATATAGATATATATAAATATATATTTTGAACATATTATTTCCCCGATAATACCACATAATAATCTAAGGAGACAATTTTCTCAATCTACATTCATTTTTTTATTCTCAATAACAATATTAGAAAAAATATTAAAAACAATAATCCTTATATTAATTTTATTTTAAGCATATCTTATTATATTATCTATAATAACATTAAAATACCTATTTCAATCAATATTAAATATTGATTTTCTAAGAACTTAATTACGCTTGAATTATAAATAACTATGATTTCAATTAGCTCCCATACCTGTGGTGGTTGATGTCAGTCCAAATGCACACATAAAAGATTTATGCCATTTGGGGTCACTAGTCAAATGCCCATATAGGCGACCCTCCATTCCTTTTGCCATCATAGTGATGCTGGTATCGTTGATATCTCCCTACTTACGTGTGTTAAGTTTGTAGCTTTAGTCAAATTGATTCGCTCATGAAATACATTGTTGATGGTAAATCATCATTAGGACAAATATTCAAATAAATATATATATATAATGACGATTAACCGTAGAGACATGTCTCCTCCTCTCATAGTTACAAGTTTTCAAATCTGCATTTGGAACACTTATAAAAAGGGTAATGTAATTATATTTGCAAAAAATGAACCATATGATCTTAACATGGTATCAGAGCCAAACTGTAAATGTAAGTATGTAAATTGAAAGAAGGCAAGGAAGCATGCAGTGGGTCCATTTTAGCAGAAGCCCATGTGGGCCTATCTGAGGCAGCATTGCAAATATTAATGGGAAAGCGTCACATTTTACCACAGCACAGGTGCGGATAAATATGGATATCTTAGTCAGCTCCTATTTGGAACGATTCTCTGGTAAACCATAATGATTGATGAACTTCTATTCAAACCGTAATATATCCCAATGCAGCAATATGTCACCCTAATATTTGATGGTTATTAAATGGATGATGAGCGTTCATGGTAATGGAACAAAATATAGACTATAAATTATATAACCTAAGGGACTTGGAAAAGAAAGGATAAAAATGTGAATAATAGTAGAAAGCAAAAGAATAAGTGGCAATAGAGACAGATATAGGCATAGTTTAAAAGGAAATAACTTTCAGACTGGATATAGATGACAATCATCGAACACTGATAGAAGATATCAGGGCAATAAGCAGTGAATTCAGAGAATGGAAAGAGCATTCAATTCCCACCATAGCAGACTTACGAGGCATCTTGTTGACATTGATGTATGAAGATAAATTATGACTCCAAACACAGGGAAGAAATAGCGCAGCGATAGACCATCAACAGGAAGTATTCAACATATTTGATAAATATCTTGGAACCTTTAATAGAGATGGAAGCTTGTAAATGATCAAGACCAAGCTGGACATTGCCAAATACATTATTGCTACAGGGAGATATGAAGATTGGAGATATTACCAGCAGAGGACAATTATCTTGAATCAGTATTCAGAAACCTATGTTCATAAACATAGAGATGGTAAACTTGGCTATCAAGATACCTTTTCTGATATTCTCGAATATCACAAATAAGTTTCTAATATCAGAAAAAGACAACAGAATGAATGAGCAAGAAGGACCCAAAAGAAAATAAAGTATGCGAAGACCTCACACATGGATTGGACCAGTTGTATGACTGAGTAAGGCGGACAGTGCTTGACAAAACCAATCAAAGACATGGGAATATTCTACGTGATAAGGAAATAACGAAAGGGGGACAGGTCAAGGCATCGATCGGGATAGCCAACAACACATGCAAGGATTAAAAAGAAAGGACAGGTCAACAGTAATAGATTGGAGAGCACGGAATGCAGTACACATTGAATGGTTTACCGTGTTATAAAAAATAAAAGATATCACGGAATAAAACAAAGGAGTTAATTCCCATTTGCCTTGCCCAATATTTATAACCTTCTACCACCGTGTTATACGCGAACCTCAACAAATAGGTAAGTACTATAAAATTTCCCTGCGTAAGAGGGACCCACCCCAACTTGAGCAGAGACATTGCTGATAGAATTCCATATGAGGAAACTAATTTTAAATTATGCCAATGCAATGGACAAAGGCCCAACAACAGCTGCCCATGTGGCAATAACCTATGGGATATTGATGCATCAACAGGACTATGGAAAGTATTAAGAATTCATCAGACCCGCACAACTAAACTAAGGAAAGATCATCCACAATGTTTTGGATTGAATTTGAAGCACTATATAGGATGACAGGTTGATGTCGTTGAGAGCAAATAGAGATTAAATATTGATAGTATCTGAGAATGAACGTGCATCCTTGAAATTCATACAATTATATCATAATTTCTGAGATTGTGTCATTGCACATTGAGAGTCTGGTTGTGGATGGTTGTTGATAAATACATATGAACTTTGCTTATACTCAAATCATGGATCAAAATAACTACATCTTTCTGTTGCACAAAGCCAACTACATCCTTGTCCAACGGAAATTATAAGATATTTCATTACCAGCAAAATTATATAGGGAGGAATTATAAATTTGAAAATATAGATGGAATAAGAGATACAAATTATATATTAGTACTCTTGCATGGAGGCATATGAATAGAAAGAAATAAAGTTTCTTTTGAAGAAGTGTGAAGGAATCATGCAGATCTGCAAACTTATACATACCAACAATTAATGCTTGGAATAGTTTTGAATATTGACTTACATTGGATAAACCTGCATTTACGCAAAGACATTATAAGTTTAAATACAGTTGTCAGCTAATTCTACATATTTCCAAGAAATCATTCGCACGATTGACTAAAATATTTTCTTCATCAATATACAATTACATCAAACCAAAGATTTGAGTTGAGATTACAAACATAAAGAAAAGTCTCTTGGGATTGAAATATGAGAATCTGAATCTTAAAATACATAGGATGCATTTAAATTCTCAGAATACTCAAAATTGGATATTAAATGGACTTTGCTCATGATGAGAGGAAACTTACAATGGTGAGATCTACTCTCGAGATTTCGAGGCAAGGTGACACAATCAAAAAAGGGTAGAAATATCAATGGTACTTTGTACAAGGAGTACTTGGATCACTTGGACAAAGAGCTTGAGATTGCTAGAAATGCATTTGACCTAGAACTGGTTACAGTGTTGGGACTGCAAGGATATTAATGAACATCTTGAGATAAGTATTGAATACTACTTCAATTTGCATATTGTAGTAAATTTCTTAAATCCATGCATGTAAGATAAGAGTTATTAGCTTTATTATGCTTTTGTTCTTTTCCTTGATCCCCGGGGATGACTATTTGCAAAGAAGAACAAAAATAAGAAATGCCATACTTGAATATGATGCAAAATTGTTCGACAATACAAAAGTAAGAACTTCACATTGTGGGAGGCAAATGAGAAACAATGTTCCATTCCCACTTGAACCATCTTTAGAAGGAAAATGTTCCATTCATGTGCAGATAAGTATTTCTCATCTTTGAGCATTATATTTATCTACTCATTGTATTCTCTCTATTTGCATTTCTATACATCCTATAAAGAGCCAAATTTGCCTTGATTTTTTCCTTTGTTTGTGAGGTTGTTCTTGCAGGAAAAGAAGGTTGGTACCTTACCAAATATTGTGCAGACTCAATCTTATAACAGTAATTCTAAAAGAAGCTATGATCTAGAATCCATTACTCATCTAACGTTCATGCTAGATAAGTGAGCCATTTAATGCAAATATCCTTGATGATTGAGATTATGAGTATTCTTCCATTAAGAGGGTGTCTGACAATTCTTCAAAGGCAACATAGGAGCTCTAAAGATAGATACTCAAAGGAAGTCTAAAAATACATGTCTGACTACATGATTTTGATGAGCCTAACCTTGTGTACATCCTAAGGAAATAACAAACTTCTCATCAAAAAGTCGGAAGTTTGATATCAGATTCAAAGGGAGTTTGACATGCATCCTTAGGCCAAGAGAGCTCTAAGGGAGTAACTAGAGGACCTAACTTCCCAAGATCATTGTTCAGAGGGAGAATTTTGAAGTGTGATCTCTTCTCTATAAGGGAAAAGTTTGAAGTGAGATTCCTTGTAATGCATTCTTCTCTGTGAGAGAGAATTTGAGGTCAAAACCCTTGTTCCACCCTCTGACTTGGTTCATGGTGGTTACTATTTTGCATATGTGAATTATGTCATGGAAGGTGACAATCTTTCATTGATATATATATCTAGAAGGTAGCTAAGGTGACGATATTATTAATAGTTTGACCTGTTATCATGACATACTTCATTAATTTGTTGTCCAGAAGTGTCGGAAGTCATGATAAAAAAACATATCATGATCAAACATCATTAAGTTGTTGTCCTAGAGAGCCGAAGATCATGATACTTGTCATGATAGAGACCATGACAATGTGATTTCTTGTTATTTAATAGACTACATTAAGTTGTTTGTCTCGGAGTGTCAAAAATCAGATAACTCATATCCTACTAGGATATAACATATTCTTTTGGTAGGCATCAAGGATTTGATGTCCATGCACATACCAGAATAATATAAGTATGATGAATATCATATGATTGGTATTTCTTGTTGAATCATACTTTGGATTGTATTGAAAGATAACATCTAAGTTGATGGATATATATTGATATCCTTAAATATACCATTCCAAGAATATCAACTGAGATGATATCTCTTCATATACTTGAGAGCATAATGTGTTCTATAACAATCCTCCCTAGCTAAAGAGGGAGTGTTAAGTTTGTAGCTTCAATCAGATTGATTCAATCATGAAATGAATTGTTGATGGTAAATCATCATTTAGACAAATATTCTCATATTCACATATATATATATATATATATATATATATATATATATATATATATATATGATTATTTATATTATTGTTAATTTTTAATTATTATTATCTAATGATGATTAACCGTAGACATGTCTCCTCTCAAATTTATAAGTCTTCAGATCTGCATTTTGAACACACGTATAAAAACAGTAATGTAATTACATTTGCAAAAAACGATCCATATGATCTTAACAACATATACATGCATAATCCTCATTAGTTATATCTACCTCCAATAATTATTTAAGTCCAAATATATGAATCTAATTCAGGCTGTAAGTTATGACTGGACGTATATATTAGTATGTGAGAACAAAAGGGATCTCCTGCATTATTTTTTAATATTATGATCAGTGTAAACGATGTCTTTCCTCATCTATGGCTGTCATGTTTCTATTTTTACTATCCACTTCGTATTTTTTAATGGTAGAGTTGTAGCGACTCTTACATTTCCTTAGATTTATTCTACGACTTATGTTTGTATGTCGCTGACATTTTATCTCCTTAAACATCTGGTTAATTGTGACTTCATTTCTGATTTGGTTGATCTATCATCCTATGTTAATTTATTGATGGATGTCGTTGAATGTTGACATTCAACCACTCTTATATGTTTGTTGATTAGATAAATGGATGGATCTCCATTCAATCTTCTAGTTAGTTGTATCGTCCAACTCCCCCTTCGGTAGCATCTCTTCTTTTGATGTTTAACCTCTGTCATATCTTTGTGAAATCTCTAACGTTGAAGCCTTGTTGGCTGTCAAAATGTCCTTTTTTTTGTATTTGTTGTTAAATCATTCAAACGTTCTCCTCCTGTCTGGTCCATAGCCTATTCGCTGAGTGTAAGCTCGACTATTATATGTCAAGTCTCTGAAAGTTCGGCTATTATATGTCAAATTTCTAAAATCTGAATCTATCTATCATGACATTAACCATTTATTTATTTTTAATATTTGCAAGTAGGCTCTAATACCATGTTCAATTTTTTGGATCTGCTGCAAATGTATTAAGCACTGCCTGTGTTGGTATGTGAGTTCCAAACGCAACATCCTCTTAGATTTATATAGAGAGAGAATAGGCCATGAATAGACATGTCCCTTCATGGGACATGTCTATTCATTAATCAGATAATTAATAATAGTAACAAATTTAATCTCATATATATATAACAATGACCTAATATCTCAATATAAAGAACACACATATATATTATATCTCATATATAATTATATATTGGTTTATCCGATTGTAGCTATCAAACATCAAGATCTGTGATAAGTTTTTACTTTAATCATGCAGAGTGGAAAGCATACACCATATTTTCTAATTGCAGATTACAAAAAGTTGCTTATATTGGAGGCTAAAAGGAGTTTATAGAACTCGATCTTCATGGTGGAAGCATCCCTACATTGATCTTCTTGTACCCGCCACCATGTTTTAAGCTAACATCTTGTTATTTTTAATTTGCAAATCATCTTTATTCCATGTCCCCTATAGCTATTGTTGGTATTTGATTTTGTCACTTCCATGACAACACAAAACAAAACAGTGGATAGGAAAAAACCTCTCTTCAAACTCACAAAGGAAGCTCCTTGATTTAATCTACTATAAACTCAAAGAAAAGAAAAAGGTTACTAATATAAAAACACTATACAATTTGTTTATTGGCGTTTTCAAAACATAAGATAATGCGGTTAGGTCCCCAACTTAAATGAAACGGATGTTATTTTTACCATCCTATTATGGTTTCATTTAGTAATTAGTCGTGTGTTTACTTTTATCCATAGGTAGAGAGGTAGGCTATGTTGTCATTTCCATGTATTTGTGATGTCATAATGCTTTCCTTTTCCTGTCATATGTTTCAATTCAGGTGTTTTATTTTTCCTACAATATAACTTCTGCTTGAGTCTATACCCTAAGTCAATAATGATTCTAGTCTTCATAGTCATCAAAGAATCTAAATTTCTCCAATCATCCAAGAATGTCCCACGGCCTCTAGAGAGGAATTGTTTATAAACAAATTTGCTAACCTGGAAAAGCTTTGTGGTCAATCATATATGTAGCCAAATGCTAAGTCATTGGTATTCCAGATCTTCTGACTGCAATTATGAGACTTTATGAGGCAATGGTTGGCAAATTTAGGACTCTTGAGGGTTTATCCGATCCAATTCAAAGCACCAGTGGGGTGAAGCAGGGCTTCCCTCTCTCTCCCACTTTATTCGATATTTATATTGATGAGCTCGAGGCCTTTCTCAGTAAGGCTTCGCTCCCCAGAGATGGTTGCTACTTACACCAGGTTCCGATCTCCATCCTCTTTACCAATGATATGGTTTTGTTAACCTCCTCTCTAGAGGGGCTTCAAAGGCTTATTGATGGATTGGCCTCCTTCTGTGACAAACATCAGCTTGTTGTAAACCTGGGCAAGACTCGGGTTATGGTTTGCAGCTGTCTAAAAACCTCACATCTTCACTTTAGCTTCCAAGGCCAATCGATTGAGATTGTCTCCTTGTACACTTAACTCAGGGTTAAGTTCGTTGGTTCCCGCTTTATCAGGAGGCCCATCCACCTGCCCAGAGTTGCTAAGGGGATTGGGTCCCTCGTCCTTCTAGAGAGATAGTGTTTCCAACATCACTTTCAGGACACTGAGTCCAAACTATCCCTCTTGGATTTTTTGGTCAGACCAACTCTTCTTTATGGCTCTATTATTTGGGGACCGTCACTTCTTGATTCGGATTGGGCCTCAGTCGAGCGAATTCAGACCCTTCTCCATCGAATTCTCAAATGTCGAGTGAATTCAGACCCTTCTCCTTTATCGAATTCTCAAATGTCACCGGTTTGCTCCACACAGTATCATCTTGGCTGGGTTCGATCTTCACCCTTTTAGGCTTAGCGCCATCTTCAATTTGATCTAGTTCAATCACCACCTCAAGGGTTTTGCAGACTCCACAGACAGTCGCCACAGATATTCCCACCTCGCATATTGCTCCTCAGTTGGTATTGCTAGCTCTAATTTGAAGACCAAGGGTTGTTGCTAGTATACCCAAGCCACCACCTTACTGAGCTCGATTGGAATTGACATTGATCGTCTCCTGCCTTACTAGTTCTCCTTGGATGCTCCCTCCCATCTCCTCCCCTCACAACAATAATTGAATGGGCACATTAGACTAGACATATATAGACACTGCGTCACCACGACATGGATTGATCCTCCGAGGGGTCTGCGCCCACGAATGGCCTTCTACTACAAGCAGCTCTTGGAGACACATCATGGGATTATCATGTGTCCCTTCTTGCGCCGACGCTGGAGCCACGCCCTCTGCATTCCCCCAGGGCCTTTCAAAGTTGGTTCCCACCGACTTCATTGCCAAACAAATCATCATTTGATGAGGGACGAGTAGATTTGTCGCCTTTGCACTCTATCTGAGGCTGAGACAGATCCATTTTATCTTTTGGTGCCCCATTTATTATGAGATTAGAGGCAAGTTCCATTGTTTATTCACAGAATGCAAATCTCTTTCGGCATTTTTCAGTTATTCTGGCCAACGTTGTCTTGTGCTTTACCTTCGAAAGACTTCCCAACTCTGTGATCTCACTTTACAACATATGTTTCCTCAGAACCACGCCTTAGATCAGCCCATCACCGTCTTTTTTCCCGCCAATGACCCCCTCCAAGGGCATGAAGAGGCCACTTGCTTCATTCGTCTCCGGGCACACCAAATCTGCTAGACCTTGTCGTAGATTCACCAAACAACGGCATCCTATCTCCAGTGTTTCTCAAAGACGAACCCGGACCTCTGGTCGCCCTAGGCCTTATCCTTCGGTGCTAGACTTATTTTTATCAAGAAAGCATACTTGGTTGTTCTCTCGTCTATTGTTATTCTCTTTCTATGTTTTCTTGTTGCTTTTTCTCAATCATCGTTTAGTGCTCTTGCTAAGTTATTTTTCACCCATGTTGTATCTTCCAGTCCCTTAGAACCCTGGTTGGTCTCTTGTTGGACATTAATATCATTTTCTTATCTTATCTTAACTTATCACATCAATGTCAATCATGTTATCTTTCTTGTAAAAAATGTTGATCTGTAGGTATTGATTTGTCTTGGTCTACTAATAATTCATTTAGATCATTTGTCACAGATTATCAAGCTATGAAGCTTGAAAGAGGCTCCTGAAATGATAATCGATTGTATTAAACAAACAAGGGGAATAGTCCTTATATAACAAAAGACATAAGAGACAGTTTCTAAATACTAACTGACAGACTTACATGACCATTATAAGCTAAACATAAAAATATTACGCTAAGCCCTACCTTAACAGTCATTCTACTAACAACATTTGTCTCAAAATTTTACAACAAACCAATACAACCCATGATCATTGATGCCAACCCTAATCATTTTCTTAGACTTGTTGTCAACAATATGACACTTATGCTCATTGAAGACGACATCCAACTTAAGACAATTTCGAATAGTATGAATCAATGAAGGCCAATTCAGCTCCATGCCCAAAAAAAAGTATACATTGAGAAACACAAGATTTCTTCCTCCAGAAGTTATCTCAACATTGCCCTTGCCAAAAATTGTATGTGTCACCACCGCTAAAGATTACTAAATCAGAGCCAGCTTTATACTTTGTGAATCAATCTCTCTTGTTTGTGAAATGTCGAGTTGCCCCAAAGTCAAACTACCATGCAAAAGGCATGAAAATATATGCTAATCTTTTGGCCATGAATGCATATAAGGTTGACTCCTCTAATGCCCTACAACATAAGCCATTTGTTGGGAGTCAAGAACCCCCCGATCTAAATATAAGAATATTACACAATGCCCTCACATAATGGTCATTCTACTAACAACAACATTTGTTTAGAAATTTTACAGCCAGCCAATACAACCCGTGATCTTTGATGCCAAGTGCAACGGCTTTCTTAGACTCGTCGTCAACAATATGACACTTGTTGTCATTGAAGATGACATCCAACTTGAGATAATTTCAAATAATCTGACTCAATGAAAGCAAATTGAGCTCCATGCTTAAAACAAAGCATACATTGAAAAACACAAGATTTCTCCCTCTAGAAGTAATCTAAACACAAGTTCTGGAAAGAGCTTTAGCAGAGAAAAACACAGATAAAGAACAACATCACAGGAACCAAATGGCTAGAATACGTCAAGACCCTCTACGAGTGTGATTTAGGAGAACATAGAACCATGGTAACCGAGACTACAAGTGATTTATTCAGCCAAAAGGATATTATTCAAGGCATATGGCTGCAGGTAAAGCTCAAGATATAGATGGGCTACAAGCTGAATACTTAAAGTGGGTGCTAAAACCCTGGCACCACACATCACTAAGATTTTCAACAGTGTCAATAGAGAAGGCTTTCCTATAAATTGGACAAGTGCGGTGATTCCACTCCCCAAAAGCAGGGAGATAAACAATCCTTCTAATTACCAAACTATCATGATCAATCCACTCTTCGGAAAGTTATTTGGCAGCATCGTAGAACGGAAAATCAATAAATGGGCTAAAACAGAAGGCAAAAGAGAAAAAGGGCAAGTAGGCTTAAGACCGAAGCACTCTACTATAAATCACGGCATCACTCTCAGATATTTGATACAGAAAACTTGGGACACTCAAGGGGCCGACACTTTCTGTTGTTTCATGGACATTAAAAAAGCATTTGAAACAGTGCCACATAACAAACTTTGGGACAAAATGGAAGAGTTGGAAGTTCCTAAAGAAAGTAGGTTTCTTGTTCACAAATTGTATGAGTAGGTCAAAGCTAAAATCAGAATAATCAAAGGGCTATCAGAAGATTTTGGCAGCAACATCGAGGTTAAACAAGGGTGTCCGTTATCTCCAACATTATTCGGGCTCTATATTGACAAGTTAGAAGAATGGATAAACAAGACCAATGGTGAGGAGGTACAGCTGGCTCACTTTGTGATAAGATTGATCTTATATGCAAACGATCTCATCATACTTGCTAGAACAGCTAAAGGTTTGAAAGAACACTTGAAAGCTCTAGAAAGTTTTTTGCGATGAGGTGGAATGCAAGTGAACACAAGCAAAATAAAGTTATGATCTTCTCGCTGACAAAGAATAGGGGTATATGGGACGAGTTCCTGTTTGAGGGTAACCCTCTTGAGAT
This sequence comes from Cupressus sempervirens, assembly GCA_028749045.1. Lineage (NCBI taxonomy): Eukaryota > Viridiplantae > Streptophyta > Pinopsida > Cupressales > Cupressaceae > Cupressus > Cupressus sempervirens. Next base: position 474,580,287 of record CM053786.1, read on the forward strand.
TGTGGAGTACAAATACTTGGGCATAGATTTTCATAACAAACTCGATTGGGATATGTGCAGATCAAAAAGGATTCAAGAGGGCTGGAAGGCGTTATATTCTCTACAAAACAAGTGTAGGAATGCAAAATTATGTGATTGGATGACCATGAAAACTCTTTTTGATCTGCTGGTCACTCCGGTTATTCTATACGGATGTGAAGTTTGGGGCGGCAGTATGTCCGAACAAGAAATGGCGACAAGTAGAAAGAATCCAAAAACACTTCATCACATGCAATCTTAAAGTCAAGACCACGATGTCGTATGAGATCTTAATGGCTAAGGTGGGTTCCTTTCCATTAGAAGCCATTGCATTGGTCCGGATGCTAAGGTATCTAAGGAAAACCCAAGGCCTGGAAACACATCGCTGGCCCAAGTTAGTTGTAGATGAAAAACTTGTCAGGTGAAAAAGCACATGGATGAAGCAAAATGACAAATGGATGCGAAAATGGGATATCAACATCTATACTTGCCCGGATAGTATTAAAGAAATAAAGAAGTTTGTCATGGAAAATTTTCACAATATTTAATGGAGAAGGCACATGGGGCAAAAAGAATCTTATTACATTAAAGAATTTAACCCCACTTCTAGTCATGAGGAAAAAGCCTGTATAAGAGCACCTATTAAATGGAGAGCAAAAATGTTGATAGCGCAACTCAGAACTAGTTCACACTAGCCGCGATGTGAAACTAGTAGATGGCAAGTTCCAAAGGAAGAGTAGGCAGACAGAACGTGTCTATTCTGTAATATGGGAGTGGTAGAAACAAAGCAGCACTTTATCAAAGATTGCCTAGCATACAATGACATCAGATCTGGTTATACAGAGATATTACAGAACAGGGACTTGAACTACTTATTCAAGAAGGATCGAGTGAAGAGAACAGTAGCTCTGATTATCAAACTTCAGCAAAGGAGAGACAAGTTAACCAAAACTCTGTAGCTAGATTAGTTCTGCTCCTACCTTGGGGGGGGTGATCGTGTGGGCCCCATAGGCTACTTTACCCTCGTGGACGTCATTAAAATCTATCATATCATATCATTGCTCTTGCCAACAAATATATGCTCTACACCACCATTAAAGACTACTGAATCGGAGCAAGCTTTCTACTGTGTGAACCAATCTCTCTTGTTTGCGAAATGTCAAGTTGCCCCATAGTCAAAATACCAAGCAAAAGACATGACATTATATGCTAGTCTTTTGGCCATGGTCTTTTGGCCATGAATGCATAGAAGGTTGACTACTCTAAATGCTCAACAACATATGCCTTCTATTGAGAGTCGAGAAACCCCCCCAATTTGATTTTTGATCAGCCAACCGCTCTCTGCAAAACTTCTTCATATGAAAAAATCAGAAAAACTGCACAAACTTCATTCACCTAAGCACAATTTGACTACTGAAAATGCCACAATTTTGTAAAAAAATCGTCAAAAAAATTGCTGCAAAAAAAGACAGTGCAGAGAGAGGATACAGAAACCCTCACATGGTAAGCAGCACTGAATCCAAAAAACATGAACCAGATCACAGACAAGAGAAAATATGCAAAGAACCCTCCCTCACAAGCCGAAAACACAGTTGCATGGGTTAGAAAAATTGTGATTATGCAGAAAAACCCCTTGATGTGAGTCATGCAAGCAGGAAACCAACGATTTACAATACACAGGCAAAAAACTTCGCAGATTAGCAGGAAAAGAACATAGACTAAAGAAAAACATGAATTGGGGCAAACCCTAGCCAAAATGAACAGAAGAGGAAAAGAACAGCCAGATCTTGTACAAACAGCACAAAAAGAAACTTATTTGTTGAAATACTTGTCCTAAAACTGGTCAGGATTTTCAGAGAAGAAAATCACACAATTTTGTTTCTAAAATTTGATCAAAAGCTTCTGAAATTTCTACAAAATTTCCAGGTAAATAGTCCACGAACTTTATTTTAAAAACATGGCAAAAAATCCTTTGCTCTATTACCAGGAAATGATAATCAAATATATTAAACGAAGGAGAGGAATTCTCCTTACCAAAGAAAATCATTTCATAACAGAAATGATCGAGAACTAAAAATATAGGAAAAGTTTTTAAAATACTGACTTACTTACATGACCATTATAAGCTAGATATAATAATGTTACATTAATAGCTCCAACACCAGAGAAGGAAAAAAGCCGAAATTCAACGAAAGACTGTGAAAATAAATTGTCAAATATCAAGCACAGGCATGAAGGATTGAGGCTAAGGCAAGTCTACTCCAACACATCAAAACAAGATCATATACGAGGACAGTCTTCCAAGCATAAAGTTGTCACTTAAGAAGATCCAATATTCAAGACAAGAAGTCCAAAATCAGATTTTCTATTTTTAGAAAAAAGTAGATTTTTTATTTTGTTTCTCCACTGTCATAGATCAAAGAGATAATGAAAATCACAACTTTCTTTTTTAGAAAAATTGTTTTTTGGTTTTAGTAGATGGCAACGGTAGAAAGTCAACAATACAGATTCCAACTTCATCGAGCAAAAATGGTGTCAAGTGTTAATATTTTGGTAGCAGCAGGAGAAATCATTACCCATGATGGTTGTGCAAACTTGATTGATGATTCCTTGCTCTGAAGCTTTCTCAATTCAGTGATGTTGCGTCTTTCCTTGATTACTATGCTTTGCAGTGACTTCGTTATTCTGTTAATGCTGATGAGTTCATTCTTTCTCTACCGTATTAATTCTCAGAAGTCTACTATTACCTTCTTTAGTGCGTTGTTGGAAACGGCCATTGTTGCGACAATAGCTTTTCATATCCATGATTTTCCTTTCGGCAGTCTCTAATTGTTTAATATGTTCTGAAGATGTATCATATTCCTTTTGTAACTGTTATCACCCTGTATTAATGAAAATAAATAACAAGGGCCATCAAGCTCAGGTGGAAATGCCGTTCATAATGTTATGATCTTCCTTCTCACGTCCACGTGGATATGGCATCCCTCGAGGATTCCAATCATCTTCTTATTGTAACTGCCTTCAACTCTTCATGTGTAATGGCAATGTCCCTTCAGCTTTCAGTGACAATTATTTTATGGGGTTGTGTTTAATATGCTGGACAACTCAGTGTGTCAGGCTTCTTTAGTGGAATTGAGTGTGACTTCAAAGAAAAGAAACATAGCATTTTCTTATTACTGTTGAGAGTTTATATATCTAATAGAGTAAGCTTTATATCTGTGACAATTCTATTCTGTATATGATCTGTGTATGATCATTACTGTGAGGGAGTCTGGGAGGCAATGTATGATATCATATTTTCTTCAAGCAGACAGACAAGAGTGGGTTGCATATGTTAAGGTTTAGTGACCATAGAAAGTGGGAGTGACCTGTGATTTATGTATCTGGAGAATACGATTATATCTTCTGTAACATGTGGATCATATGCAACAGAATCATTTGTTGTATGTTAGTGTATGATCAATTTGTGTGTGTAAAACTTTCTCGTTGTCAGAAGTATCTGAGAGATACTTGTATTGTATACTCAGCATTCACAATGCAAAAGTGATCGAACTGTGAATAAGGCTTATTTATTGACTGTTGAGAATCAACAATCATAAGCTTGAAAAGATTGTATTTGTTGACTCTTGAGCATACGACAAAAGATCTATCTTTTGTGGGGCTGGGTTTTTGACCCTCAAGTGTAGGGTTTTCCCAAGATAATGTGTCATCTATTTTGTGTTTCTATATATTGAATTCTTGCATTCTAGTTCAAAATTTAACATAAAGAAGCAATACAATGAGCACTTTTACAGGAGCAAGGAAAAAAAATACTTTTGGCTTTTCACAGTTCACTTACCTTGCACAGCAGAAAAAATAGAATATAGCAATTTCTTTGGTTAAAATGTTAATTTAGTTTTGTTTTAAATTTCTTCTTTGAAGTTTATTTTTTATTATCTTATTTTAAATTTTTATGTTAAGGTTTTAAGACCTATTTTGCCTCCAACACAATCATCCTCAGATGACTTGTGAAGGTTCGACAACTATTTTGACATGGTCACCAGTCAAAATTAGTCCATATGTAGGTGATCCAACACTGAAAAGGAAACAGATATTAAGCAGTTAATATTGGATGACATCTGTTGGGATTATGTCCAATATCTCCTTATTTCACTGAGCCTGTTATGAATATAATCTCTTAGGGCCCGTTTGGCAATAGGAATACAAGTGGAATAGGCATATGTATATTCTTAAAATTTTGAATTCTCTGTTTGGATGCACCAAATCGGAATTGGAATACAAATAAAATTGGAATATGTATTCCAATTTTGGCCCAAAAATGAGGATTTGTTATTCCACCAAAATAGATGGAATAGGAATACGTATTCCTATTCCTATTTTTTCTATTTTAGAAAACATAAATTTTTGAGTCCGTGTATTCCACATCAAATTCTGGGTGAACCAAACAAGAATAGGAATACGTAACCCCATTTTCTATTCGAGAATTAGTATTCCAGAATAGGTATTCCTATTCCCATTTTTATATTCCCGCAGCCAAACGGACCCTTAGAGCCTATGTTCCATAACGTTTCTAAGAAGGGGGTAGCATTCTGAGATGGTTACAGCAAGATGACTAGGTACACATTTTGGGGGTAGCAATCTGAGGGCCATTTTTAGGGACGGCGGGGGAAAGCAATATCTATCAGTGTGTGTGTGTGTGTAGAGAGAGAGAGAGAGAGAGAGAGAGATTCTACAAGTTATGAACAACAGTATAACAGCAGCAATATAACATGGCAATGTTAAAATGATGTCTGCAAAAGCTTGTGCCAACCACAATCCAGAATGAAATCAAACCACACCATACGAAACCATAGCAAATGCACTTTTAATCTCTTTTTTCAACTGACAACAATAACTAACTACAATACCATATCAAGAATTTTGAAGTTTCAGATTCTTTCAAAAAATGAAGTCAGAAATCTAAATTATTACCATTAACATTCTTAACTTACTGTTATATCACTAACTATAAATCTGACTCATGACATGTTTATTCCCATTACAGTTGTTGCCACTGCTGTCATGATTAATTTAATTGTTCTTATACTGTTGTCACTATATGTTTATTGTCACTGTCAAAATCCAGCCATGATATGTTAGCAATCAATATTTGATGTTATGAAAGATTTTTTTAAATATTATTAAAAAAAAAAAAATTGCAGGGATGATTAGTCGTATACAAGATGGTTGAGGGACATTTGAGAAGTCCCTCATTTTCTCAATTAGGAGGAGACTTCCCCTCATGTCCCTCCATCCCCAAAATGTCTCAAGGGATGTTGGCAGGGGCTTGAGGGGTGGGGATGTGTCCCCATCTATCATGGGTTATACCAACAGAATAAGCCTTACTTGTGTAGTGCCTCTCGTGTTTGTAGTCTATACTTTGTTTATTTTGATTCGAGAGATGCTTGATACTCTTATTATATGTACTTTGAGATGACCTGAGGGTCAAATGCTGTACTTTGATTTCAGTACCATAGATGCTATACTGCTATGCTGTTCAGTTTATCATATCTACATGTTGATGCTATTTTGAGATGACAGTAGGTCTATGATGATATCTGGTTATCTAGTATTTTGTACATATCTCTGATTTGGTTTTATGTGGACTTATGCTATGGTAATTTACTTCATTCTTGTTTCATTGTGCTTTATGCAAACGTGCGAACATGAATGATGTAAATGGATTATTTTGATATTATTGAATAAATGGTTAAATTAGTCATTTAATGCATTTATTGCTTCGACTATGATATTATATGCAATTGCACTTGATCGTGTGTTTAGTGTGCAGGATTTATATCCCTAGTAGTGGCACATGGAGTTAGTGATTCAGCTATCCATATTTTGGACGTATCCTTAGTTAATTGTTTAAATTAAACCTTTCGATGATATTATTAAATCCGAACTCATTTGCATTATGTGATTAGACTAGTGAGTGTGTCTGTGCACTTAGAGGCTCGCATTGTTCTGAAAGTTGTTAAGGAAATTTTTGTGATTTTGGGTTTTAGGGCTTTAATTTTTATTGAATTTAATTTCTAACAGCTTTGCCATAGATGAATTCCTATTTCTAGAAATAGCATGTTTCTGTTTGAGTTGATTTGGGGTTTAACTAGGTTGGCTAGTTATTTGCCCTAATCAATTATTCACTCAAAAAATGAATAAATATTGAAAGAGGAATTTAATTCCTCACTTCTCACTTTTGCAAAATACAAATTTGAGAGCTTTTTTGAGAATTCTCTTCTGAAGGATAGCATTTCTGTTCGTTGTGAGAGCTGTGAGCGTGGGATCTTCGCGAGGTCAGTCTCGTGGGATCTGGCTCGGGGAGACCTTGCTTTGCCATCACTTTCGGCAACATCGGCGGGTTATTTATTTTATCAGGTTGATTTCAGTTTCTACCCCTTTTGCTGTCAAGTAGGGTTCTCCCATTTTCTTGTTCCTGCTTTGTTTCAACTTCTGAAACTAGTAGCAGTTTGTTAGGAGGCTGAGAACTAGTGTTCCCCTCCATTTCTGGTTGTTGGTTCTGCCCAGTTGGTCGAGTATGAACTTTTTCCTTGTTTTCGGGATAGGGGTTTGGGATTTCACACCATTATGTTGGTTGTTTTTGCATACCGTGTCTAAACCCAAATTTTATTGGATTTTCAAGGCTTTTGTGCCCAAATACCAAATGGGATTCAATTTCGAAGCTTTCTAGTTTTGGGGGGTTTTACCTCATTTTGTGTGCTACCCTGTTTTCTCGGGTTTTCTTGCATGATGTTGGTAATGGACTTGGATCATCCGTTTGAATGTCAGTGGGACCATTGTTGCACTTTTATGTTGCATTGGGATGCGTGTCACATCTTTCCTCCCGAGTATGTTTTCAATTGAGTGTATTTTTGTATTGTGTTCTCATCCAGTCCTTTGTGTTATGATCTTCGTGATGGTGGTGTGCCACACAAGTACATATGCGTACCTTGTCAGTGACTTGCAAGGCCCAATCTTCCATGGACTTGTCGGAAGTTATGATCATTTGGGGTTAGGTTGGGAGTATGCATGCCTACGGGCACTCATCATTGGATGAGCATGGGTGGGGTAGGGTAGCATATGGAGGGGGCTTCTATCTTCCAGCCCAGTGATCATTGCCCAGAGGGTTGGCAGAGGAAGTTTTAATCGAGTGACAACTAAAGAAAATACTGGGTGGTAATAAAATGTATGCGCGGGGACCTCCATTAAGGAGTTGAAACGCACAATCCGAGCTTGGGCTTGTCGATGCCAAGCAACTCTCCATGATGTCAGCCCCTACATAGTAGCCCATTGAATGTCTGACCAGGACCTATAGTTTGTGAATTGTCTATGATCTTGGTTTCAGTCATCATACTGTCTAGTGTGAGTGTTAGCCATGGAAGTTTGTTTTATGTGTTTGTGGTTGGATCATTATCTCCATTAGCACGGCGGTAGTGGACCCACGGGTTCCACGTGGTTGGGAGGCATAGCTACCTTCACCACTACTGGGGACCGATGTACAGAGACGGTTATTTATTCCAATACGATCATTGTTGGATGTTTTCACTTGGTATTTTGGGTTCCGAAGTATGCTTCGTTGTGATTTATGTTTTCATTGGAATGTTTGTATATCATGTTTAGATGATGTTAGTATTGACACATTTCCTTATTATGATGTTTAGCATATGATGTTATGATGTTATCTGCTTTGTTGGAGTATCTTATGCTTTACTTCTAGGATGTTAGATTTCCTTATTCTTATGTTGTAGCACGTTTTAGTAATGACATCCTCATAAGATAGCTCTGGCGATCTGGTCGGTAGTTTGGAATGTTACGCACGGGGGATGGCTAGGACCCTCGAGGTCTCATGATGCTATTATGGTTGGGAGGAACCGTACACTTAGTTTGGTTGTTCAGTTATTGCGATGTTGTTTTGGTACATTGCGATGTTGCTTTCAGTTCTTTCCCTTCACTACTATGATAGATGGTTAGATGCAATTCCCGTCTTGTAGCTATTGTTTCGAGTGCTTTTGCCTCAACTGTGGATCCAGTACTCCTCAGTGTGGAGGTTTGATTTCCTATTTTATCCCTTGTTTTGGTCCTTAGTGTAATTCTTGCTTTCTCTGGGCGACCATGCATCAGAATTGGGCGATACTTTAAAGTATCGCACACCCAGAGGAGAAGAATCGTGTGTTACTGGAAAGTATCACACACCCAAAGAACAATCATGCGACACTTTGTTGTTTCACACGCCTCTTGGAGAAAGGTCATACGATAATTGTAAAGTATCGCATGCCTTCTTGAGAAGTGTCGTCAAACCCTAATTGTATCGCATGCCTTCTTTAGAAAGGTCATATGATACTAGAAAGTATCGTACTGTGCTGATTTGAAATATCGCCTGGGTTTTGGAAAAACCTGTCCGGGCAGACAGCGGGCACTTTTCTATTTGACCAGAAGTTTTTCGGAGGTGTTTTGGATACCCTTTACGGTGTTCTTGAATACCTTGGAATTGCATTTTGAATTCAATATGTTTTTGGATTTGAAATCATTTGTGTCCGTCCGTGGTTAGTCGTTTAGTCAATAGTATTGTTTGGAGATCCGTTGGTGTTTGGATGTTTGTTTAGTCTTCTGTTGTGATCTTTGTGATCCTCGTATGTTGTATGTCGTGTGAATCCATGTTTTTTTTTTTTTAATTATCTTGGCTTATATTTATCCTTGTTTTAAGGATCTTCGGGCAGGGCATTACAACTTGGGATATACACACACACATACACACATGATGACATCGAATTGAAGAAAAAAAGACCGTCATAAATGCAAAAAGAGTTAAATTTTGAAGAAACTCTTTTCAAACAGGTGCACAAAAATTATTGAGGATAAATGGGCCAAAATATGACCCAACTGCATATTCTCAACTTCACATTGAAATCCAAAATAGTATAGTGTTGACATCCTTTCTATGCAACAAGAAATGTCCTATATAGAATTTTTTATAGCATCGTGATTTGCAAGATGTAGTTACAATTGAGTTCACTGATTTTTAACACTCTAATGGTCAAAGAATTGGAGCTCTTCCTCACAAGTGTCCTTCCATGGCCAACAATTTCATAACCTACAACCTCTTGCAATCCGAGATTTATTATAAGTTTTGTACATTCTTATCTAGATTCTAAAATATAAATTTAAATAGATAAACATTTTGAAGTTTGAACAATTTTTATGTTAAAATTTGTAACTCTCAAGCATTGTCTTGCTACTGAAGATGTTTCTTGTTCATCCACATCCAAGCAGAATTGGAGTGTGTTGTCCTTCATCCACTTGATAAAGCACAACCAACTGCACTCAGCAAAGGCAGAGAATTCTGACTTTTGCCTCCTTTCGTACAAACAACATAGCTGCAAAGAAGCATAAATATGGTTGTGGGATACAACACCAATGCATTTGACTTGGATACTTCCATGTCCAAAACATGCTGTATTGGAGGGGCTAAATAATGAGAACACTTTTAGTAAAAGTGCTAATGTCTGCGGTACTTCAAATCTTCCTAAATCATCTAATGTCAATATTGATGATCATGTTTTTGAAGACCATATAACATCTCAAGCTTGATGGTTTAACTTGACATTATTATTTTACTGTGGAAGTTGGAACAACGAATAGTTAATAATACTTTTACTATCATAACATTCAAGTTTATGGTGGTTTTGTTTATTAAACAATAAATATTATATAATGCTATGTGGCATTCTGAACTCAATTTCTGCTTCTTGGCTGCAAATTATGCTTATCATGACATTTGAGGATTTATGGTAGTTTTATTTATAAATTATTACATGATATTTAAATATTTTGAACTTAGTCCCTGTTTTTAGGCTGCAAATGTATATATATAGAATGATCCCAAACCCAAAAAACTTGACAGATCAACAAAGTAAAACCCCATACCGAAACCAGGATAAGAACCAGAACTGGCAATTTAGGACTGAAAATGTGAGATCTTGCCACTCGACCCAAAAATCAAATTAAGCAAACCTTGAATTTATGGTATAGAAAATATTGAGATGTATCCCGTTAAGGACTCAAAACGAAAGTAGCTATGTGACTATCTCTGTTGCAATGCAAACAGTCAATACCACAGACAAATAAATTTTGATTTTGATTTTAGCTCAAATAGTAATTTGTTATTTAGAAAGAAATGAAAATCCCAAATAGAGTGTAATACATTTTGCCATATTGCAAAAATGCTGATGCAGATCCTGTCCATGGTTCAATTTTCCTACATCTCAGAGAAGTGTTACTTGAAGAGAATCTGGATAATATTAGGAGCCGGAAATATCTAAATTCAGAAGAGGGTATGAGCTGTTAAGAATCAAGATACAGTGAACCAGAAACAGAATCTGCTATTTTTTTTCCTTCTTTGATAAAATTAAGAAAGCTCTATCAATCCCCTTTTATTGCCATATTAGAGGGCAATACATTATGAAAATACGAAAGCAAAAAAAAAAAACCTAAATTAGAGGGAAAAACATTATTGCCATAATGATATAATGCTGATTAGATACTACCCATGGTTCAATTTTCATATGTCTCATAGACGCGTTACTTTAAGAGAATCTGGATAGTATTAGCAGCGAGAAATATCTAAACTCAGAAAAGGGTATGAGCTGTTAAGGCATGGTTAAATAGAAACATAATCTGCCATTATCTTTCCTTATTTAATGAAATTAATAAAGCACTAAAAATTCCCTTTTCTATATCCGTGTTTTTACTTATTATAAAAGAATTTGGAACTGGAATGGAAGATGAGTCATAAGCATGATGGAAATGTATCTACTAGATCTGTTGCTTACTGGTTTAATTTGTATAAGGCTGTAATGAAGAGGATAAATGTGAGAAAGAAGATCCAATTGGACGTGAGATCATTCTCTCTTATTTCATGAGGGACTACTTTTAGATTAGTATTATTCCCTTGTGTTTTCAATTTTGGTCATCCATCATTGTTTGGTTGTCCACAGCAAGGTACTTGAAAATGGATTTCGGTTATCAGTTAAGCAATTCTGTGACCCTCCACTCTTAGTATTTCTTTTTCCACCCAGAAGATGAAGAAATATAATATGAATCTAGTAGACAAATTTATTTTTATACATTGACATGAAATTGGACAATAAATGAGACCAAAGAAGTGCTGAAAATATAGAGGCATGGAATCTGGATGTCTTTCTCAGTACTTCCTCTTCTTATTATTTCAAACTTGTTTGATGTTCCTTTTTCAATTGAGGTATGAGAGAAGCAAAGAAAGAAATAGTGAGTGTGTTAAAAACTACTTTTGCAGACCAAAAACTATTTGACCAATGTATAAGGTGGTACTGATAAAAGAAGTGTGTGGAAAGGGAAATAGTCTTGATACTACAGCAATCTCCTTCCGCGTATAGATTCAAAGGATGTCTTCGAGGATGTGTGGCTGGACTGCTTCATATTTTTATAGTAAATTTAAATATGATGGGATCTTGGATGGTTTGGTGTGAACACGTCTTTTTACTAAATTAGTTTCATTTTGTGTCCTATTCACATCTAGTTGGTTAAGTTTTATTAGGGCATTCGTAATTTCCTTGTTTGGTAGAGATATATTGTACATGTGAATACATTGATCATTCCAGATTAGTTGTATGTTTGCATCTCTTGGTAATATATCTTATGTGTACCCTCTTGTTCTCACGTGAACAGCTGTCTTGTATGCACATTGCACCCTTTGAATAGAATATTGTTATTCTGTCATTAAAAATTTCTTTTCTTTCTGTGATTAGCTCTTAAGAATCTTGATTTAAAATAGCCATCTCCATAGCTACTTCCAACAGATGGCTGTAACTTCTAAGTTGTGTTGCTAAAGGTGATTATCATTCACTTGTAATATCATGGTTTTGTAGGTAGCATTTTCCATTGCACCAAAAGCTCGAACTGTTAATGCCCGATACAAATGCCGAGACTTATCCAGATCCACGACACAAATCTCCAAGGACATGCTGACCACCAAGTCAACACTCTCAACAATCGCCCCCTTAGCACTGACTGAACCTTCAGCTCCAACTGAAGGGAGACTTGAACCCGTGACCCAAGAGCTCTTATACCAATTGTAGGTAGCATTTGGCATTGCACCAAAAGCTTGAACTGTTAATGCCCGATACAAATGTCGAGACTTATCTGGAACCAGGACACAAATCTCCAAGGAGGTGCTGACCACCGAGTCAACACTCTCAACAGGTTCCAGTTTGATCAAAGAATAATGTCAATTGGGTGATTATATTTTCCAGCCAGCTTTTTGGAGGCTCAGTGACTATAAGCCTACTTATCATTTACCAAGAATTAAAGAAACGGATTTTAAAAAATAAAAACACATTTTATTATTGAAATATTAAAGCTGATATCATAAGTAGCATAAGAAAGTATTTACTCACCAACAAGAATTGGAAATAAGAGATTGCTATCAGAAGATATTCTAAGAAATATCGTAGGTTCCTTATAGTGCCGAAGAAACACGTGTTCAATTGAACTTATGTGATCAGTCATAGACTCTTTTGCTTCATTGAGAGGTGGCATTAACAGGTTTGATGAGAGCCAAGTATTCTCTTCCCCTGAAAGTTCGAGTTTCCTTAGCTGTTGATGTTTCAAAAGCTCTGCATTCTAAGCAATAAAAGACATAAGAAGAACAAAAACATTCCAACAATTTGAAAATAAAATGCATTGTCCTCATAAAACTGAATGTCTTATTCTTATGTATGCAAAAAAAAATGATTAAAGAATGAATTCATATATGAAGAATAACAAAATCCTGAATGCATGAAATTTAAGGAACTCTTGAAGAAAACAAATAAAAATCAGACTGTGCTTCTAATACCCATTAAGCTCCATTAAGTATCAAACTTCCACAATAATGACCAAAATTCCCTCACATAAAAAAAAAAAAATTGGATATAATTTATAAGTGATTCCACGTAAAAAAAAGCAAAAGTGATGACTCAATAATATCGGCAAATAATGTGAATCAGAAATCAGTGTCATTGCATGGATTTTAAAAAGGCACTAGGCGATATTTGCTTCTAATGCTAAATAAACTTAAATCGAATGGAAATACGTGTAGAAGTCAGAAAGAAATTGATAGGAAAATCACATTTCCAGACAAGCATGAAACGCAATGCAGGACAACAGCTGTAAGGATTCATGCTATGGGTTGTAATAGAAGAAACATTTTCGTAATAATGTTAATGAACCAAGATGCCCAGCAGATGTGAACAAGAGGTAAGGCAGAGAAATTGTCACAATATAGATGTGGATTCAAATCCCTACAGTGAAACACTGGACCAATAACAATGCAGCCATAAAAGGGAATGAGCCGCACCAGCTAAATTCCATAAGCAGAACCGGAGCCTGTTCATTCGCACAACTCGAGAAGAAAATAAAACGTTAACAAACCAAGATGAACTGATTTGTATTCCTGGGTTCAGGAGTATCTGTTATTCTCCCACGCCTGAAGGAATTTTGGAAGTTTCTCCATTATATGGTGGTAATTAGAATAGGTTGGGAGATTGATGAACAGGTGCTGAAATGTGTCTCTGCCTCTACTCGTCAGGACGGTAAATCTCTGCGCACAATGATCATAGTGTACGGCACTTACACCGTTTAAATGTCCTTTACTATTGGCAATCTAAAATCTTATGTAAAGCTCTGTTTTTTAATATTTTATTATGTAACCTGACGTACTCACGACAATGAAATCGACTTGATATCATTTTGAAAGGCTTTTCCTACAACAGATAAAGCTAGGAGCTGGGATGCGGTGCCCTGTATGATGCACCCAGTTTTTCAATCCGATGCCGGTAAACAAGCCAAGACCAGTGCATAGATAATCAAGTATTCTGACTAAACTCTCGACCTAGCAGTATTTAATCTACCGACTGCAAAGATCCACACATCGCCTCCTACCTATTGATGTAGTTTTTTCTCTACTCTGACTGAAGAAAAAAGATGATGAAAATCATAAAAGTGACCCAGATTAATTGCATCCAAACAAACAAAAGGGGGAAACAAATTGAGAAAAAGATTTAAAAAACAGACAGGAAAACATGGAATTGAGTAGAATTGTTGCCTGAGTCAACCACGTAGCCCTCCACATAGTCGGCATCGTGCTCATCCCATTCGTGTGTAGGTTGATTGGGATGGGAAGAGTTCCTGCAGAGTAGAAGCACCCTATGCTTTTGTGGGAATCGAACTTGACACTTGTCGACTCTGGATGAAGAGCGTCTTTTCATCCAGGGAAACAATCCGTGGGGAGTCCTGCCATTCCCACAGAGAGACACTGATAGACACTTTGTAGTCGTCCACACCGAATTCCGGAGCATGGTTCACGCTTGACGTCTCACACACAGCTAACTACACACATTCCAGGATAAATTGGTATGCTGGGTTTGTAATATACCAGTGTCTTGAAAACGAATATCTTAGTTTGCCTTCCAATTGAAGTCGTCGCAACACATCCTCCTCCAAAACTGTATGGTTTTAAAATAGAGGAAAAATGCACCTTTCCCTTTCATTCTGCCTCGTTCCCATCACAATGTCTTACTAATGTTTGGTTGAATGGCATTAAACTTGAATGTGTGTGAGTTATCAAATGGTGAGGGTATAAGTATATGGATGGGGTTATCCTCTCACAAAATTGTACAGTTGATCAATTATTAGTTCTTGCCATAGGCAGAATATTAGTTCCTACCATAGGCAGAATACTCATGCATTCATGTCATCCTAATATCACATTAACACTAACCAATCAAATCAAAGAATTTAAAAGATTATAAGAAATTTCAAATGTTTATATCTTTTTCTAATTTTTTCGTTATTTTAGAAATCACATTTTTTATTAGGAAGAAAATTATTTTTTTTCAAAAAAAATACTAATATTTTCTAACAACTTCATATTGCATTAATGAATGCATTAATTACAACTTTATCTTTGTGACAAGTTGATAAGATTTTATTTTTATATCATTTTAACTTCCACCTCACATAACATCTTTAATCAATATTAATTCTTAATCGCAGTATAATTTCAATATGTTATATCTTTGTATTTGAATTTATAATTATTTTTAAAACTTTGATTTTTTAATAAATTAGTTAAATTATTACTATTATTTTATTTTTGTAAAAATAAATTAAACAATATTATTTTTTAATTATATTTTATAATAGTGTTTGTAATATGTATAATTGATAAGTGTTAGAATTAGTAAATTATATCATTTACTATTATTAATATTTTATATTTAAAAAATTTATCATTTAATTTAAATATATTTAAAACTTAAATATATATTTTAATATTAAATTAATAATTATATTTTACAATAAAATAACATACTAAAGGAAATAACTACAAAAAAGAAATAATTCAATTCTAAAAGATATGTAATTTATTATTAAGTTTTTATAAACTATGTATTCAAATTAAATAGTTATATTCTATTTCTTATTTATTACATCATATTTATTCATCAACATCAAATTTATATGTATTACATCTATTTATTATTTACAGATGTACATATTAAATTATATAAATATATCCCTTGATCGCTATCCTAGCATCACTCGGTAGAAATTATGGATTTCTTAAGTTGTAAATTATCAGGGGTATCCCCCAGATTACATGTAATTATTAGGGAAACAATTTCACCCCCTTTTAAAGTTGTAATAATTTAGGACATTTGTCCCGGGCAAGACTGGAGGTTTTCTTCTCCGTTCTTTCCTACCAGTGCTCGTTTGAACAAAGATATGCTTTGTAATTGCTTTTAAATTAATAATATAGATCAAGGCCTTGGCCGTTTACCGATCAAAAAAAAAATTATATAGATATTATTTTATAATTAAAAATTACTTAATTTTATGAAATAATTGGAAATACAAAACATTAAATAGTAAGCGTTCTCTAACTATGTAAAATTAAACAATTAGTTTTATTTATAAAATATTTTAATATTTCAATACATTTCATTTTTTCTTATACAAATGTGAGTTTTAATATAAAAATTAAATTCTTAGTTTCATTAATTAAAATATACTATATTTTAATTTTTCATTATAACCATGATTTTATTTTGACTATTTGTCTTTTTAAAAAAAATAATTATATTTAATTATCTCTCTCTCTCTCCCTCCCTCTCTCTCTCTCTCTCTCTCTCTCTCTCTCTCTCTCTCTCTCTCTCTCTCTCTCACTCACACACACACACACACACAACTTATGTTGGTATCGCTCTATCTTACTATTTTATCTCTCTTCCTCTTCCTCTTATATATCATCTATCATTTTTTCCTCTGCATATATATTTATGTTGTTATTGTTCTATACTGCTATTTATCTCTATATAATGATTAAAAATAGTGTGACTTCCATTTTATAATCAAGATGAGAATAATACATAGTTGGGGACTGTGGCCTCTTATTATTGGGCTTAAATGCCCAAACATATAATAATATAACACGAAAACTTAACAACAAAATATGAGTCATCCTTTCAAATCATAACTGCATTTCTAGGACGAAAATTTAACAACAAAATATGAGCCATCCTATCAGATCACAAGTGCCTTTCTAGGCAAAAATTAATGCATTCACAATGTTAATTTAGAACTATTTAACCTTATTCTGACTCACCTACACCTCTACAACCATTATGCATTAGGCAGGAACTATGACGTTGTGTGTCTCTTGTTGAAAGATTGAAAATATTATGAATTTTTTTGAAAATTTCAGCATTTTGACTTTCATAATCAGCATAGTTTGTCGTCAAAAACAACAACAAAAATTGGAAAAAAAATCACTATATTTTTGTGAATCTGAAAAAACAATTTGACTTTGTTTTGTCTTTGGTGCATTTTTGTGGGAGATTAGCCTCTCCCTAAGTATATTAGCATCTAACGAGGTTCAACATAAGTTGATAGGAAATTACACTTCAAAGTTAAAAGTGGAAAATAAATCAAATGTATTCAATTATTAGTAAGTTAATTCAAAGTATAAGTATTACATATTACAATTTTAAAATGTTTAATAGATGTGCATGCAAAATGTAGACATTAAATAGGGTGTGTGAATAATATGGTATAATTGTTTATCATTTCATAGAATAAAAAAATTTAGTAGTAGAATATTTATAATTTATTTGAAATGATTTAATAAAACTTCAATTTGAATTATATCCATTCAACTAAAATTGAGTTAGAGTTCTTACCTAATGTCAAAAGTGGAAGGTGGATCTTAAACACAAAGAAATTATTAGATACCATTCTTTTTTTAGTTTACTAGACATTAATATATGACATGTTTGTCTTCTTTATAGTATAAAAAGTAGACATTGTATAATATAAATTACATAATTTCATAATTACAAAATCGATAAGGCAATTGACTTATGTTCTAAAACGGTAAAAAGAGACACAACTCTTGTAACTAAATATAAAATAGTTTAACGGGAAATATGTACTCCGAGATTAAAAAATAATGAGCTACTATATCAAAGTCGTATAATACACTTCATGTCTTTAATTAAGTTTCCTAAAATTACTTAAGTTGTTGAAAAATGAGGGTTTATTGAAATTGCTACATATTATCTGAACACAAAAGTTTAATTAGTAGTTGAAATATTTTTAACTGAACACAAAAGTTTAATTATGAAAATTTAGAAAAGCAGTTGAAATAATTATCTAAACACTGAAGTTTAGTTAAGAAAAGAGCAAGAAAAGAGTAGAAAGTGGTTTTTTCTTAATTTAATTTTTTGTTCACGTGACATCCAATCAAAAAAGAGTATGTGGACATTCAGCCCACTAAATCATTTTCCATTGATTTTTTAAATCCCATCACAGTTTTACGGTTAATGAAATTTAACTAGGAACCTATTTGCAAAGCAATGATGGGAGCCTTTGTTTACTTTAGGCCTCACCTTCAACTCAACTCAAATCTACCACATGTGCCTACCTCACTTGCTTCAGTGTATGTATCATCATCTTGCAAACTTTCACTTTAACTTGAAATGGGCACTTGTAAAATAAAAAAGGTCATTCACCCTTATGGGCCTGCTTAGGATGCATGGTGTCCTTTCATTACATTGCATCTAAACCATATACCCCATTTCCATTCAACTCATTGATATTTCATAGGTTTTTAGATTTTGACATAATTACATTTTTGCAAAATAGAAGTGAGAATTAGTTTAAAGTAGTTAAGCCCATAGACATGTAGCGACCCTTCACTTACTTCATTTAGCTTATCACTATTTTGCAAAATTGTAAATTTGGGCCCATAACCCTCTTTGTGAAATAATGAAATCATTTTTAGTTGATTTAATTAAACACTTAGGGATACATTGTTACAAGCTAGATTTTTCGTTGCAACAAAAGATTGACCTATCAATGCCCAATACAACCACTAGACTTATAGAACACAAGAGGCGATTAAGCCATGTCACGACTCTCAAAGTGGAACATTGGCAATTTGTCCAACAATTCCCCCCCCCAATGTTACCCAAGGAGATTTGAACCTGTGACCAAGCTCTAATACCAATTGTTACAAGCTAGAGTTGTCGTTGCACCAAAAGATAGACCTGTTAATGCCCAATACAACCACTAGACTTATAGAACACAAGAGGTGGTTAAGCCATGTCACGAATCTCAAAGCGGAATGTTGGCAATTATTCCAACATACATGTCTCATCTTCATTTGATATGTAGCAATGGTGGGGTCAAGGGGCAACGTCCTCGTTGGGGTTTTCGAGGGTAGCACCCCCGAAGCCAAAACTAACTCTACTATTGTAAAAGGCATTGACTGTTATTTTTCTATTGGGCAACTTATTCTAGACCTAATTTTGTAAGTAGCAAAACCTTGTATAAAATGGCTTAGGATTAGGGATTTCATAATGTATGATGATATTGTAGCTTCTTCTAGTAATGTTGAGCTATAAGGGATTGTGTATTGTAATCACTGGATAATAATAATATCGGACTTATTGTTGGTGGACGTAGCTCAAGGATTGAGTGAACCACATTAAATCCTTATGTCTTGTGTTGTCTTCTAAGTGATTTTTTTTTTTTTTGATATTGGTTATATTTGCATTTAATTGTTACTTTTGTCTATGGTTAATCCTAATTCAAGGCATTCAACCACCAAAACTTATGTAGCATCCTTCAAGACTAATGCCTTTGTCCATATTTTGAAATAATTTGTGTATGTTGAGATCCATTTGTGGCCAAAACTAGGTGTTGGGTTTGTTGGACCAATAAAGTAAAAACTCCAATGAGTAAATGACTAATCTACTTGAATAGGATGAAGAGAAAGGGTAACTAATATATGCTTGCCTAGAAAAAAGGCACCTTTTTTTTGCACTTTCTTATCAATTGATAAGAGTCTTTGAACAAAATTAGCCAATAGTATCCAACCCTCATTATCTTCACGATTGTGACCCTTGTTGAAAAGTGATCACCTGAGGGGCCATCATGAAACTCTTCTATTGGCCTATTAAGTTTATTTGAATTAATTCATATCAGAAGAACGCCATTAGAATATTTTCTAAATAGTATATCATCTACTAATGCATAAGGAATATAAAATGGTCTACATTTCCTTCTTTTAGCCTTGTCTAAACATTGTCAATATGTTTCCTCTATCAAAAAGAACAACATCTTGCCACCAATCATTCTGATTTTCTTTCTTAGCTAGTTGCTCATCCTAAAATAATAAAGTATCCTCTATGAATGTCTCAAAAGATGAGATCAGTTCACATAAGATTGGTCCCCTTACCAATTAGGTATCTTGATTTCAATGTCATATTACATGACCTTGGTGATCCATCCAACTCCTTTTCTCACTAATATCTTTGTTTAAAATAAAGTCTTTCACACTTACATGTGGGATTAAGAGTTGGATCTTGTTATCAGTTAATACGTTCAAACTTTTTGAGAGCTCTTATGAAAGAAATAACTTGTATTTCCATATAATCGTATCTACCTTAACACCCTTTGAGCCCTTTATTGAAGAAAGAAGTGAGTTTCTCTATCTATTCTTTATTCAATTGCATCAAGACAACTGATATTCTTGATTCCACTCCAAGAATATAGAGCATGGAATCTTTTTCAAAAATAGGATTGACAAGAGTAGTATAAAATGTAGTAGCTATTCTAATCTTCTCAAAAATTTCATTTCTTTCCTTGGTCCATCTAAACTCCATATACTTTTTCAACATACATCTAGGAGGCTTAACCATATTAGAAAGTTTAAGAATGAACATTCTTACAAATTTATCCTACCAAGTAAACTTTGTAATCCTTTCTTATTCTTAGTAAGTGGAAAGGAAAGAATTGCCTCCACCATCTCTAGATTTGTAGTTAACTCATCCTTTAATACAATATGTTCCAACAACTTTCCTTGATTAGTGATAGATAGACACTTTCTTGGATTCAAAGACATGTCATATTCTTTGCATTTGATGAAGACTCGCCTCAAATCATCAAGTGATCTATTGAATGTTTTGTGTAAATAGTTATATTATCAATATATATTAACACAAAACTTGGTTATACAAAACCCTTAAAAGCCATCTCCATTTCCTTTTGAATTGTAGCACCTATATTAGTTGGTCCAAATGGTTTTTTTCTTAGTAATATTTTTTAGATTTTATTGATAATTAAATATAAAGTTACGTAGATAATTACAATATATCCTCCTTAGATTGTCTTCACAAGGATTTGTCACTAAATGTGCATTACAAACATCACCAAATTCGTCAAAGATATGATCATAGTGAGTGTAACAAAAAAGGTTGTCATAAATAGCACACCAAAACATACCAAAACACAACATAGCCCCATAAACCACCACATTTTGATGCTCTATTTTTTCCCTACATCAAAAAAAAAACTTTAGACTACAACAGTGGCCTCAATCATGTATCTCAACCATTAAGACAATTCAAGTTACTCACCAAAATCTCCCCACTAAATGTATATCCTTGAATCAACTTCACAAACCGTATGAAGGTATAGTAGGAAATCAAATTGAGCATTCAACTGAACTAACCATTTCCAAAATGTTGATCCAAAACTTTCCATTACAAAACCCTCATTGTACAAGTTGTAATTATATATTCTCTATCATGAACTAGACCAAGATTTCCATTCATGTTACTCATTAATTAAACTTTTTATCTACAAAAAAAGTTCTTAAGTAGTAGCCACCCTAAACAAACATTGTTTCACAAAAATTATAAAAAGGCAAAGTAGACAACAATAACCAACACCTCCATGTACAAAGAAATTACCACATAATAGTTAACTAGAAACAAAAAGTTTCATTGTAAGTCTTGGGGTATAATCCCCTCAATTCTCTCTCAAATCATTACATTTAGGTCCAGGATTGCAACTTGAATTCCTTAAGGAGTAGCCACTAGAACAATCAATCTTTCTCTAAGGTTTTCTTCATCATCTACAACCAACCCACACTTTTTTTCATCTTCTCATTTGTCAGTGTCATAGAGGTTGATCATCACCAACAATTTAAGGGCTTTCCAACCCCTTCTGGCTTCTTTAAACCTCTAAAATCTTTATCTTTATACAAAGTGCCACAGAAAGGAAGTGAGTTTTGTTCTTGTAATTTTTAAATTCTAGACTTCCTTTCTCCAAGGTATTAAAACTACTAAAATCACTTCAAAAACCTACATGGAATCTTATGGAACTAGTTGGGGCATAATGAATCCCATAATGTCTTTCGATTCTCCCAACTGTAGAACCTAGACCATTATCATGGAGTACATTTCCATGTTTGTGTGGTGACGATTATGGACTAAGAAATACATATCCCCTAGCAAGATATCTACAACCTCTGTGAGTTGAGGGTGCTCACTTTCAAATAAAATGTCCATCCCAATTTGCCCCACCAACCCCCATAATGGATTATGTTGCTTCATGCACTCCAAGGTGAATGATGTTTCCATCACACCCTAGAATGCATGAAACAGGACAATCCACAACTCTTGAGTGAACAAAGAGAATGTAATAAAAAAATTCCAATTATGGTACCATAAATGAATGTCCCATCAACTTAAACCTCAAGCATGTGGCACAATCTACAACATACTTTGCCAACCTAAATTTCAATGCAAAAGTATTTTGTGCCCCTGTCAATTAATGTTTCAATAATTGCATTGGATTACTTCCTGCCAAGGCACATCCCAAAAATATTCAAGCATGTTAAGATTTAATGCCTGGTTAAACATTTGATCTACCTCCATGTTTCTCTCTCATCTTATGTGAGAGATTCAAGTCATCTAGGGTGACCAATTCTTGAATAGTGTTTGTAATGTAATCTTGGAGGTGTCAAGTTTCCACGTTACCTTTAATGATTGCATTAAAAATAATTAACAAATCCCCTTATACATGGAGTTCGATTATCCCTAATTTTGTGGAGGCTTTGATAGCCAATAGAGAAACCTCTATTTCAACTACATTATGTGTCCCATTTAGGATCATTTTTCTCCCTAGAGCTACACTATCACCATTTTCATTTTTAAGGATGAATCCATCCCATGATGGGTTGTCTTTGGATGCACCATCAAAACCACACTCATAGCATCCCTATTGTGTTTTTTCCCAATAGACTAGAACCAAGGGAAGTGAGAAAAGATTAATCTTTGGGAGCCCATTCATAGTAACCTGAAAAAGAAAAAGAAAATCAAAATTAAAATTAAAAAGAAAATATTTTGGATCCGCTAACCTTGGGCAATATTTTGTCCATGTAAGGAAGAGGATGGTGATCTTTAAGAGAATCCTTATTAAGGTCTCTAAAGTCTAAAGTCTGGTTTCTCCACTCTTTTCCATATAGGGACAACATTAGAGACCCAAGAGGAGTGCTTAATAGGAAAATTTATATTAGCTTGTACATTATTAACTCTTTTCTCATTAAAGGTTCAATCTTAGGATTAATTGGTCTTTATTCTTTTCTAGCACACTTTGCATCAACATTGAGATAAATTGGGGCCAAAAGCCTTTAATTATTCATATGTAAAGCAATAATATCATTGGATTCTTGAAATAACTTAATGAAAATTTCCTTTTCAGTCTTAGAGTATACCTTTCCAAAGTTGAGATTATTTATATTAGCAATAGTGGCAGGTTTGTAGCCATCCTTCCTTGCAACTAGCTTCTAGATTTTACTCCTTGCCTGATCATCAAAATTGAAGATACCCTCCAAAGCGACTAATTTTTTGGGAAATTTTTTAGAACTAAGCTACACAATTTGATCTCCATATTGGTTCTATATCATGGTCTAATTTTTAGCAAAGAAATTTGCTTCATTTTGCAATAAATTGACAATCTACAAATTAGAGTCAACGACTTTCTAATTAGTGCAGTTTTCTTGGATAAAAGACCTCACAACCAATGTAATACATTGTTCCTTTGTATTTTCAACATGTTTTAGTGTTTTTTAATGAGCATGAATTGCTACAAGTCTATTAACATGCTTGTTCTATTATATCCCAAACTCTATGTTTATATAATTTGAGATGGTATTTATTTACAATATTATGATTTATAGCTTGATTAACAACCATCTCACTATCTCCAAATATTTGTATAAAGTGTATATATTTTCTTTGTGCAAGTTGAAGACCTTGAATTAAGAATTTGTATTCAACCACATTGTTAGTGCAACTAAAATGAAGTCTAAAGGAAAAGTAACATTTTTCCAACTTTGGAAAAACAAGCATTACACTATCACCTAATCTTTTTTTTTTTGAACCACCAAAAAAAAATTCCATAATCCATTAGTACTTTCATGTCCTTTCATGAGATTTGGAATAGGAGAATTCTTCTTGTGTATATAATAAGTTCCAAAACACGTCTATTTCATTTCTTGTTTTAGATCTTTGAATCTCTAGAAATATTGTTTCACTACCTACTATGCATATTTTGGTTTTCTACTTGCATCTATTGTATTTGATTAGTATCCCTATAGCATGGGATAAAGAATAAAAACCTCATCACAAGTGGACTGGTAGTCAATACAATATCCCTATAACGATATCTTTATCTATACCTTTACATATAATACTAGATTGTATGAAATACATTGTTACTTGGACAAAGAAAAAACTCTTAAGATTAAGTGGAGTACAATGGATAAAACAATAAGGAATGAACATAAATATAAACTCACTAGCATCTTTTACCCATGGCTTCCAACAAACTAAATCAATGTCATTCAATAGTTGTCTCCAATATCCAAGTTCACCCATACAAAGTTGGGCAATCACTCCCTTATCTCTCTCTCTCTCTCTCTCTCTCTCTCTCTCTCTCTCTCTCTCTCTGTGTGTGTGTGTGTGTGTGTGTGTGTGTGTGTGTGTGTGTGTGTGTGTGTGTGTATCCCACAACATGAACCCTATTTCTAATCTATCTAGATATTGAGGGATGATCTCATTCCCATCCCTCTAGGAATACTACACATATAGAGAGTGGTACACTCTTTTGATTTAAAACCTAGTGCAAATAAAGAAAAAGAAATGCTAGAACATAGGATCCCTATGAAAGTATTTGTAAATGATAAATCATGTCCTCAATGATCCTACCCCATCCATGAGAAAATCCTCATCCTCATCTATTTGGCATAAATAAGCCACCAAGTAATACCACCATAATTGATGATAGTGCATCATAACATTGTGTCATCAATCTCCATCAAATGGTCTAATCACCAATAGTCGCATCACAAAAATGTGGCCTACAAGCTATGTTGGTTCTCAAATTAGCAGATTCAAAATTCTATGAGCTTTCCAAACTCAATGATTAAATCTTCCAAATTATTTTTCCAACTAATAAGAATGATCGATTATGATCCTCTTCTCCTACTCTTTATACTCTATAGGACCAAGACAAGTGTACATATTCCTTAACACTATTTCTTGGTTAAGATTTTTTACAGTAGACATGATTGTATTATAACTTATGCTTAATCTCTCAATATGGAAATGAGATCACGAGAAAGATAAATTGTGTACTTCACAAGGTAACTTAACTTTTTATTAGTGAATTAGATTTTCAGAATGGTGAGTGTTATAAATGTATTTATTTTTCAATACTTGTCTATATTGAATATTTTCTTACTGGTTCCTGTACACTATAAATGTGTCACACTCTAAACCCTTCTATCCAAGGTATTCCATAGATTAGAATGCTTGAATGGCAGCTTAGAGCTCCCTATCCATGGAGTGCAAAAGGTATGTTTTAAGAATATAAGGGGCTCTCAGATGAGCCTTAGAGACACAAACCTTGCTAGTAAACCATGCAATGGGAGGTTCTTAAGACAAGATGCAAGAATGAAAGTATCCACAAAAACTCTCAAAATGCAATGCAAGGAATGAAGCTAAGCTAAGATGAAATGCACAAATGCAACTAGATTAAGCAAATGAGAGTGTTACAAGATCCAAGCTAGTTAAACTATGTGATTTAAGCAACTATAAAATGAACTAAGCTATATGCAAAATGAATCTAAACTAGTATGCAATGGATGGGAGAATGAGACAAGGAATGAGAAGTTCACCACAAATCTTTAAGAAGACTTGTTAGAAAACCTACAACATAACAATACTTAAGAAGATCGATCCTTTGAGAAGGGGAGAGATCTTCCTTTTAAAGGTGTACGGATGGTGGAAATCAAAATCAAGGGATGGATGATCAAGGGTGAGAGTTTACTTTGGCATGATCCATGTGCAAGAACCTGTTGTAGACACCTAAATTTGTCCAAAACCCATTTCGTGACCAATTAAATAAATATTTATTATTTATTTAATTCCCCTACTTTAATTAAATAAATTTTACATTTATTTAATTATGTTTTCCTTACTGATTTAAATAAACTAAGGTTTATTTAAATCCTAACCAATTCCCACTTGCATCTAACCCCTTTCACTTTAATTAAGTATGTCATTTACTTAATTAATTCCCTCCTAATCCCACTAGGAATTAAATATTGCATTTAATCCTATTTGAGCACATGGCTCCTACATTTAACCCTCACCTAACCTCATTAGCCTACCTAACCCATCATGCTAAACCTACCCACTTCCTAATCATGCTTTCTTTTCCTAATCATCCTAGCTAATCACCTCTTAATCCTAAGTGTGTTCTCACACATGTGTGAGGAATCCTCACACATGTGTGAGAGATGTTCACACTTTCCTTATCCCTCATGTCTTGCATGTCTCTTGCACACTTGTCCTCTTGCATGAGAGTCAAGATGTCTCACACATGTGTGAGAAGCCATCATTCTCACACCTCTTGCACACTTGTCCTCTTGCATGAGAATCAAGTTGTCTCACACATGTGTGAGAAGCCATGCTTCTCACACCTCATTGATCATGTCACCATCAAAGGTTGCTCACACATGTGTGAGCATATTGCCCCCTTTGAATGGTCAAAACCCTAATCCATGTGGAGTCTACTTGTCCTCCACCTCATTGACACCTCATCAATCCTGAGAGATCTTAGCCCTCCATCTTTCATTCAATCTCAACCATCCGTTGCATCCATTTCCTTATAAATGGAGAGCCCTCTCCTCATTTTCACAACAAGCACTATCTACCTTATTATTATGCTACTAGACTTGTGAGCAACCACATCCCATGAGCAAGGAAATCATCTGCACTTGATGATTTGTGAGGTTTGCATAGTGCTACTTTGATGTTCATGTTATCTTTATTTTACATTGTTTTCTTTCATATTTTGAGGTTTTGCATGATAATGTAGGAATGTGCATTAGTTGCTTAGTGTTATTTTCTTAGTTACATTTTTATGCAACACATTTTGGAACGCCCGGTGGGACCCACGTCCCTATTTTCATCTCAAAAATTTATCAAAAAATTTATAATTTGTCGCAAAAATCTCACTTTGTCGTCTGCATTGAACACAGTGTCGTCTGCGTTCTACCATCTCCGCAGATCGACATTTGCGTGGATTAGCGTCTGCATAGATCGATGTCTGCGCAGACTAGCATCTCCGCAGACCAGCATCTCTGCATTTTAGCGTTTGCGCCATTGTCATTAAATTTGAGTTTAGCATCTCCAAAAAAAAATTTGTCGTCTTCGCTTTTTCGATTGTCGTCTGCGTTGTGGGCTCACTAAACTGTCCTTTGTGCCTGTATACTGTCATCTTCGCAAACCTAGTTTATCGTCTCTGTTTTGGCAGCGTCTCTATGAACTTACTCTGTCATCTGCGTTTTGGCGGCGCATCTCTGAAGTCCATATTATCGTCTTCGCATTCTGGTGTCTGCGTGTTTTAGCGTCTGCACCTGAATTCTGTTGTCTCCATTTTTTGGCAACCTATTCTGTCATCTGCAATTTTTCGACGACCTTCTATTCTATCGTCTGCGTTATTTTGTCGTCTACACAGTTTGTCGTCTCTGCTTGCATTCTGTCGTCTGCATTTTTAAAAATTTTTTTTTTTAAAAGTATAAATCAAAATTTGACTTTTGGTGGTTCCGTACGAATTAGGTCATTTCAAGCATATTTATGTATAGAAGAAATAACAAAAAAAGTTAAAATGAATTTTTTTCATAATTAGCCTTCATTTTTGAGATTTTGTTGAAGCTAATTAACTTGTTTATTGCAGCATTGTAGATGGGAGCATTTTAAACACCTAACCATATTTTCTTGCAAGTTTTTCTTAATGTTTATTACTCTTGAAAATTAAGCTTGAAAGACTTAAAACAAACAATAGTGATTTTCATCACTAAGGGAATTTGTAGTGATTTTTATCACTTGGACTCAAAAGTTAATGAACTTGTATGGCTTAATCACTTTCATTTGAATAGATGAATCTTAGCATAGAAAACATTTGGACTTGGTGTTTAAAATTGACATGAATGTTTAGGCTAACACACATTTGGAATTGGTGCTTAAAGTTGACATGTATGCTTAGGCTAGCAAAAATTTCAAATTTGTGCTTAAAATGAACTCACACAATCTTAAATGCCTTAAGGGAAATTAATTTCATTTTCAGCATTTTGCTTATGCACATGCTCGATTTACTTTCTTATTGACGAATCCGCGCTTTTCATTTACATTGACCACGATTTCAAGTTGGAAAGAACATTGTATGTTATAAACATGTGTGTCTTCAAGTAGATTACAAAACCTAAAGTTTCATGGGGAACGAACGCATGTCTTTTTGAATCCCGAGGCCACATACGTATTCTCTCTCCTCGTGCCTTTGGGTGATCTTGGGTGCACAAGAAATAAGTGGTCTTGTCTTTTCTTTTTTTAGGAGGCATGCGTGGGGATTTCATCACCCCTTGGGACGACCTCAACTCCAGTGTTTTGGCGGAGTATAAATAGCAGGAGGTGAATCGAAAGACACCTCTCTTGGAAGCAAAATATTGTCACTCTTGGCTAAGCCCCAAAGAACTTTATACCTTTGGGAAGTGAAGGAGGAGATTTGGGTTATTGTCTCCCCCCGGCTGTGTGGCAGTATTTTCTTTCATCTATAGATTTGGGCCTCACGTTCCTTGCGTATATCAAGGATGCCCTCTAGTTGATCCTTGTACAGCCTAGTTGCAACCTTATAGGATTGTTGGTGTGTTTGACGTTCTTGAGTGTTTGAAACAAACTTTCCTTGTACATATTTCCTTGTTTGATTTTGCATCTTAAACCTAAAAATCCAAAAAACATCATAAAACATAAAATCCAAAAAAAAAATCATAAAACTTCACAAATCCAAAAATAAAAATAAAAATTTCAAAAACAACAAAAACAAGTCTTGGTTTAGGTCCTCTTAGTCAAGCTATCCACATCACTTCCACGTCACATCTTCTTTCCATCCAAGTCATCACCCTCACATATCTCTTGTCTTCATCATTCAAACCATTTCCTTGACATCTTAATCATCTCCATTTGTCCACATCATTTCCTTGTCATTCATTCTAATTCCTAATCTTCATTCTAGTCATGCTTCATCATCATCTAGATTCAATTTCCTCCGTCAATCTCATCATTCATCCTTAATTCAATCCTTTACATCATCATTCTTCTACTCCAATCCCTTGTCAAATTCATTAATTTCTAATCAATTCTTAATTCAATCCATTTACATACTCCTCCACAATCCATCTTCCTAATTTCATTTGTCTTCCTCTAATTCAACTTTGCATCAAATCTTCCACTTTGGACATAGGAGCATTTTCATAAACATTGGACTTTAATTGAAATCTCATATTCACTTGGTTAGGGTTTTTATCAAATCAAATCAAACCCTAATCCAACCAAATTCAATCAAATCAATATCAAATCCAATTCAAATCAACACAAAGTCCAAACTTGCTTCTAGTCCTAAGTTCATATTTCCTCCATCATCAAATCTTTCATCACTCTTCTTCTAGCATATATGGATTTGAATTTTCTTAATCAAATGGTTGACAATCTTCAAAGACAATATGGAGTTCTACCTCCTATTCAACCTACATATCAAATCCATCCCCAACACTTCATATCCAAATCTAATCCATATCATGTTCATTATTCCTCTACCTTTGACAAGGGAAATCCACTTCATTACCCTTCCACTACATACGATTCCATTCATAGCCCACACACTTCCTCCAACACAAATGCCCTTGCCATGGAAATGGAACAATTAAAGAATTATCTCTTAGCAAGCCAACAGCAAGAGGCCACCTTCCATGCCATGTGTCCTCTTCCCCCATGTTTCGGAGATCCTAGTCCTCATGTCCCATCCATCACCAACCCTCCATGTAATCCCCTCCCCATAGTTCAACCGTCACATGATCCTCATCCTCTAAAATCCACATCATCCCCACCTCGTAAGGGGTATTTCTCATCATTCTTGGCTAAGTGTAAAATACAAAATGAAGAGAGCCAATCACCCAAAGTCATACACCCAATTCCATCTCATGACCTTCCTCCAAAGCATGGCATTATAGATGCCTCTTCTCCTCTAGATCTGAGCATTTCTCCATCCCATCCTTCCCCTATCCCTCAAGATCCATTTATCCCTCCTAGTCCATCTCCTGATTCTCTTCCTAATCAAGATCAAGGCATTTCATCTAGCACACCCCTTACCACTTCCATTCCATCTCAAGAGTTAGCCTCCATAGATCCTCCACTTCATGCAGAGATTCCTTCCACTCCATCCACTAATCCTCCTCCATGTCAAGATCAAATCACTCCATCTCATGATCCACACATTCCACTTCATCATCCTCTTCTAAGTCAAGATCAAAGCACCCTTTCATTTGCCTTTCATGATCCCACCCCATCCCAAGATCCTATTATCCCTCATAATCCCCTTCATGATCCTAATGCTCCACATGATCCTATCACACCTACCCAATCCATTCATGAACCCCATATGCATGGACTCACATCTTGTGTTGAAAATAATAAGTATCCCATTGAAGAAATAATGGCTCAAGATTTTGGTACACCTTCCACAATTCCTTCTTCCAAACCTATAGCTTCCCATCATTCATCTTCCAAGTCCATTCTAGGTCCTTATCTTCCATCCATTCTAGGTCCCTATATTCCACCGCCAAATCCTTTATCCCTTCCTTCCATTTTAGGTCCTTACATACATCCATCCACCATATCCATGTCTACCATTTCATCCTCTCATACTCCTAATAAAGATCAACAAAGACACACATCCTTGAATTCCTTCCAATGTTCACCATCCATATGCTCTCCATCTCATTTACCTTCATCCACCCATACCATAGCCAATGGAAGCAAATTGGATGCAAAATAAAAAGCGAATAAAGCTAAAAATCCACAAAAATCTAAGGATCAACATGTCCCTTCTAAACGACATGTTCAAGAAAAGAAAAATCTGATCCAAAGCAAAATCAAAAAGTCACAAAGGCTAAAAATCAAAAATGAAAAAATTTTGTGGATACCAAAGCTACTTAATGTAGCAATGAATCTCAAAGAAAGATTCAAAATGACATCCAATTTGGCTAAACCAAAGGCTTCCACATCCATTTTGGGTCCTTATATACCCAAATCCACCTTCCCAAATCCATCATCTCCTTCCTCCATTTTGGGTCCCTATATCCCAAAATTCAAACTTTCTCCTACCTATCCCCCACAATTTCCTCCTTTCCATCACCCTTCAAGGTGTGTGCCAATGACGATCTTTCCACTTCCTTCACAAGCCTTCCAACCTAGCATTCATCAACCATGTCTTCCTCCCTCCCACTCCACCCCCTTAATCCAACCTTTTTCATAAGTCATTTTCCTCCGTTCACTACCCTATCAACATGTATGAGCAAATAATCAAAATTCCTTGAAAAATAAAAAAGACAAAAGGAAGAATAAAATCAAGGGATACCATCCACGTATATAGATGCTTGAGTCCTCCCTTCATTCTCCTATCATGTATCCCTCCATTCACTTTTCCTTTTCCACTTGCACTCTACACTGGGGGCAAACGCCATCCATACCACACTTCCTTACATATCTTCCATGCTTCCATTTACCATTCCTTATCCTTTTCCATCTTTGCTCTTGACTTTCACTTTCCTTCCATCCATCTATGTGCTTTCCATATCCCTTTCTCCTTATCCATACATTATCCTACATATTTCCATTCACTTTCACATATTTGATCTTGACATGTCATCCATATCTTGCATCACATAGTCCCTATCATGTTCATTTCATCCATTTTCTATCCATACTCCTACATGATTCCATCCATTTTTCATATGTCCTTGATCTTGGTCATCCCTTCCATCCCATACCCTTCATATCATTATCCCTTTTTCATACCCTCATTATCCCTTATCCATTCCCCTTTCATGCCCATGCTCGTGATCAGTACGAGAAGCACAATAACAAAACGTTCATACATGCTTTGGAAGAGCACATGCCTCTCTTCCTCCACACGCTAGCCTTTACACTATCCTTCCATTTTCATGCCTCTTTTCCCACCATACTTCCTTCCATCTTTATACCCTTGGTATGGGGCATCATTTGGATTCCTTCGAAACATGGTCCTTGACTCCACATTTTCCAATTCCATATCATTTGGCCCCTTATATCCTTTCTCTATTCCTTGCATCCACCAACATCATGTTGCTTTTCCTCCATTTACCATACCTTGACCCTCCCTTGGTTCCATTCTATTCATTCTCTCTCACATTCATTCAATCCATTCATTTTATCCATTCTCTCACACGTTCATCTAATCAATTCATTTCTATCCATTCTATTCGTTCATGTCACATTCAATCTAATTATTCCAACTCACTTCAACCAACTTCATTCATCCTCTCATTCAATCAATTTTCAATTCTTCTAATTCTTTCACATCAAATCTATTCTACTCTCATCATTCTTCATCCTATCAATATCTATTTTTCCCATCTCATCCACGATCATTCTTCTATCCGCCATAAAATCAAAAAATCAAAAAAATCTCAATCATTGTGGAATCAATACTAATTCAATCAATCTAATCTTACAATCTTGAACATCAATCCTTAATCAATTCATCAATTTGACCTAATCAGCTGATAATCCATTGACCATATTCAAACATCATTATCATGGGATGAATCCTTCCCA
The DNA here is from genome assembly GCA_028749045.1 of Cupressus sempervirens. Taxonomy (NCBI): domain Eukaryota; kingdom Viridiplantae; phylum Streptophyta; class Pinopsida; order Cupressales; family Cupressaceae; genus Cupressus; species Cupressus sempervirens. Next base: position 474,612,986 of record CM053786.1, read on the forward strand.
ATCCTTGGATGTGCATTACGCTTAGCATTATCTTTGCCATCCTTAATCAATCATCATCAATCAATCCATTAATGGGTTTTCATCTTGACTAGGGGAAAAATGGTGGTTTTCTTTTGGTCTTTTGTGCATGGTTGCTTGATTACTTGTATGCATTAGCATTTTTTGCATGTATCATGGTCTTTGCATCCTATTGTCCCAGGAATCATGATCTCCCATATCATGGTTTCATAAGGCATATGGTTGTATTAGACCCCTTTTTATCATGTACTTGACACATGGTCATCTTGGTTCCTCATACCTTGGTGCATAGTGTTAAATACAATATCAAACTTAGGTTGTTCACACCATTGCAACATAACTTTTTCTCTCTTCCTTTCCATTTTGAGAGAACATCCGTGTTCTCCTAACCCGCATGTCCTCTCGAGGGGGCATATCCTTCCATCTTCGTCATCCTTCCTCATCCTTTCATGACTGGGGCATCATGCTACTAGTCTTATCCTTCCAGCAACTATATTTTATTCTTCTTTGATATAACATTACTAATGCTATATCAAAGAGGGGCAAAATGTAGACACCTAAATTTGTCCAAAACCCATTTCGTGACCAATTAAATAAATATAATTCCCCTACCTTAATTAAATAAATTTTACATTTATTTAATTATGTTTTGCTTACCGATTTAAATAAACTAAGGTTTATTTAAATCCTAACCAATTCCCACTTGCATCTAACCCCTTTCACTTTAATTAAGTATGTCATTTACTTAATTAATTCCCTCCTAATCCCACTAGGAATTAAATATTGCATTTAATCCTATTTGAGCACATGGCTCCTACATTTAACCCTCACCTAACCTCATTAGCCTACCTAACCCATCATGCTAAACCTACCCACTTCCTAATCATGCTTTCTTTTCCTAATCATCCTAGCTAATCACCTCTTAATCCTAAGTGTGTTCTCACACATGTGTGAGGAATCCTCACACATGTGTGAGAGATGTTCACACTTTTCTTATCCCTCATGTCTTGCATGTCTCTTGCACACTTGTCCTCTTGCATGAGAGTCAAGGTGTTTCACACATGTGTGAGAAGCCATCCTTCTCACACCTCTTGCACACTTGTCCTCTTGCATGAGAATCAAGTTGTCTCACACATGTGTGAGAAGCCATGCTTCTCACACCTCATTGATCATGTCACCATCAAAGGTTGGTCACACATGTGTGAGCATATTGCCCCCTTTGAATGGTCAAAACCCTAATCCATGTGGAGTCTACTTGTCCTCCACCTCATTGACACCTCATCAATCCTGAGAGATCTTAGCCCTCCATCTTTCATTCAATCTCAACCATCCGTTGCATCCATTTCCCTATAAATGGAGAGCCCTCTCCTCATTTTCACAACAAGCACTATCTACCTTATTGTTATGCTGTTGGACTTGTGAGCAACCACATCCCATGAGCAAGGAAATCATCTGCACTTGATGATTTGTGAGGTTTGCATAGTGCTACTTTGATGTTCATGTTATCTTTATTTTACATTGTTTTCTTTCATATTTTGAGGTTTTGCATGATAATGTAGGAATGTGCATTAGTTGCTTAGTGTTATTTCCTTAGTTACATTTTTATGCAACACACCTGTCAACCAATGGAGAGAAGTTGACTTTTCAAGTGAGACAAAGCCTTTCCTTTTAAGTAGAAAAGGGACTTTATGTGTGCACATTGAGTGGGTTAGAAGAATGAGGTATTTTATTTAATCAAAAGGGGACATGTTCTTTTAATCAAATAATGAACTTAGGATAATATAGTCAAACCATAGGTTGTAATCAAATTAATTGATTTTTAGCAATTTGGCCTAGGAAAATGATTAATTAATTTAGCCAAAATGTTGAGAAGAGGGATAATATTCTAGATGACCATTTTTAAGTGATTACATTTTCCCCTCTTTGACTAATGTGTGATTGATCTGGGAACACATGACATCAAAGAATACATAAGCTAAGTAGGCAACAATAGATAGAGAGATTTGATTTCGAAGAACGAAATACATAAAGAGATAACAAGTCCTAAATGTATAGTCTAATGGTGATAGTTGAACACTAGGATAGAGATAATACCAGAACTAAAGGAAATTACTAATACCAAGCAAATTAGATAGATCAAGAGCATGTGAAAAGATCAAACATGTGCTCTTAAGAAATAGATAGTGTAGCAAGTGATGATAGAGTATTTTTGCCCCCTCGAGATCAAAATCAATATGAGGTAAAGGGAATGCAAAAATGAGCAAGATATGAGAAAATCAAGATATAGAAATGTCCATGATGATAAACATGCGATTAGAACTGAAGAGTGACCATAAAGAAGTGGTAGAATGCCTCAATTTGACTAGAGGTGACCAAAAGGGTCAAATCAAGTAGAAAGATGATTTAGACATGAATAATGTGAAGTGGAGTAGATATGAAGTGTATAAATGGTGAAAATATGGATAAATGAAGATGCCCCAATGGAGATTCAAAGATTAGACCTCAAAAGGTCATCTAACTACATAGAAGAAGGTAGAATTTTGAAATACAATTTTACTATCACAATAAACTTAGATTTCGATTTCAATCCCAAAAATGGATCCAGGATATCAAAATTAACTAAGGGTGCAATCTTCATGAGATTTTGAGGAGTTTGAAACATGAGTGAAAATGAGGTTGAAGGGCTATATAAGGGGTCCAAGGGTTATTTTCAATTCATTTGTCTTTTCTGGTGTTGAGAGCTTTGGAGTGATTTGGAGAGAGAAAATGGATTTAAAGGATAGTCTGATGCACAAACATCATTTCAAGTGCAGTTGATTACATAACCAACCACCTAAGTATGAGGCCTCGATAAGTTATCAAATTTTTATCATTTTTTTGAAGCATTTATTGCATTTGCAGTATAGTTTAGGGGTTTAAACAAGAAATATCACACGATACTTTAAAAGTATCACACAGGTACTTTAAGAAATATTGCGCGATATTTTTGTCATAGCAAAAGTATCATCCTACTTTACTAATTATATCATCCCAAACATACCCATATGTCACCTTTCCTAGTGCAAAATGTCGTCCGAGCAAAAAGTATCACCCAGGTACTATAAGAAGTATCATATGATACTTAATCAACAAAAAGTATCACTATATTATAGAAAAAAGTGTTGTACGATTTTTTTTTGATCTTTTTCTTCATGTTTGAGTATTTTTTTAATGTTTCTAATGTTCGTTTTACTTGGCATTGCAACTTGTTTTTCCTGTGTTGCATATCAAAGCCCCCAATGTGGTGGGGTTGTGTGTTTTGCAGCGTTTGACTACTGATGAGAGGGCCTCCATATCGATTATGGGGCTAAAGTGGGTGACACATGCCAAAAATGTACACTATAAATGTGTCACACTCTAAACCCTTCTATCCAAGGTATTCCATGGATTGGAATGCTTGAATGGCAGCTTAGAGCTCCCTATCTATGGAGTGAAAAAGATGTGTTTTAAGCATATAAGGGGCTCCCAAATGAGCCTTAGAGACACAACCTTTGCTAGTAAACCATGCAATGGGAGGTTCTTAAGACAAGATGCAAGAATGAAAGTGTACACAAGAACTCTCAAAATGCAATGCAAGGAATGAAGCTAGGCTAAGATGAAATGCACAAATGCAACTAGATTAAGTAAATGAGAGTGTTAAAGATCCAAGATAGTTGAAATATGTGATTTAAGAAACTATAAGATGAACTAAGCTATCATGAAAAATTAATCTAAACTAGTATGCCATGGATGAGAGAATGAGACAAGGAATGAGAATTTCTCCACAAAGCTCCAAGAAGACTTGTTAGAAAACCTGCAACATAACAATACTCAAGAAAATTGATCCTTTGAGAAGGGGAGAGCTCTTCCTTTTAAAGGCATATGGACGATGGAGATCAAAATCAAAGGATGGATGATCAAGGGTGAGAGTTGATTTTGGCATGATCCATGTGCAAGAACAAGTCAACCAATGCAGAGAAGTTGACTTTTCAAGTGAGACAAAAAGTCTTTCCTTTTAAATAGAAAAAGGACTTTATGTGTGCACATTGAGTGGATTAGAAGACTGAGGTATTTTATTTAATCAAAAGGGGACATGTTATTTTAGTCAAATACTGAACTTAGGATAATATAGTGAAACCATAGGTTATAATCAAATTAATTGATTTTTAGCAATTTGGCCTAGGAAAATGATTAGTTAATTTAGCCAAAATGTTGAGAGGGGAATAATAGTCTAGGTGATTACACTTCCTACTTGTAATATTTTGATAGAGACTTCACTTATTGATAACAGACCAATTCCATCCTATTGGGAAATAGAGACAATTCCTTCCTTAACCCTATGTATAACTTTAGTGAAATAAGGATCAGACACATAATATTAAGTGGAGATCTCCACCTATGGGCTAGATTAGAGGCAATTTTGATGGCTCTGCTAAAGGGAACCCGAGAAAAGTTGGATGTGGAGGTGTTTTGAGAGACCATTATAGTAGGGTTGTGGATGTTATTGCTATCCCTATAGGGAAGTCTACTAGGCATAAAGTAGAGGCAACAACTACTCTGTTCACTATAAAGATGGCAATGGAATCCGAGTTTCAGAATATTTGGTTTGAAGGAGACTCTCTTAACATTATTAACATTTTGAACAATAAGAGTCTAATTGTAATCACCTAAAAATGGTCATCTAGACTATTAGCCCCCTTCTCAGCATTTTGGCTAAATTAAATTAATCATTTACTTAGACCAAATTGCTAATAATCAATTTATTTGATTATAACCTATAGTTTGACTATGCTATCCTAAGTTCATTATTTGATTAAAAGAACATGTCCCCTTTTAATTAAATAAAAGACCCCATTCTTCTAACCCACTTAAAGTGCACACATAAAGTCCTTTTTCTATTTCACAATTAAAAGAAAAAGGCTTGTGAGATTTTTGTCTTATATGACAAGTCAACTTATATTCTATTGGTTGACTTGTGTGTGCACATGGATCACTCCTCTTTTCAAATTCCACCGTTGATCGTCCACTATCTCCATCTTGATCTCTACCATCCGTACATCTTTAAAAGGGAGAGAGTTTTCCCCCTCAATCAATCCTCATTTTTTGAATATTGTTATGTTGCAGGTTTTCTAACAAGTTTCTTTGGAGCTTTGTAGAGAACTTCTATTTCTTGTCTACATTCTCTCATACCATAACATTTTAGCTTAGATTCATGTTGCATGTTAGTTTAGCTTCTATTTTGCAATAATCTATCTCACATAGCTTAATATTTGGATTGTAACACTCTCATCCATGCTTAGAATAGATGCACTTTTCATATTCATTCTAGTTTAATTTTTAGTTGCATTGCATTCTTGAGGAACTCCTTGGGACATTTGCATTCTTGCATCTTGTCTTTGGAACCTCCCATTGCATGGTTTACTAGTAAGAAGAGTATCTCTAAGACTCATCTGAGAGCTTTCTTATTCTTGAAATAGACTCTCTTGCACTCTATGGATAGGGAGCTCTAAGCCGGCATCCAAGCATTCCAAACTCATGGAATCATTTGGATAGAAGGGTTTAGAGTGTGACACAATTCGAGTGTACATTTTTGACGCCCACCGTGGGGCTTGAATCAAGTTCTAGCTCCATTTGCTTTTATTTTTTATCTTTGATTTTTTACAGCAGCATATTTGATCTAATCAAGTGCTTTTGTAGAATTATCACTTTGATTTTAAGGCCAACCCATAAGTAGATTGGTTTGAAGGCCAAAAATCTAGTTGGTTTAAAGATTTGATCATATCTTTTAAACCGCTTGGAGTTTGGTTCTGAAATTTGTTTTGCAAGTTGGGTATGTGTTCAAAATGTTTTAGTCCAATTTTTATAGCATTTTGACATGATTTGCGAAAGTTATGATATTTTCTTGTTTTTTCATAAAAAGTCATTTTTGGTCGCACATCAGCGTTTTTTTTAAAAAAACTTACATTTCCAGAAATATTTTTCAATTCTAATAGGGGTTCTTTTTTTACGTTTTTAATTTTGAAGTTGTATTAAGGATCAAAAATTCGATTTGAGAAATTTGGCCTGTTTTGACAAAATCAATCTCTAAAGCACAAATGAAGAGATTTTTTTAAATTTCTTGCATTTTTGGAAAGCTCTCTGATTTTTAACATGGGTCTCTTCTTTTCATTTTTGTTTTTGGATACGAAATCATAGCAAACAAGTCCAATCTTGTTGACTAGGTCAAAACCAAAGAGTAAAAATGAGAGCATTTGTGATTAACTTGCACTTTCTTTGCATGTACTTGGTTGGAAGATAAATTGGATTTTTGAGGCAACTCACCACTTTTTATTGCAGATTTTTATGTTATTTCACACTAACTTTTGGTGCTAACAAGTTGTGATTACAGGTTGTCATCCTTATGAAAAAAAAAATTGAAACATTGCATAAAAAAAACGCATGTCAAAGCTTCAAATGTGCAAGGGCTACTAACATTGTTTGCAGGGCTGCCTAAAGCATAAAAACTCAAAATTTCTTGCTTTTTTGTTTTCATGTGTGGAATTGACTAATTTTTTATTTTCTATAGGCACATAAAATTTGTGATTGGAGTCTTTTGGTAATAGGAGAGTATGCTCTTCACCCTTGTGGTGAATCAGAAATACCCTTGTGGTGAATCAGAAATCTTGACTTGCCATTTGGTTTCAAAAGCAAGGGGTAATTGAATCTTCTTGGCGTGTTTGGAAGAAAATGATTGAAATAGGAGAGTATGCTCTTCACCCTTGTGGTGAATCAGAAATCTTGACTTCCAAAAGTTGATCCACTTTGTGTAGTTAGAATCCTTTAGAGGGCTTGCTCTCGGACAACCTGAGAGGAACGACCCAAGTGGGGACAAGCAGATTACCCGGCTCTTCCAACCTACTATAAACTCAAGGCTATCAAAGACACAAAACCTTGGTAGACGTAGTGTTTGTCTTCGCCTAGTGTGATCGCTTATGGGATTTCGACCATAGGGAGATCACTAGGCAAGAATGCTTAAAGTACTCTTGTGATCGCGAGATCGGTTACTCATCGCAAGGTGAGGTGTCCCGTAATTGGGAGCAAGAGGAACACTATGAACGGAAGCCCTATCTAAACACCCTAAGTTAGTAACTACCCTTTTTAGCGGCTCAACTTCTTGGTGCAAGCATTGATCCTAGTGGACTACCCAGATCACCCCAAGATTTACACTCACCATATGTGTTCCCTTGGTTATGCTTATGGAATTTCCATGACAAAGCCAATATCTCTTATGGGCAACCACTTGGTGTGAGGTGAAGGAGCATCAAGCGTGGGCCAAGTTGTTGAGTAATGAGCCATGTCCTTTAGGTAGATATTGCTTGATGTGTTCTCGAATGTGCTAGACCTGGGAAATCTTTGGAACATACACATGATGATAGTTATATGGCTTTCTTTTAAGACGTCACATATGCTTGTATCATGCAAGGTTGCTTTGTCCCTTGCTTGATTGTTTGAAGAATACTCCATGTGTCACTATCTTGCTTGGAAAGAAATTGTTTTTGAACATCAAACTTGCTATGCTATCAACTATTGTCAAAATTTGTCAACCAAGTCTTAACATTTTTCTTTTGTTGCTTGCTAAGGGGAGTCTCATCATTTGACTTTGATTTGCTATGTCTCTAGTTTTTGAACATGCTTAAAGTGGCTCTTTGGTCTTAGCGCTCTTGGTCTTTCTATCTTCATGGTCTATGCATGCTTGCTAGTTATCCTTTTGCTAAAATGGTTACCTTTATTTCTTGACTACACTCTTGGGTTGGGAAAGTTGTTCACTTGTCACCCTGCTTGCTCTATTTATTTGGCTATTTGGGCATCTTTCCTAGCTATTGACTTGAGTCATTCATGTCGTAAGTTTCTTGGACATATTGTTTGACAAGTCACTTAAATCTCTCTCTACTATATTGGCAAGTGAACACTCTACCTCCTATAGTTTCAACATCAAGTTATCCTCTAGGCTCTTTTATGCTTGGCTTTGCATCTAAAACTATGGGATCTAAACCTTGTGCTACCAAACTTCAACCAAATCTAGATGATCATGATATCCTCCATGTCACTAAAGAGTTTCAAGATCTATATGCACAATACAAAGAACTAGAAGAGACAAATGATCTTTCTTACCTTCATTTCTCTAAGTGCATGACAAAAATGAAGTCTAAACTTGAGAAAAGGTTAGAGGAGAAGATTGCATCATTACATGAATCTTCCTTAAGGTCTTTACATGCATGTGAGTCACCTTCTTTGAGGTCATCCTCTTCTTTTAGGTCTACATGCTCTACTTTAAGACATCAAATGTCTTCATCTTCTAGATCTAAAGACCTCTTTAGAGAACAAGCAAGTGATACCTACTTTGAGCCTATTCCAAAATTTCATGATGGACCTATCTTTGACCAAGATAATGATGAAGACATGAATGCATTCTATTCACTTGAGAAAACAACAAGAAGATCCTAGACATACTTCTAATAGAACTTTTGCTCCTTTGGAAGATTCTTATGATGACACTTTGCAAAAAACTTCTTAGCAATAAGATCATCATGTTACCAAAGTCTAGCTCATATGGAAACCCATTCTTGGATATCTATTGTGCTTATCATCAACATAATGAGCATAGTACTTCAGATTGCATTGAACTAAAACATAAAATCCAAGATCTCATTGATAATGGAATTATTGATACCTCTAATGATTCATGCGATGAGGATACTTTTCTTGAGCAAGATTACATTAATGAACCTATGTCTAGTAGCAGCTCTATTACATCTTCCACTTCTTCCAACACTCGTGCATCTCCCAACACTTCAAATCTTTCCAACATACCTCCATCAAATAAAGAACCTAATGCTTTCCACATTGACTATGTGTATCCTCAAGGGCTATCTCTAAAAGAAACTCAAGCTAACCTTCATTTGGCTGCAAACCTTTTCCATGCTACCAATCCTAAACATCCTCAACCTTCATGCACTACTCCATTCACTCTTCATTCTCCCTTGTCCTTAGAAGTGGCTCCATGTCAAGAGGACCCTCAAAAAGAAAAAGCTATAAATGTCAAGAAAGATCAAGATCAAGCACCCTTTCATCTCTTTCAAGATTTGTCCCCTCCATATCCTATATCTTTTCCACCTCCTAAGTATTATGAAGATACCACTTCCATTATCTCCCTTGAGCTTACTGAAAATTATGAGAAAAGTTCTCTTCATATGCTATCCAAAGCTACTTTTCAAGATCAAAGCATCCCCTCATGTTCTACTTCTCCATATCCACTTCAAAATTGTGCTCAAGCTTCAAGTGCTACTATTAAAAATGTTGTTCCTATCAAAGGTACTCATGAGTCTATTGATGGCTTTGACCATGTTGCTCATTCTAAAGATGTTGATATCCCTTCCCACTATTCTTTTGCATCTTCTAAATCTATCCTTGGTCCTTATCCATCTAAGCTAAAGCATTCAAACCTTCCATCCATATTGGGGCCTTATGTTCCTCCATCTCCTACATTCACTCATAGTGCATTCCCTAGCTCTCCTATATTACCTCAAGATCAACAAAGACACTCATACTTGATGACTTTTCACCCATCTATACATCTAAACCAGTCATATCATCCTTATTCATCCACAAATCCCAAGTCCTTTGGAAGTGAGAATAAACATAAGAATCCATTGAAAAATGAAGATCACTATGTCCCATCTAATCGACATGTGAATGCTAAGAAGGAAAATGCACAAAAGAGACTACAAAGGTCCACTATTAAGAGAGCTAAATCAAAGAAAATGTGGGTTCCTAAATCCATCATTGAAGAAATGCACTCTCAAACACCCAAAGAACGAGGAAAATCTAAAGCTATGTGGATTCCCAAGTCTCTTTTAAAAGACTTGAATATTGAAAATACTTCAAAGTTGACATTCAAGCTTCCAAAGGCTTCCATTCCATCTTCTTCCAAAAATCTTCCTAAAAATATTCCAAAGCCTTCCACTGAATTTTTTCCAAATCTTTTCTACCACCTCATACATCTAAATCTCAAGCTATTTCATCCATGATTCTTCCATTGTTCCAATACCCTTCAAGGTGTGTGTCAATGTTGATCTTGTCCATTATTTTAGCTACCCACATGAAATCCTCTAAAGCCTACACCTCCTTTCTATACATGAACTCTTATCCTCAATATATTCTTCCTACTACCATTTCTCTTTCATCACCCTATCAACATCTTTGAGCATACCAGTCTATGGTCTCGGCTTATCATGACTTATCTTTTCTATAAGAGCACTATCTACATTCAAATAGCTTGAGCTCTTTCTAAAAATTCAAAAAAAAAATGAAAAAAAATGAAAAAAAATAAAAATGTGCCTTGGTGAAAACCACTTCTTGTGGCACCTTGGTAGCAAAAGTAAAGAGAAATAAATTTATCCTATGGTGAAAACTACTTCTCGTGGCACCTTGGATAAGTACCATGATGAAAACCTAGCAAACAGGCATCATGCGTAATTCTTTCATCATCCATCTATCCCCTCTTCTCTCTTTGATCTTGACAATGTTGAGCTATCTTTGCATATTGGCTATCTTATCCATGAGATTTTCTATTGTGCTCTCTCATTCACTCATAGCCTCCATCTTGAGCTTTATTTTTATTGCTCTATCCCATCGCTATCCTATCTAGTTAACCCCTTGGTCTTGATCATAATAAATGAAACATGGTTCTCATAGGTCTCTTGACATGGCTACTCTTTTGGACTACACACTTTCATGCTATCTTACTCATTAGCTTCCATCACTTACCTTATATGCTATCACACTTTTTGGCTTCACCACTTATCCTACATGTTATCTTTCTCATTACTTCCATTGCTTATCCAAAACATGCTTCATATGACTATTTCACCTCTTTTCCTAGCTTGGGTACTCTTGAGGAGTCAGTCCTTGAGGATCACTTTCACTTGCTTCATACTCTTTTTTCATCCATCTTTGCTTATCTATAGGCTTGTTTTTCCATCATATCCTATACCTTGCTAGACATTGGGAGAAAATAATGTGATCTTGCTTGAGAACTGGTGATATCTAAAACCTTCTAAAAAAATCCAAAAAATCATATATGATGCTGAAAAAATCCTAAAAATCAGAAAATGTCCTGAAAAAAAGATCTTCTTAGTGAAAGTCTAGCAATAGCTACTTTGATGTATCACCAAAAAAATCAAAAACTTTAAAAATACAAAAAAATTTGAAAAAAGTCCTGAAAAAATTTGTCAAGTGGTGAAAACTTGGAAACAGGCGCTACTTGAAACCCTCGCACCTATGTCTATCAGTCTCAATCACCTATTTTGCTACACATTTCCTAGCTTGGAATTATTTCTTGTCCTTGTCGCAGGGGCATAGCTGCTTAGCCTTTTGAGGTATTCTTGTGCATTAGGGTTTCTTTGACAACTCACAAAATAGTGTTTCTCAACACTTCCCCCACCTTGACATCAAGTGTTTTTCAACACTTTACAGATAGTTTACCTACGATCTCCGATGTCGCGATATTTCTCACTATCAGAATCAAGTCTGGAAGAAATGGCCAAGTGACTTGTACTCATGCACTTTAACACTTAAACGACTGAGCTATGCTGATCTTTATCTACTTTCTGTGCTATCTATGATGATTTCTTTGCCATGTGTTACCTCCCTAATAGTCTTTCGAGGATGTCATTGACTAGAAGACTGGGGGCATGGGGCATGTCTTCTTGATTTCTACTTGTGGGTATACTTTGTTTGTCTATAGTGTTGTAAGCATTTATGCTGGTCCTATTCAACACGTTGACTTACAAATGTATCATCCTTGACTATTTTGCAAGACCGCACTCAGGGTTTATCCTGGCGCTTATGCCTTGATACAGGTGTAATCTTGCTAAATTAAACTTAGGGAATCTAATCGCGTGGTTATCTTGACTTACATGTCTCTGATGCTTAGATTAGATTTCCACATACCTATCTGATATCGATCATATTCATATCCTCATAGTTATACTAATGATGGTTGTATGATCTCATGATGTCCCTAATAAATGCTCAATGATGAAATTAAGAGTCTAAATGTTATGCGCTTCTTGCTGGTAAACCACTTTGCATATTAGCTTGCATTTTAGGTTCATTTTCTAGCTTAGTCTTGCATTCTTGCATATGGGGAGAGCTCTCTCTTCATCTTTTTGTGGACATATCAGCTAACTCCTTTCATATATTTCTTTACTTTCTTCTTGTTCATGTCTTTTCACCTTCTTAATCTTTCACTTCATCTCTTTTCTATCTTATCATCACATTCTATAAATTTTTGACCTCTTAAATAATTTCAACATCGTAAATTCATTTTCGGGATCAAAATCCAAATTCGAGTTCATCTTGATGGTCAAAATTGTCTTTTAAAATTCTACTTTCTTCTGAGCAGTTAGCTGACCTTTTGAGGTCGAATCTCTGAATCATCACTTGGGCATCTTCATTTCTTCATGTCTTCATCATTTCCATACTTCATATCTACTTCAATTCATTGTTTCATGTCTAAAATCACCTTTCTACTCATTTTGACCTAATTTTTATGCTATATCCTTCAAGGTCAACTCTAGTCAAATTGGGGCATTTTATCAGTTTCTTATAGTCATTCTTGGGTTCTAATCAACTATCTGTCATCTTGGACATTGCTATATTCTAATTTTCTCATTTCTAGCCAATTTTTGCATCCCCTTACCTCATTTCAATTTCGATCCCGAGGGGGCAGAAATACTCTATCACTGCTTCGGAGCATTTGTTTGATCTTCTCACTTGCTCTCACTCTATCTGCTTTTCTAAGTGTTAGCATTCTTCTTGAATTCTGACATCATCTTTTCCTAGTGTTCAGTACTACCACTATCAGGCTGTGCATTTAGGACTTGCTATCTATTTCTGCATTTCATTTTTTGGAATCAGATATCTATATCTATCATCGCCTACTTGGCTTCGATTTTCTTTGACATAACGTGTTCTCAGATCGATCATGCATTAGTCAAAGAGGGGCAAATATAATCACCTAAAAATGGTCATCTAGACTATTAGCCCCCTTCTCAGCATTTTGGCTAAATTAATTTAATCATTTACCTAGACCAAATTGCTAATAATCAATTTATTTGATTATAACCTATAGTTTGACTATGCTATCCTAAGTTCATTATTTGATTAAAAGAACATGTCCCCTTTTAATTAAATAAAAGACCCCATTCTTCTAACCCACTTAAAGTGCTCACATAAAGTCCTTTTTCTATTTTACAATTAAAAGAAAAGGCTTGTGAGACTTTTGTCTTATATGACAAGTCAACTTATATTCTATTGGTTGACTTGTGTGTGCACATGGATCACTCCTCTTTTCAAATTCCACCGTTGATCATCCACTATCTCCATCTTGATCTCTATCGTCCGTACATCTTTAAAAGGGAGAGAGTTTTCCCCCTCAATCAATCCTCATTTTTTGAATATTGGTATGCTGCAGGTTTTCTAACAGGTTTCTTTGGAGCTTTGTGGAGAACTTCTATTTCTTGTCTACATTCTCTCATACCATAACATTTTAGCTTAGATTCATGTTGCATGTTAGTTTAGCTTCTATTTTGCAATAATCTATCTCACATAGCTTAATATTTGGATTGTAACACTCTCATCCATGCTTAGAATAGCTGCACTTTTCATATTCATTCTAGTTTAATTTTTAGTTGCATTGCATTCTTGAGGAACTCCTTGGGACATTTGCATTCTTGCATCTTGTCTTTGGAACCTCCCATTGCATGGTTTACTAGCAAGAAGAGTATCTCTAAGGCTCATTTGAGAGCTTTCTTATTCTTGAAATACACTCTCTTGCACTCCGTGGATAGGGAGCTCTAAGCCGGCATCCAAGCATTCCAAACTAATGGAATCATTTGGATAGAAGGGTTTAGAGTGTGACACAATTCGAGTGTACACTAATTACCTAAAGTATTGAGGGAAGTATAATGGAGATAAAATACCTTATGAATAAATTTGATAATGTCTATATCTCTCATATTTTTTGGGAGGGCAGCAAAGTTGTGGACTGGATTGCAAATCAAGTGGTCTATAGGGAAACTAAGTTGAGTTGGCAAGATGACATAAACAAGGAAGTGGAGCTGATGGCAATTGTTAATTGTGATATGACACATGCTAATGAAGGAAAGATTACACAAGATCAAGGAATTTATTAAGGGAAGTGATGGGTTTGTGGTAGATTTTCAAAGTATCCCTAGGTGGTACATTTTTATAATTATGGATTGTACTTGGCACAAATGCCAGGTTAAAGGTTTCTTGGAAATCATTAACACCTTACTCTCTTTTTTGGTGACCATTTATCAGTCTAGTTGCAAGTGTAGAGCCGAATACAAGATGGGAGGGGAACCAAGAAAGCAAGAGTCAAATAACTGTAAAGAGTGGAGGAAAAATTTAGATGTTTGGGATATACTTAAAAAAGGGAAAGTCACGACTTATATAGAGAAACTTCAAGGGTATAAGCCACACATTACTAAGTCCTTCTTCAAAAATTTGATTGAAGATAGGGTAACATTGCATGGGGTCACCGTGAAGTTGTTGGAGGAGTTCATCACTAAGATTATAGGTCTTCCAATGGAGGATCTCAAATTCAGCTAGGAAACCAATATCTCGAATGTGGCCTTCAAAAAATTCCCTAAAAATTATGAGGAGTGGAAAAAGTTGGAGTAGAATGGTAATTTTTATGATCTGAGCCAGATTAAGGTAATCTAGAGGGATGTTTTATCATGTATCTGTAAGTATTTTATCCTTGATGGTAAAGATAAGAGATCCTAAAAGTTTCATTTTGTGTTCCTAAATAGTTTAGGTATAAAGATAGAAGTTCTTTCCTATTCTACCTAAAGTACTCTCTGATACAAAGCCTCCAAGCACATAGGAAGAAGGATTCTTGTCCTATGCTCCATGAGGGCTTAATCTTGCTTATTGATAAGTATTGTAAAAGTGAGGTTGTTAAACCCTCCATGACTTTGGAGAAAAAATAGAAAGTGTCTAGAAATGAACCCTCAATGAAAAAGGTTAAAAGTGAGGAAGGCACTAGTGATAGTAAGAGCACTAAAAAGGGTCACAAACGAGAGATTAAAAAGAAGAATGTTGAGGAAGTGATGGATTATGAGAATTCTACTGAGGATGACAATAAGATCGAAATGGGAGACCTTAGCTCAAACTTGGAAGGTTATTTTAGAAGTAAGGGCATGTCAATTGGTAAGAACCATGTGGAGGAAAGTAAAGATAGAAAAATTGAATCAAGTGCTAGGTCTAAAGCTTTAAAGGATGATGAGGGGAAAGATAATGTTCTTTCTTCTCCTCCTAATACCAAATCTAGTGAGGGGAAAATGGACATTGACATGGAAAAGAACAATGAGGGTTATGTCCTTGTTATGAAAGAGCATAGCCCAAGTAAGGAGAAGGAAGAGGAGTTTAAGGAGAAGTAGGATGCTAACACTGACATCCAGGTCAATAACACTACCATTAACATTGCGATTAGGACTAAAGTAGGTAATAGGGATGAGACTCACCATGTGAAGCTTTATTTTCTTCATACGATCAAACTCAAAGTGAAGGCATCCCTACAAGAGAATTCGTGGCTATACAATGAAATCATGGTGCTTAAGAAAAAAGTTGGAGTCATTTAGAAAGAGTTGGACCATGAAGGTGTTATGAGAGCCCACCTAGAGAAAATAGTTTGTAACACCCTAAAAAACTAAAGTATCAAGAGCTAGAACTTTGTAAACTTATAAAGGAAATTAGGCAAAGAATGGAGCAGGTCACTTCTAGTTTGTGCACTGCAATGACCAGTCTGGGCAAGAAAAGTAATGAGGAGATCATGTCTCCAAACACTGTTGTGGTGAGGAGTCTAGGAGTGCCTAGCAAGAGAATGAGGTAGAGTATGAGGCAAAAGATCGTTGATGCTCCTAAGCTTCCTATTTTTGCCATGAGTGATATTATCTAGATTACTGCAGAAGTAGGCAAGGAGGTGGAGAAGAGCATCAAGGAATTGTTGTAGGTGTTGGTTGTGGTCGCTGGTCTGGGTGGTTTTGTTGGTTCTATTTTTTATTTTTTAGCTTTTTGTTTAAAACTATAGGTTCCAAGTCCTTGTAAAATGTGGGGGTTCTTAGTTTAAACTTGTAGTTTTAGGTCCTTGTGAAGCCTAGTTTTTTGTGCTTTTTGCTTTACTCTAGGTTTTAGGTCCATGTAAAACCTGGCTTGTTCTTAATGCTGATTTTTTGCATTTTTTAAAGGGTTTCAGGTCTCTTCAAAACCTATTTTTACTTTAATCTAAAACTTTAGTGAAATAAGAAATATAATTTTAAAAGATTCCTATTAACTACTCTTTTTTTAATTCTTCTTGGTTACTTTGTCGCACCATAAATAGTCATATCGAATTTAACCCAAGCTTAATAGGGCTAATAAGATAGAAATAATAGTGCCTATTATTCCTAATGATTAAATTATAGAATAACATAAATATCTTCCCTACAAAAATTCCAAAAGCAACTTTACCTTCTAGAGATAAAATTGCAAAGGATTGTTTACTTTGGAATGATCTAATCCACAACACCAAAGTAGAGAAAATACTCAAATATTAATTCTTCTAAGTCCTATATATAATAAATTACTTGCAGACAGTGTAGTAGAAAATAATATATTTACATTGTGATATTATTAAAATTTGTATTGGCGTTCCCTTTATATTTTATACCACATGTGTGTATGTGTGTGTGAATCATTTTTGCACCCCTTTAGGGTGAAAAGATGTTGCCCTTTTAAGTAAAAATAATTCTAAATCCCAAAATTGCCTTAGTTTATGCAATTAAATACCATTTTACAAGTTTTTTTATGAGTATTAGAGGTATACTATGGCTATTTTAGGGGTATATAATGGATATATGGTCCATAATTGATATGAAATCCCTATTTGGTGGTTTGTAGTCCATTATTCATATTTGTCATTATATTTATGTGCTAGTTTCGCATTCTTCCACATGGATATTACTTACACCTATTACTCTTGAATGCATGTTATAACCAACCTTTTTATATTAGGAGAATTTCAAAATTTGTAAAAAAATTAGGATTCCAATAGTGGCTCTTTCTATGGATGTATGTCTCATGTAGGTATAGAGAGAATCCAACTATCTTTGGTAGAAGCAAACCTGGTGTCAAGAAATAATTTCATGATTTTGTACATAACAACCTTGTTTAGTAGTTATCACCCCAAATACTTACATTTCCCTTTGTCAAAATGGTGTAGGAGCACCTAGGCTAACTCCTAGACCTAGTTCCTCATTTTGGGTTTTTGTCTTGCAATGACCTTAGCCAAGTCAGTTGGGTGTGTTTGGACCTTATAAGGTCATGTTAGTTTTCTCCTAGATGGAGTTAACTAGGCTCAATCCATTCCAGATGTTTTTGCATACTTTATGTTTAGGTTTTTAGGAAGTAAGATTAGGGTTATGGGTCTTATGCCCTAGAAGCCTAGGGAAAGTTTGGTTTTGAGTTTAATTTGTCCTCTATGGTATATTTACATCTTTTTCATAGGTTGGAGGTCATATATTGTCATTTGGTGCAAAGGTGGGAAAGATGTAAAAAAGATGTACATTGTTGCAAACGTTGTCAATTAGGTCAAAGTGGTCCAAATCATACGAGTTGATGCTCTGAAGAATAAATCATGACTAGACATCATAAAAAGGTCATAGTAGAACTATTTTGAAGGTTCCAAGTGATGGATGCCCAAGTTGCTAGAAAATGCAAAATGTTGTTAGCAACTTTGAAAAGTTACATGACAATATTTGGATAAGAATGTTGCATGTCGTAAGGATGGAGTTGATAGTTATGGCAACTATCTAAAAAATTTGAGAAAATATATAAAACCTTTTAGAAAATATATAAAACCATGAAGGAGACCCATTCCAGGGGTTGGATGTTGTAATAAGTGGTCTTTGAAAATTGAAAGCCATGATTTATTATTCCAGAATTAACAGTTCTTGTCTTTTTGATTGCATGAATACTTTAATGGATTGAAGGAATCCTATTTGGATTGGATCCTTATCATTCATATTCTTACATTGCATTTTGATTTGGATTACAAGTTGATAGGAGTTTATTTGTTTGTAGTTTGAAAATCATTTGTAAATAGACTAGTTGTTCCTATTTGGACAATTTTGAGGAAAATGACTTCCCCATGAACCCTCATTATGGAATCATCATGGAATTGAGTGATGTGGAAGTGGAGTCCTTTTACAGTGTACATAGAAAAGGAGGGACCTAAACAAGCTTATTTTATATTTTTCAAGTGATGCCCTAAACAATCTTTTGATGCATGGCTAAGTGATCATAGTGCTTGCAAGGTGATTTTGGTAGATTGAATGTGTTAGAAAGTTAAATCTAATCATTTTGGAAGGAGGATGGATATATGAGGAATCCATGTGTGGAAGGAGAAGTTTCCAAGATAATATTTTCTATGGATTTCATTAGACCCTAGTAGATGCTGATATAAAACCCTTGAAACCCTTAATTATAGACATAAATATAGCATCGTGGTGTATGGACAAGTTGAGAATTAGAGACCTTTGAAATATTGAAGTACTTAGAAAAGGGTATCGATATTGGAGATTAGTTTTCCATCCTATTAAGGGAAGTTTGGAGTTATAATCCAAAAACCAAGTTTGGAGGCCTAATTTGGGCAGTTTTGCCAAATTTCAAGGAATCAATAAAGAAACTTGTGGATTTTGAGACTAGTAACATAGTGCAAGTCCAAAATCCCTCAATTGGAATCCCTCACTCCTTTTTGAAGGTGGAATGAACATGTTTGATGAAAGTGAGAGTTTGGAAGACAAAATGAAATGTCTCTGGGATGGGAGCAAGTTGCAAAAACATTTCTGTAGCTGAATAGTGAAGTTTGGAAGATAAGATAACAATCCTCTTGAGGTTAGGGTGACAAAGGGGAACCCTATTAGGATATGACAGAAGCTTAGGTGAGTCCTTAGTGAAGAGAAGGGATTAAAAGAAATTTAGTTACATCAAATTAGTATCAGAGCCACCAAAGATTTTGGGGTAGTGGTATGTCTTTATATATTGAATAGTCAGTAGGGAAGAATAACATGGTGACAAATGCAAAAGTTGTTGAAGTTGATGAAAGATCAACCCCATAGCTCCCAAGAATCACCTGCATGAAAACACCTATGGAGGCTATGGAGGCTGGAATTCCTAGATCCATAGATGAGATATTCTTGATGAGCAAAAAGAAGAAATTGCTATTATATAAAATGAATGAAATAAAATTACAAAGAGATCAATCCTTATAAAAGGAGATCAAAACCCTAATAGGGTAAAACCTAGGTTGCATGATAATAATTAATAAAATAATTAATTATTATATGCCTAAATTTTAGCTTAAGTAAACTAGAGATAATAAGTGACTTAATAATTAAGGAGATGAAGGAGAAAAAGGAGAGGAATAGGCTCCTAGAGGAAGCACTAGAGGAGATGAAGACGAAATTGGATAAATTTGTTAAGGCAACTAAAAAGAAATATCAAGATGGAGAAACTAGTGATAGAGGTAAAGGAAATGCTAATGAGGAAGACATCATTCCTGAACCATACCTTCCATTAATTGAGGAACCATTCCAAAAATCCATCAGGCATTAGGTGGAAAATCCCTAGATGGAATCCCTTTGTTTAGTGGAAAGATGGACACTAAACTTGTGATGGAATGGATTAAGGGGATGGAAAACCACTTCAAGTGTGAAGGTGTTACTAAAGTGCAAAAGGTTAAGGTAGCCAAATTTAGGCTAAGGGAATCAACACTAACATGGTGGAAGTACTTCCAATAAGAGAGGGAAAATATGGGAAATAATCCCATTGCAAATTGGAAAGCCATGGTGGCTAAGGTAAGGGGATAATACCTATCTAAAGATTATGAGATTCAATTTCACAAGAGAAGGAAAATATTAGAACAAAAAGATATGGATGTGGTAGCTTATACTGAAGAATTTCAGAAGTTATGTTTGAGATCATGGATCCAAGAAGAAGAGACTCTTAAGGTGGCTAGGTATCTAGGTGGGTTGAAGTGGAACATACAAGAAGAAATTAGTCTATGGACACCTACAATAGTCCATAATTGTTTGCAATTGGTACTAAAAGTGGAAGAGAGGAATAGAAAGAAATCAAACACCAACTTCAGAAGCAGGGGTAGAGACAGAGATGATAGGAATAAAAGAGGTTATGGTGTTAGAGGTTTAGATCCAAGGACCCAAGGGGAAACTGAGTTCACTAAACAACAAGAAGGGAACTCAAATAGAGGGAGTTTCAGTAGGGGAAGAAGCTCTAGTAGTAGTGAAAGAGGAAGAAGCAACATACAAGGTAGAGGATCCTACTTTGCAACTATGAGATGCTATCACTACACCCAGATGGGTCACCCTGCATATAGGTGCCCTAAGAAGAGTTATACTTCCCAAAGGAGTGTAAAAAGGGTCAATTATGTACAAGAAGAGTCTAGCAACAACAAAAAAACATCTAAAGTGCTCTTAGAATTAGAAGAAGGAAAAATTTGATGATAAGGAGGACATTGATTAAAGAACCCATAAAAGAAGAACCAAGCCAAAGGGGATAACTATTTAGGGTGAAGTGCAAGATGGTGGGAAAAGTGAGTAAGGTAATCATAGACTCAAGTTCCATAGATAATATTGTATCAGAGGAGGCAATTAAAAAATTGAATATGGAAATAATTCCACATAATAGTGCCTATAAAGTTACATGGCTAAACAAGGGGCAACATGTTCTTGTATGTGAATAAGCATGGGTGTAATTATCAATGTGAAAGAATAAGGACAAAGTGTTATGTGAAATTATAATTGTGGATGCATGTCACCTCCTACTAGGAAGGCCATGGTAGTTTTATAGACAAGCAATGCATGATGGAACCAAAAATGCTCCTTCAAGAAAGATGGTGTGACATTTAAGGTTCAATCCTTAATAAAAGAGGGATACAGGAAATATTCAAGTCCTAATGTATTTATGTTGGGTGAAAAGGAGTTCTTAAAGACCTTGGAGGAAGAAGAAGGAGTAGGGTTTGCCTTAGTATAGAAGCCTAGGCAAGAAGTTGCTAACAAGGCAAAAAAGAAGACATAGTTACCTAAATAAGTGCAAGAAATGCTTGATGAGTACAAGGACATTGTTAGTGATGGAAAACCTAATACCCTACCTCCCAAGAAACCTATTAGCCATCAAATTGACTTTATTCCATAAGCCACCCTCCCCAACAAAGATACCTACAAAATGATCCCTCAACAAAATGAGGAAATTACCAAGCAAATCCAAGAACTCTTAGACCAAGAACTAATTAGGAAAAGTATAAGCCCTTGTGTCGTGACCACTATTTTAGCACCCAAAAAGGGGTGAACTTAGAGACTTTGTACTAATTCAAGAGCCATAAATAGGATCACCATTAGGTATAGGTTCCCAATACCTAGGATTGAAGACCTATACCTAGGATTAAAGACCTAATGTACTATTTAGGGGAAGCAAGGTACTTTACCAAGATAGATCTCAAAAGTGGCTATCACCAAATTAGGATAAGGGAAGAGGATGAGTGGAAAACAACCTTCAATACCACATAAGGTTTGTATAAATGGCTTGTAATTCCATTAGGATTTTCAAATGCTCCCTTAACTTTTATGGGATTTATGAATGAGGTATTGAAAGACTACATTGGTAAGTTTGTTGTTGTCTGTTTAGATGACATATTGATTTTTAGTAAAACTAGGGAGGAACATATTAAATATTTGAAAATTATTTTCAAGAAATTACATTAAGAAAAGCTAATGATAAATTTGGAGAAGTGTGACTTCATGAAGTAAGAGCTAGTGTACCTTGGGTTTGTTTTGTCTCAAGGGAACCTCAAGATGGACCAAAGTAAAGTGAATGCCATCATCAACTAGCCTACTCCAAAAGTTGAAATAGAGGTGAGAAGTTTTCATGGCTTGGCCCAATATTATAGGAATTTTATCAACTATTTCTATGTTATTCGTGCTCCTATGTTAGACACCATCAAAGGTGGAATGAAGACAAAGTTTCATTGGACTCTTCAACCAAATGAAGGGTTTGAAACACTTAAGAAGAGGATAACTACTCAGCTCATTCTTGTTCTACCTAAATTTGACAAACTCTTCATAATGGAGTGTGATGCTAGCAATGTGGCTATTAGGGTAGTTCTAAGCCAAGAAGGAAGGCCAATGGCTTTTAAAGTGAGAAGCTCAATGATGCAAAGAGGAAGTACTCTTCCTATGACTTACAGTTAAGTATGCTTTACTCCAAGCACTGAGAAAGTGGAGGCATTATTTGCTTCCAAAGGAGTTTTTGGTATATTTAGATAATCAAGCCCTCAGTTTCCTTAACTCCCAAGACAAGCTCAGTAGAAAACATATGAAGTGGGTCGAATATGTAAAAGCTTACACCTTTAACATCAAGTACAAGAAAGGAGTGAAAAAATGGTAGTTGATGCATTGAGAAGAAGATTCCTCACAATGCAAGAGGTTCAATTTCAGAGCATTGGTATTGACAACTTCAAGGACTTATATGTTGATGATGAAAATTTTGTAGATATTTACAAAGTATGTAAGGAATAAAAGAACAATTTCCATGGTGAATTTTCTAATTACACCTTGAAAAATGATAATTTGTTTAAAGGGAGTCAACTATATGTTACTAGGGGATCAATGAAGGCAAATTTGATTCAAGAAAAGAATAATGAGGCACTTAATGGTCATTTTGGGATAAAAAAGACTCAAGAGTTAGTCACTAGATTCTACTTTTGCCCTAAAATGAATAGGGATATTAGATAGTATGTTGAATATTGTGTGGTATGTTAAAAAGAAAAAGGAACATCTTCCAATGCAGGCCTTTATCAGCCCCTTCCAATTCCTAGCAGGCCATGGCAGTGTTTAAGTATGGACTTTGTGGTGGGGTAACCAAGGACCAAGAAAGGGTTTGACAATATTTATGTTGTAGTGGACAGATTCAGTAAAATGGCCCATTTTATCCCTTGCAAAATAGTACACAATGCTTGCCAAACTGCACATTTGTTCTTCAAGGAGGTGGTAAGATTCCATAACTTACCTTTAAGTATAGTTTTAGATAGGGGCACAAAGTTTATGAACCATTTCTAGAAAACCTTGTAGCAAAAGCTTGGCACAAATCTATCTTTTGGATCTACCTATCATTTTTAGATAGATGGTCAAATTGAGGTAGTAAATAGAAGTCTTGGAAACTTTCTAAGGTGTCTTACAAAAGAATATGGACAAGTTTGGGATCAACTCATTGGGTAGGCTAAATATGCGTACAATGATATAGTCAACATGTAAATTGGTAAAAGCCCATTTGAAATTATTTATGGGTTGCATCCTAGAGGGGTGTTTGAAATAAGGGAGTTGAGAGATGGTACAAATGATAATGGTTATGCCGAGGAATTTTCCCACTCAGCAAAGGAAGTCAATGAAACAGTGAGGAAGACCCTAACTAAAAATGCTAAGAAACTCAAGCATAAGGTAGATGACAATAAAAGAGATGTACAATTCAAAGTTGGGGATCTTGTGATGGTTCATCTACAAAAAGCATAGTTGTAGAAAGGATTCCCTCATAAGCTTCAAATGAGAAGGTTGGGACCTTGCACAATACTGGCCAAGTATGGTAATAATGCATACAAGGCTGAGCTTCTTGAAGGGATAGTGTTATCACCCATCTTCAATGTTGCAGATCTAGTTAAATATAAAGGACCCCCTCTAGATGTTGATTAGATACTTGAGGAAGTCATTCAAGATGTAGCACACCTGAACTTACCTCCTATACTACCTAAGACAACTGAAAAGGTACTTAACTCAAGAGTTCACAAGAAGACTAAGAGAAAGACTTATTGGTAACATCTTGTAAAGTGACATGGTAAAGATGATGCAGAGGCTATTTGGATCAAGCAAGAAGACTTCAACAAGTTGGGGATAGACTCCAGTTTATTCAATCCAAGGATGGATTGAACTCTTTGTGTTCAAGTGAGTATGGTAAAGGAGTACCTAGGCTAACTCCTAGACCTAGTTCCTCATTTTGGGTTTTTGGCTTTTATAGACCTTAGCTAGGTCAGTTGGGTGCATTTGGATGTTAGAAGGTCATGTGAGTTTTCTCCTAGATGGATTTGACTAGGCTCAATCCATTCTAGATGTTTTTGCTTACTTTATGTTTAGGTTTTTAGGAAGCAAGATTAGGGTTATGGGTCTTATACCCTAGAAGTTCGAGAAAAGTTTGGATTTGAGTTTAATTTTTCCTCTGTGGTGTTTTTACATCTTTTTGCATAGGTTGGAGGTCATATATTGTCATTTGATACAAAGTTGGGAAATATGTCAAAAAGATGTACATTGTTGCAAAAGTTGTCAATTAGGTCAAAGTGGTAAAACTAATATGAGTTGATGTTTTGAAGGCTAAATCATGCTTATAAATAATAGAGAGATTATAGTAAACCTATTTGGAAGGTTCCAAGTGATGGATGTCCAAGTTGTTAGAAAATGCAAAATGTTGTCAGCAACTTTGAAAAGTTGCATGACAATATTTTGACAAGAAAGTTGCATATCATAAGGATGGAGTTGATAGTTAAGGTAACTATTTGAAACATCTAAGAAAACATATAAAACCCTGAAGGAGACCCATTCCATGGGTTGGATATTGTAATAGGTGGACTTTGAAAATTAAAAACCACGATTTGTTGTTCTAGAATTAATAGTTTTTGGATTTTTGATTTTGAGTTTGATCCTTTAAGTTCATGCTCTTACAATGAATTTTGATTTAGATTACAAGTTTATAGGAGTTTATTTGTTTGTAGTTTGAAAATCATTTGTAAATAGACTGCTTGTTGTTCTTGTTTTGACAATTTTGAGGAAAATGACTACCCCATGAACCCTCACCATGGAATCATAATGGCCTTGAGGGATGTGGAAGTGGATTCCTTTTAAATTGTACATATAAAAGGAGGGACTTGGACAAGCTTGTTTTCTATTTTTCAAGCAATGCCCTAGGCAAGCTTTTGATGCATGGCTAGGCGATCATAGTGCTTGCAAGGTGATTTTGGTAATTGAATGTGTTAGAAAGTTTAATATAAGTCTTGTAGAAGGAGTATGGATATATAAGGAATATATGTGTGTAAGGATAAGTTTCCAAGAAAATTTTCTAAGGATTTCATCAAACCCTAGTAGATGTTGATATAAAACCCTTAATTATAGACATAAATATAGCATTATGGTGCACAGACAAGTTGAGAATTAGAGACCTCTAAAATATTGAAGTAATTACAAAAGGGTATCCATATTGGAGGTTAGTTTTCCATCCTATTAAGAGAAGTTTGGAGTTATAGTCCACAAACCAAGTTTGGAGGCCTAATTGGGGTAGTTTTGCCAATTTTGAAGGAATCGATAGAGAAACCCATAGATTTTGAAACCAGGAGCATAGTAGAAGTCCAAAATCCCTCAAGTTCAATACCTCACTCCTTGTTGAAGGTGGAATGACCATGTTTGATGAAATTGAGAGTTTGGAGGACAAAACCAAATGTCTTTGGTATGGGAGCAAGTTGCAAAAACATTGGTGTAGCTGAATAGTGAAGTTTGGAGGATAAGATAGAAATCGTCTTGAGGTTAGAGTGACAAAGGGGAACCCTATTAAGCTAGGAGAGAAGCCTAGGTGAGTCCTTAGTGAAGAGAAGGGCTTAAAAATAATTTAGTTGCATCACAAAAATATTATTTTCATCACTCTATAATAGCCTCATTCTGAAAATGCTACTAAGAAATGTTTGATAAAGCATGCGTCTATCCTCCCTTAAGTTACTTTTTCAAGTATTATTAAATATCTCAAATCATGTTCTAAAAATACCCATGCATCTATCATGAACACAAATGGATTGCTCCTACATTTTAAAATGATTTTCCCCATTATATACTATGCATCAATATTTTCTTTAGGGTCTTCAACAAAAAGTTCATCTAGATCTGATAACGCATATACAAACTCATCTGCATTTCTATTTCCCATTCCAAAAAATCCCCACCTATGTTATTATACTCATCACACCTTTCTTCCTTTTGTGCATGAATATTTCCAATAGTATTGGATTCTAGTTGTGTCGGATATCAAAACTTAGAACTATCCTTTCATATGTGCTTCTGATACTTGACTTGTTCAGTATTCAACAAACACACTTCTCCAATTGCCTCATCATTTCTTTCCTCATGATTATAAATCAAAGAAAAATGTGATGCATTATCCAATATATCTTTCTCTAAATAATTACCTTTTTTCTATTTATTGTGACTTTTGATCATAAGTCATGTTGCTTACAACTTTATACATTTTCTCATTTCTGAGAGAATTTTTTTAGTGTGGCCGATATGTTTCTCATCATAATACATATCCCTAGGATGTATATTGATTTATTTTGGTTCATTTTTATAAAAAATCTCATATCTATAATTAAACTCTGAATCTAAGTCCATGTCCTCATTATATGATACACTATGTGTAGTCTCATAATTATCTAATGACTATAATTTTCAATAGGATTGAATGCCTTAACATGCATATCAAGTGTCTTCACCTCAACTTCATGTCATTTGTCATAATAGGATGACTTAAAATTTTGGTTATTTGCAAATTGATTTTCCTCCTCAAATTAGAGAAATTATAAAAAACATCTTCCAATATTCCATGGCAAAGCATTATTTGATCTCCCTTGATATCCTCATTATAGAATGAGTTTGAATCATTCAAACTACCTTCAAATACACATCCATATTCATCTTGTTATTCACAACATACATCCTTGTTAATATTTGATATAATATCATCATTTATCTATACTATGTTGTCATTTTTTTGATGAGAAGCTCGGGGCTTAATATGAATTACTTCCAACCATTTTGTGATTATGGAAAATAACCTATTTTTCATTTGAGGTGTTGATCAAATAAATTAGATTGACAAATGAGTGTCAACACACTTAACCATTTTCACTATACATGCTGAGTACACAATGGAAGCTGAGCTAGAATTTATTTGTGCCGAGCAAACTACAGTTGATGCCGAGCAGAACACATTATAGTATATACTGAGCTATACAAAATTCAATATGGGCCGAGTAGATCAGAAGATAGTATGTGCCGAGCAATGTAGAAAACTAACAAGAGCTGAGTAACGCAAGAATTCTATAGGAGCCGAGTAATGCAGGAAACACAGTGGATGCCGAGCAATCCATAACAGATGGTGTTAAGCATCCGTATTACTTCATGTGCTGAGCAATGCAGGATCAACATGAAAGTTTGTGTAATCGCAAACAAAGATGTAAAATGGTTATGCACGACTCATGATAGGATAAGGAGATAAGATCAAATCCTCCCATCCACCTATGTGATCCTCATGTAGCCAATCAAAAAATTGGAAGTTACATGTAGCCAATGGGTGAATTTCAAGGGTTTGAGCGGGAACATTTTATCCAAGGATGCATAACAAACCACTAATCTTTCTAAGGGAGTCCTGACGCCATTGAACAAGTAGTTGGAGAAAAGAAGGAAAAGCAGAGCCTTTTTTTGAGATTGTTGCAGAGCATTGGTGTAAAATATTTAGTGGAAAGGACAACATTTACACATCTAGTTGATCAGAACAGAACAAGGAACACAATCGGTAGATCAGATCTAGCAGAGATCAAGGATAGATGAGCAGATCAAGAGCCTGAGATCAGCATTAGAGATTACATTAGTTCAGGTGTATTATTCTAATACTCTCTCAGAATTGTATTAGGAATTTGGAAATCCTATTGAGTTAGGTAGGTTTAACAACCTTATGTAAATCCTTTAACAGGGTAGCATTCTAAGTTGAATGTTCTTAAGTCCTCTAACAAGGCACACTCCTAATAGGGTGTAAAAATCCTTTAATAGGGTCACATATTAACAGTATGTTGTAGCCTTTAATAGGGCATGACTTTAACAGGGCAAACCATCAGAAGTGGTTGGAATCAATTGCTGTAGTAATTTCGCGGGTATCATCCCCACCCCAATTTTACCTTCTTATTCCTGGAGGGTTTCTAGGTCACCAAAATCTCAAGTGTTATGTGGTGATGCATGTTTGTTTCTCGTGATTTTTTAATGTTTATATGCATGCATGTTAATTTTAGTTATATGTTATTAAGGGTTTAAAAATGGATAAAAGGCCATTACTTCTGATTCACCCTCACCCCCTCTCAGAAGAACTCTTCCCATTAAGACATTATAACAATTGGTATCAGAGCCAAGTTCTCTCAAGAAGAAGCCTAACAACTTGTAGGAAAAGATCTGAAGATGGAAGTATTCAAACTTGGGAAGATCATTGAGAACCAGGTAATAGATGTGCATCTCGCTCTACACAAGGTAGATGAAGCTAGAGAGGAATTAAGAAAATCCTTAAAAAGAAGGAAGGAAATAGCTATAGTCAAAAATGATATTCACTACAAGGAGATTGACACCACACAAGTATTTGCCAAAGGAGATTCCAAAGAATTTGATGCAGCAATAGCAGAACTGATGGAGAAAAATAGAGCTCAAGCAGAAGAGATAAGAACTCTCAAGATAGAGCATGAATCACAGGCCATGATGCTATGTGAAATCACTGAGCAAAAGTAAAGAGCAGTTGAGGATAGAGTCATGATGGAAGATGACAAAAGAAATCTTGCAAACAGACTTGAAGAAAAAAGTACTGAATTAACAAGGATCTCAAACATGCAGATGGATACACTTGCTCAAATGATGAACCTTCATCATGAACTCAATATGAAAGATATTGAGATCTCTACTTTGAGGATGTAGAATGAACAACTGTAGAATGAATTGAACAGAAAAAAAGAAATAGAAGAGAATCTCAACAAGTCAAGTGAAGCCATCAAGTACTTTGAACAGTTGCTGAAATCCCCAAGATCAACCCATGATACATCAGAACTTGGATACAACAACACTGAAGTTGGTGAATCATCAAAGAGTGCCAAGCAAAGAAGTGACAAAGGTAAGGATTCTAAACCCACTTGTCATTACTGTAATAAAAAGGGGCATACTACTAATGTTTGCAGGAGTAGAAGGATCAATCAACCAAACACACCCAAAAGCAAGGGTTACTATCACAAGTGCAACATGCAAGGACACATGACACAAGACTGCAGGTCCAAAGTCATAAGGACACAAAGATTTGATGGACATTTCCATAATTGCAAGAAGTATGGACATAGAGCATTTGAATGTAGATCAAAGCCTATGTGGACACCAAACCAACATGTAAGAAGGGACAACTATGTACACCATTACAATTGGGACTACAATACAAGGCAAAGCTGTCACTATTGTCAAGAGTATGGAGATATACCCCAAAACTGCATAAGAACACATTTCAAGGATAACTATAAAAGATGGTTGAACCAAACTACTTGCTTCAGTTGCTTGAAAATTGGACATGTCAGCAAGAATTGTCCAACAAAGGCCAAGGCACCCAAGACTGAAGCAAATAAGGGCAAAGAAAAAGTTGATGAGGAGGCACACATCAAAACAAACATGGCAGGAAAAGGTTGGATCAAGTACATCCAATGGAAGGGTCACTTCACCCACGAGGTCAAGTGATCATATCTCATCCAACTAATCACAAGATGAGCCTATGGGGCTGATACATATAAGGAAGTGTCATACATCAGCCCTAAACCATGAAGAAGCAATACAAAGTATAAATTTGCATGAGATAAGATGCTAAGACAAAACTTGAATGATGATGGTAAGCTATCTTTAGATGCTGAGTGAGAATAGCTGCCGAGTTGAAAAACCTTTAGAAGCTGAGTGACAGGTGAAGGTACAAAAATGCATTGAATGCAAGGTTTTTGAGTCGCTTAAAGATGAAAATTGATTCATTTTTGGGTCATTTAAACAAAGAGCGATTACCAAGAGCACGACTAAGCAATTTTTCGAGTATTCAACCAGTGATTTGTAGTGATTCAACATCTACCCAAGCAATTTAAGTGTTTAACCAAGTATTTCCTTCAGGTGCTAAATTGTATAGTTTGTGAAGTTTATTTTAAACATCAAACCCTAGTTCAGTTAATAATGGTGTCTAGTTCAAAGACGACCCAAGGGAAAGTAAGCCATGAGATTCAACTTGTCAGTAACGAGGTTAAGCAACCTGAGTTTAGGCCCATACCAGAAGTTGCATATAAAAATGATCTAGCTAGTGCCCTATCTACCATCCCTAAAAAAGTTATTATGGTTCAAGATGTGTGAAAGTGTTATAAATGAAAAATAGGAGCCATAGGAGACTTGGAAATCTTTAATGCCTTTGAAAAACTCTATGATAATGGTATATTGAAAGATGAGTTTTCTATCATAGAGAAGAAGGGTTTAACCAAAGCCCTAGTCTTTCCAATCATATTAAAAACTGAGTGGATATGCATAATACTTAGTAGAATCCATGATGGATCATTCTAGCTAGAGCAAGGACCAGTTAAGATTACCAAGAAAATGGTTCATAGGGTTACAGGATTTCAAACCCTAGATCGGCCCAAGACACTAAGAAGTGACAAAAAGGAAACAATTGAGAAGAACACAGGAGCAAAGTGGAACAATAGAGGCATGACCATAGACACCATAATTGATCCCCTTCTAGACTTTGCTGTAAGGATTATATCACATAAGTTTTATCAATCCAACAGGTTGAATAGTGTACCCTACATAGCAATGGATGTGGCATATAAGCTTGTAAAGAAAAACCACACCTATGACCTTGCAGAGCTCATGTTGCAATAGATTAATGAAAATCTTGGAGCTATTAGAAAGTCTAAAGGAGCACAATGTAAATTTGGGTCAGTGCTAGTTTGTATGTTCTTCTATGTGATGAAAGAATTCCATTCATTTGGCAAAATCAACTGGAGTCAGAACAAAACAATTGTTGATCAAATAAATGATTTCATTGCACAAATGGGAGATAGCTTTGATGATCAAATGTCTATCTATTTTGATGATTTCAAGAATGCAATGAAGAAAAGAATGAGGATATCATTTTCTGGTTGACATTGATTTTACTTATATCCAAGCAATCCTTCCAAGAGCAAGATGGCTTAGACCATTGGGATATGAGCTTTATGTTGATCAAGCTTCTGTAGCCATCACAACATTACTTGTAGAGGAAATGGACAAATCTTCCAAGACATTTGGAACATATGACACTGTCAAATCAAGAGTTGTTACATAACTCAAGATAGCCACAACAGTCAAGAAGAAGGACAAGCTAGTGAAGAAGATAAAGAAGAAATTTGGTGTTGAAGAACCAAGTGTAGTAGGTGAAGTAGAGGAGATTAGTGATGATGAAGGAGAAGGTAATGATGAGAAAGATGAGGACGAGCTAGAACAAGGGCCACTTGAATTATCACAAGGCCAAGGTGAAGACAAAGATGAGAGTGTCGAGGAAGAAGAAACCAAGGAAGCACCCATCAAAGGAAAAGTCATCAAAAGGAAGGAAAAGACA
Organism: Cupressus sempervirens; assembly: GCA_028749045.1. Lineage (NCBI taxonomy): Eukaryota > Viridiplantae > Streptophyta > Pinopsida > Cupressales > Cupressaceae > Cupressus > Cupressus sempervirens. The sequence goes on from CM053786.1 coordinate 474,644,645, forward strand.
CCTCCTGCTTCTCAGCCTTCACCAAAGAAAGTTGCCAAGCCATCGCCTAAGAAGCCAACAACTAGAGCTACAACAAGGGCCTCTACACAAAAGGCCAAAGAGGAAGCTACAAAGAAGAAGAAGTCAGCTAAGAAGGCACAGGAAGAGCCAAGGAAAAGAAGAAGATATATGGCTCAACCTGATATTGATGAAGAAGATCAAACTAAAAAAGTAAGTCATCCTCCTAAGTCTTCAGTTGATACATTATGTGAAAAGATTAGGAATGGAGACTTAAGTGAAATGAAAAAGATTGATTTCAATAAGTTCAGTAAAGAGGAATAGAATAGCATAGAAGAATCAGTCTATACATCAATGGCAAAATTCAAGTGTACACCTCTGGAACTAGATGGACAATTGCCAAAGGAATTGTCTAAAATTATAGAAGACAGATGGCATTTCTATTTGAAAATTGAGAAGGAGATGAGGGAATCAACCCTGGCAAGCATATTGCCTGATTTGACAAAAGAATAGATAACTAAAGCAGTCAAAAGGCATAACACTAGGTTTACACCAAAGTATAGGGCATTCTCCATTCTTCAAAACAAAATTGAAGAAGTTGTACAGAAAACCACAAGAGCATGGAAGAATTTATATAAGAAAATTGAAGACGTCCTTGAAGAGGAATACAAAGAAGAAGCTATTGCTAAGCTAGAAGAGAGAAGAAAGAGGAGAGAAGAGAAGATAGAAGTAGAGAAAAGGGTTGAAGAAGAGGAAAACAAGGAAGAAAGAGAGGAGGAAGGAAAAGATGAAGACAAGGGTGTTGATGAGCAGCAAAGTGTGCAAGACACACAACTTCCACCCCGTAGTCCTCCTCACTCTACTATCACACCTGTAGAAATTATAAAGATTAAGGATGTTGTTGACACTTCAAACCAAAACATCAATCCACTAGCTGCAGAGGATCTCACTAAGATCCTTGACCAAACAACTCTTCAAGCAAAATTGTGTACAAGTCCCATATTGGTCAGTGTAGATGATCTCCAAAAGTTAGTAGATAAACTCAAAGAAGCCAAGGTGTCACCACAAGAACCACCTCAAATCACTCAAACTACTGGACTTTCATTTCTACCACCTCCATCACCACCAAGAATAGCCATACAAGCTCATCAGGAGCCGAGTGCAACAACAGGGGCAGATACAAGTATAACAGTACAAACAATGTGTACACCCCCAGTAGTAGTGACACAAGAAGAGGGTAAGGAAGAAACACAAGATAAGGGGGAGTCTACAATACAAACTTTGGTTGAATTGCTAAAAATAGGTACTCCTACCAAACCCATTAAGAAGTTGAGTACTAAAATGATGACCTTATAAGTCAGTACACTGAGCTCGAGTTCTACAAGGGTAGCCAGGACCAGTCATTATGGTATTCCTGAGCTTGATGAAGAAATTAAAATACCCTATTATGATTCAAGCACTTTAACTGAAGAAAAGATGGATGAAATATAGAGTGCATTGGATAAGAGAAGGAGGCAAGAGGCAATGAGGAAAGACTACAAATACAAGAAGGCAATGAATGAGATCAAAGATATATTCATGGATGCCTTCAGCCTACAACCTCCCGATTCAACCAGACCAATCCTTGAGCAACTATCTGATATAGTTGATCAAGTGAATAAAGAAGACCATGATACAAATGTAAAACTCATGGAATGGTCAGAAAAGAAGTTTGTAGACAAGGTCAAGCAAAAGATAGCCAATAACATTATTTTGGGACAGGTTGATCTAGCCAAGAAATTGGATAAGGTAAATATTGTACTAGAAAACATCTTTTCCCTTTACAGCAAATTGTGTGGTTTTTCCAAGTTCACACAAGAAATAAATTTGAAAGTTTTGAACCTTGAGAGAAAACTTAATCTCTCCAGTATGCAACTACCCTCAAATCCTGCACAAAGTGAAAAAAAATTTGCTCAAATGCTTCACATTCAGAGGGAATTAGCTGCATTATCAGCAGAAGAGGCTACTGTTAAAGAAAAGCTGATGCAAATGCAAGCCTCTATCACCCCTCACTTGGAAGTATTACACAAGGAGAAAATGTATGCAGGAACAGTCCTGAAGAAGGATTCAAATATTTCTACACATGAAGGACTTGTTGATCTAGCAGCAGAGCTTGCAATCCAACACAAGTCATTGGATATTACATTGAATAACTAGGATGCAGCTCTCAAAATTCTCCTTGAGGTAAATAAAACATTTTTGGCCAAGCATGGCATTCCCATTTAGGACCCTTTGAAATCAATGTCAAAAAGGGGGAGATAAATGATGAGGGAGATAATATTCAAAGGGGGAGATTTATTAAAGGAGGAGATAACAGGATCAGAAGGCAAGAACAGGTCAGAAACAGAGAACATCAGGCACAATGGCACAAGATATTAGAATTCATGACATGACAAGGCATAAACAACTTAGGGGGAGTCATAAGGAATATTTTTGTTCACAATATCTTTTTGAAATTTTGTAAGTAAGAATGTACATATAAGGATTGGATCATGAATGATCAGTTAAGTGTTTTTGACACTCATGTCAAAGGGGGAGATTGTTGATCAAATAAATTAGATTGACAAATGAGTGTCAACACACTTAACCATTTTCACTATACATGCTGAGTACACAATGGAAGCTAAGCCAAAATTTCCTTATGTGCCGAGTCATAGATAGTGCCGAGCAAACTACAGTTGATGCCGAGCAGAACACGTTACAGTATATACCGAGCTATACAAAATTCAACATGTGTCGAGTAGATCAAAAGATAATATGTGCCGAGCAATGCAAAAAACTAACAGGAGCTAAGTAACGTAGGAATTCTATAGCAGCCAGGTAACGTAGGAAACATAGTGGATGTCGAGCAATCCAGAATAGATGGTGCCGAGCATCAGTATTAGTTCATGTGCTGAGCAATGTAGGATCAACATGAAAGTTTGTGTAATCACAAACAAAGATGTAAAACGGTTATGCATGACTCATGACAGGATAAGGAGATAAGATCAAATCCTCCCATCCACCTATGCGATCCTCATGCAGCCAATCGAAAAATTGGAAGTTGCATGCAACCAATGGGTGAATTTTAAGGGTTTGAGCGGGAACATTTTATCCAAGGATGCATAATGAACCACTAATCTTTATAAGGGAGTCTTGACACCATTGAACAAGTAGTTGGAAAGAAGAAGGAAAAAAAGAGCCTTTTATTGAGGTCATTGCAAAGCATTGGTGTAAAAGATTTAGTGGAAAGGACAACATTTACACATCTAGTTGATCAGAATAGAACAAGGAACACAATCAGCAGATCAGATCTAGCAGAGATCAGGGATAGACGAGCAGATCAAGAGCTTGAGATCAACATTAGAGATTGCATTAGTTTAGGTGTATTATTCTAATACTCTCTCACAATTGTATTAGGAATTTGGAAATCCTATTGAGCTAGGTAGGTTTAACAACCTTATGTAAATCCTTTAACAGGGTGGCATTCTAAGTTGAATGTTCTTAAGTCCTCTAACAAGGTACACTCCTAATAGGGTGTAGAAATCCTTTAATAGGGTCACATATTAACAGTGTATTGTAGCCTTTAACAGGGCAAACCATCAGAAGTGGTTGAAATCAATTGCTGCAGTAATTTTGTGGGTATCATCCCCACCCCAGTTTTACCTTCTTATTCCTAGAGGGTTTCTGGGTCACCAAAATCTCAAGTGTTATGTGGTGATGCATGTTTGTTTCTCATGATTGTTTAATGTTTATATGCATGCATGTTAATTTTAGTTATATGTTATTAAGGGTTTAAAAGGATAAAAGGCCAGTACTTCTGAGTCACCCCCCCTCCCCGCCCCCCCTCTTAGAAGAACTCTTCCCATTAAGACATTCCAACATGAGGAACTATATCTTGGCACATGTGCATTTGATAGGTGATCATATGTACTGCAAGAGTAATGATCATGACAATCATCTTCATATGTTGAAGAAAAACAAAAACCCTCACTTTCCACTATTTCCATCAACAAAACTATTGGAATATCCCTAATGCTCATAATGATATGCTAAAAATAAGACACTTTTATCACTAATGTTATAACCTTCATTCACATTACTCATATATTAATCATTTCTATCATAGGGATTCCCATGTGTGCATAGTTTTGAGGCTTATAAGCTTCATTTTCATACGATTCATTAATTCTTGAGTTAAATTCAAGCACAAATGTTCCACTAGAAAATGCATTGTTAGGTGGGTTAGAAAATTGGGAAACACTTGTGAAGTTATTATTTACCTTTTGATTGCATTGATTATTTGCACAAACAATTTTATTTTTCAAGAGTCTTGACCACATCCCAAATTTCCACATGTTCTCGATATCTATAGCAATTTTGAATGCCTTATACAATTTTTTTGGTTCTTTCACTGTTAATTTGTAACTCATATCTTCCTCAATGACACATAGGTAAATCAATAATGAGAATGCATAATTAAGCCTCATTTTCTTAGAAATTCTCTGAATTATTTTTGAAAAATCTCAACTTTAAAATTGGCATCAAATCATCCTCCTCAATATGGACATCAACAAATTCTTTGAGTAAAGTTGTTTCACTGACCCTTTCACCAAATTGATGAATGATTTTTTTTTGTTTCCTCCTAAGAACAAATGGAGTATGATATTAAATATGAGAGTCATTCTCTTGCCTTGTCTTTTAGGGATTATACTATGAGTTTCATGATAATATCCTCATGATCAACTTTGTTGTCTTCTACAAGATATTCAAACTATTGCAAGTGCCTCTTTGTTGATTCATCCATTGCACCATGGAATGTTGATGACTAATTTATCACATCAAATAGGATAGCATTTGGATAACCAATGATGCCATGAAAACCTAATGACTTAGATCTTTCAATTACGAATTTTATGCTATATGCAACTTAGATGGAACACACGAAATAGTTTCTTATTGACATGAATGTGTACATGAACACATTTTTATACTTTAAACTGAAAAAATTGTAGCTATATTCATATTTTAATTTTTTTGAGTCTCCACCTCTTTATGAGGAAAAGTTTTTTTTATTCTCTAGTTTTTTTTGTTTTTTTGTTTTAAATCGGTAAAAGGTTGAAGCCCTATTTGATTATCTTTAATAGAAAAAAGAAGGAAGCTTACATATAGAGTTTTGGGCCTCCGTTCAAATAGGCACTGGTAGGGAAGAATGGAGAAGAAACCCTCTAGTCTTGCCCAGGACAAATATTCTATACAAAAATACAATTTGGAAGGGGCATAACCCAATTTACATTTATTCAATATACCCATTATTTTATCTTGTGTTTATCTTGATCTAAACACAGGTTCCTTCTTAGGGATGTGTCTCTCATCACCTTTATTCCTTGTATCACCATGCTTCCTATTTTTTGTCAAGTCTTATTGGTTACTTTCAATCGTTAGTATTGTTAGTGCGTCCTAAATATTAAATTTGAAAGACAATTCCTTTGAAATGAATTTTAGATCATAATCAAGGCTACCATTCTAGTAATTTATTGTTGGATTTTGAGTTCGGTTGTAACAATCTCTAAACGGGTCTACTGTGAGGTCTCACTTGAGGGTCAAAACATGAACCTACTTATTGGTAGTTCTTAGCTTTTTTGGATTATGTACTTTTAATTAAATAAGTTTTAAGACTCCATTTTCTTGTGCTTATTGATGTTATTGTGAATTGGTTTCTTCATAATTTATTTCAAAATTTGAACAAACAATTGAATATATTTTTAGGAATACTTTTCACCTTTTAAGAGGTATAACAGATTCTTAAGGTTTAAATTTTATTATTAATTTTAAGAAAGAAAACTACTACTACAATTTATCCATGTTTAGGGATGAACTAAAAGTTTTTTTTTTTAAATTTTAAATTTTAATTTTAAAATTATTTTAAAGGTAAATTTTAATTTAAAAGAGGGTTTAATAATTACTAGGTGTTACAAGTTGAAGGATTTTAATTTAAAGGAGTTTTTTTTCCTTTTTTATTTTCCATTGTGTTCATTATTATATAGATTTTGATGTAATTTGTGTTTCCATTCTTAAGATCTTGAGAACCTTTCATTATTTTGCTAATTTTAACTTTCTTTATTCTTTTCACCATTTTAATGAGATAAATAATTATTCTCCCAATTTATTAATTTGATTTTCAGATAGAGGTTTAAAAAGCCCGCTTATTCTCTCATGATTTGATAGCTTGATTAATTATTGTAAGTGTTTATTGTTTGATCTTTATTTTTGAATTGTGTTTGTTTGATAAAATTTTATTAAAATTTAACATTTTAATTTTTTTTTGACTTTAGTTTCTTTCTCAAGATTCTAATTTATATGCTGAGAACTATTTCTCAATCACTGTCGAGGAATAAGTGATAAAGTAACTTTCGTTCTAGCCAAGTATAAATCTTGAATACTTGAGAGTTTTGAATTAATAATTATTTCCTGGAAACTAATTAAGTTTTATTTGTTGAAAGTTAAGCAATCAAACAATACACATATTCACTAAGGAAGGCAAACAAGAGAATAAAAAGACAGAGACATTCATAAATCCAAGGAAAATTACAATAGAAAGAAAAGAGATTTGTCTATCTATATCTTTATTCCAATGATACACTCAAATCTATGACATTGTCGTAAGGGTTGTTTGGGGTTGTATGCTCAAAACTAATGTTATCTATATTCTCCCAACTATCCACCAGATCATTAGTCATGAATTCTTCAATCTAATTGTTGTTATGTGCAAATCTTATGTGGTGAAAATTCATAAGAAAGTTAATGTTCCTTCGAATGGTGGATTTCCACCTCCTGAACCATTTTATGTCAGCAGTCACCACTAGGGGAAAGAGCAGGATACCTTGTCGATTATTGAGATTGGCTAAATAATCCTTGGAATTAGGTATTGGGCAATCCTCCAAGATGTTTACTATCACTAACTCCAGATTGTGTAAAAATTCAACTTTGAATAGTCTCCTACAAAGGAGATCTATACTGTGTTTATCACACTCCACTGAATGGACAAGGGCTAAAAACATAGAGGAAATGTCAGATAGCACTTTGTATCTATTGTAATTGTGAATGCATTCTTTCCCCAAAATATGGTATACTTCCCTCACTACAAGGAAGTGTGAGGAGAGTAACATCTCCCTAATCATCTCTTCAGTTATTGGACTGCTGAAACTAATTTGAGTTATTGTGCTTCTCAACTTGATTATCATGTATATTTTGTTAGGGAAGTGGAACAATGAATTAATTAGAGAAGAGGGGTGATTTATAGGTTACAAAGCCAGGGGAGATGAGAGGAAATAGAAATCCAAATGTTCTGAAAGAGGAAGAGAGAAAGTGAAAGGTCTAAGGAGGAAGACAGAAACTAAGAGACAACAAAGCTAAGGACAAGCCTTAATAAGAGGATATCTTAAGGATGATGAAATTTTTCTTAGTCCATCTAGAGATAACACATGGGGGGCAGAGGGACTCTAAACTCTAGGGCTTACCCATTAGAGAGCAGAGAAGGCCCTTAAACTCACTAAATGAGACTCTAATTTTAGAAATTAAGAGAAAAATGAGTTTATTAAAAGGATTTTTTGGGAATGATTAAAATAGTTGATGAATAGGTTTCAAAAGAATCTCAAATAGGGAAAACTATTAGTGAATGAGAAAGAGGAATTATGGGTAGCTCAACAAAATACCAAAAAGAGGAGCGGTGTCAACGTAGAGATTAAGAGTCTTTGAGTAGGTGCTAAAATGAATTATGGTGTAAGCAGCTATGATGAAGCTGATTTTATGTTTTATATTTTTACTTTGGGGCTGATCTCAATTTGGATTTAGTTTCTAGGATTGGATTAAACCAAGAGGTAAGGTGCTAGGAGGCAGTTTCTATTTTGCATACTACTAGGGAGATGTGGGTAAATTTGTCTGATTTGATGAGATTTATGTTTAAGTTTATAAATTTGTAATGATAAAATTAATTTTAGCAATTAAAAAGGGGGGTTTGATGTTCTCACTAATTATAGGATTGGTTTGAGGGATTTACCTTATATAGATCTGCTATTACTTAGTTGAATTCAAAATTTTGATCTGAGTTTGATTAAAAAAAGATTTCTTAACTATTTTTTTTTATCTTTCTTAATGTTTATATTTTGGGTTATTTTCTTAATTTTTTGTAACTTTTTATAGTTACTTGTTTATGTTGGTTCTTAAATTTCCTTAATTGATTGATTATTTTTCTTCTAAATAGGTTTGCTTAGATTATTGTTCTTTTTCTGTGATTTTGCATAAGCAAGATTATTCCCATTCAAACCTTGTTTAGATAATTCATTTGCTAAAGCATTTCCTTCCCTATAGATGTGTTGAAGCTATATCTCTTTTAAGCTATCTAAAAGAGGGATAACTTCTTCTAGTGTTGAATTAAGCTTCTAATTGAGTGTGGACCTTTTCCTAGCTGCATTTAATGTGATTTAAGAGTCTCCTTCCATTATGATGTTTTCCCCTCCTAATTCTTTGCATAAAATTAATCCTTCTTTTAATGCTTCTAGTTTTGCCATATTAAATTGGATTCTATTCCTCTGAATTTGGAAATTTTTTCCTATACATTCCCCATTAGCTATGTGTATAATACACACTATACTTACTGGTCCTAGATTTCCTTTTGTTGCTCCATCAAAATTAATCTTCCACCGGTTATTCGAAGGGGGGGGGGGGGGGGGGGGGTGGGTTACCACTTACATGTACCTCTAGTAGCTTTGTTAGCAGCAAGGTAAATTAAAGGGGGGTTGATGAGATTACACCAAATCTTTTTCATCTTAGCATCCCAAGAGGAGAATGATCCTTCTTCTTTAGTACTTCTATGAAGAACTTGATCAACATTTCTGATAGTGCTGACTTCAACTTTATTTAGCAGGCTTTTAGTGTCCATTTTTGAATCTTGAAAAATATGCTTGTTCCTTTTTTTTTCTTCCAAATTTCCCAAATTAGAATGGACGAGCTGATTTTCCATAAGCTTTCATATACATCCTTATGGTTTTCACATGGCCAACTATTGAGATGGTCCTCAATATTGAAATTACTTGCTATTTTCCAATTAAGTTTCTCCATGAGCCAGTTCCAACATGTCTTACCATAGTCACATTCAAAAAACAAATGATCATAATTTTCAATGCTATGTTTACATAAAAACCATTTACTTCATCCTTCAAATCCTGTTTTTGTAAATCCATCAACTGTCAAAATCCTTTTTTTCAAAACCGACCATAGGAAATGCCCAACTTTTAGAAGACATACTAGATCCCAATAGAGATTGAGTAGAAGATTAATTTCTTCCCACCTTTGAGAATTTATTAAGACTTTTTATCCTTTCTTCATGCTATATGATCCATCCTTTGATGCTCCCAAAATTATTTTATCCTCCCTTCCCTTACTTTTACACTTTCTAGAATTGATGAAATGATTATAATCCTTCTTCTCTTTTGAAGATTGATTTGTTTCAAAAATAGATTTCCATTCAACTGTATTCAAGTTGTTGCTGGGGTTAACAACTAGATAGTCTATCACCTTGGTGCCCCAGATCTTAATCAAAGTAGATTTGTTTTTTTCTGGTAGGGAGAGAGAGTTTGGGGCTAAAAGTCCATCCCAAGCATCTTCCCAAAATAGAGTGTTTCTTCCATTTCCTATGTCCTAAGAAAGATTTTGAGAAATTAACGATTTACAGTTCATCATAAAGTTCCAAATGTTGGATCCTTTCGGGGGGTCTAAAGTAAAAAATAGGGATAGAGGATCCGATGGGGTGAGGTATTTGTTATATAAAATATTTTCCCATTTTCTATCTCTTTCCTTGAACATCCTCTAGACTAATTTGGCTCCTAAAGCCTCATTTTGCCAACTCAAGTTTTTGATACCTAGACCCCCAAACTTCTTAGGCCTACAAATAAAGTCCCATTTAATTAAGGAAAGTTTCTTCTTTTATTTTAAACCACTCCAAAAGAAATCTCTCATTATTTTATCTAAGGAATTTTTAATCCCTTTAGGAAGGGGATGACAAGACAATTGATAAGTTGGTATTGATGACAGGGCCAATTTAATCTTAGTTGTTCTTCCAGCTTTTGTGCACCATTTCCCTTCCAATTGCTCATCTTTTTCTTCATCTTTTGTTCTATTGATTGCTATTTTTTTTCCTTTGGATCCTTTCACTATATGTATTCCCAAATATTTACAAGGAAAGGTGCCTAGCTTGTATCCCATGAGTTTGTAGATTTTAGTTTCCATTTTTTTGAAGTGTTTAAGAAATAGATTTTTGATTTATTTGCATTAACAACTTGTCCAGATGCTCTTGAGTAGGTATTAATAATGATCTTAAAGTTCCTACCTTCTTCAAGGGAACTTTTCCCAAGGAGAATGTTATCATCTGCAAATTGTTGGTGGGTTACACTAGGAGTACCATCCAGGACCTTAAATCCTTTGATACAAGAGTCCTCCTTTGCTTTAATAATAGATATTCCTAGGGATTCAACCATTATAATGAAGAGAAAGGGAGAGATTGGGTCCCCTTGTCTAATTCCTTTGGATATACCAAAATATCCTTTCGGTGACTCATTTACTAGAATAATTTTTTTTGGAATGGATATACAACTAAAGATCAAATTAATCCATTATTTAGATAATCCAAAGGCTTACACCATTTTACATAGAAATCTCCAATCAACCTTGTCATATGCTTTATGAATGTCTAATATCATGAACATACATGCTTCTTTGTTAGATTGTGCTAAGTGAATGACTTCTTGAATAATAATGATTCCATCCAGGATTGATCTCTTAGGTACAAATCTTGTTTGTTCTTCTGAAATGTTTTTGGCTAAAAGAGGCTTTAATCTATTAGCTAAAGCTTTTGTTAAGATCTTGTAGATAGTATTACATAAGGCTATATGATGGAAATCTCCTCGAGCTTCATAATTGGCTTTTTTGGGGATAAGAGTAAGGAGTGTGTTGTTGATTTTTGATGGAATAGAAATAGAATTCCTAGGTGCTTCAATGGCTTTCCAAATATCCTCTTGTAACAAAACTCAGGTACAAAAATTACTTCCTACACTAATCCCTTAAGGAAAATATTGTGCAAATTCTATTTAAATCCTTACAATTTTAGATTCGATATTATGTAAACAACAATATTGCAACCAACCATGAATACAGAAATAGATAGAGAAATAATAACACATAAACACAAAGATATGCTGGTGGGTAAAAACCTTTTAGTAAAATAACCCCACCCCTCCAAAACTTGCACAATGTATTATCTTCAACTCAAAGATTACAACACAGTTGCAGTGCAAGCTCTTTTAGGACACAAAAGACTTATAGAGTAGCAACCAACAATATAGTACTCACACACTCCACTACCTACAACCCTCAAAGTGCTTATATAATGTGCTTTCCATTATTAGGGCATCTTCTAAAGATAGCTCTTATGTGTCATAGGAATATGTCATAACCATTTCAGTCATGATTTCCTTACACACAATTAAATCTTTCAAAGATAGTTCTTACGCATCATAGGAATCTGTCATAACCATTTTTAGTCATGATATCCTTACACACAATTAAATATTCCAAAGATAGCTCTTACACATCATAGGAATCTATCATAGTTCAAGATGCTGACACATGCAAGTGGAGTGACACATCAACATGCCAACTAGACATGTATACTCACACTTAATTACATTACTTGCAAAAAATACATTTACAAAACAAATAATAAGAATAGGAATTATCCAAGGTTGAGACACCTTATTCCTAAAATTCTCCCACTTTTTGTACACCTTGCAAGAGCAACATAAACATAACAAGAACTAACCACTATAGACCAAAAGGCCCATAGACTCCAAACACCATTTGAACTTCTCTATGCCCACTGGTTTCATTAATGCATCTACAACATTCTTTATAGTATCTACCTTCTCCAAATTTACCTTTCCATCTTCCACCATATCTTTCACAAAGTAAAATAGCACATCAATGTGCTTCATTCTGGCATGGAAAGTTGGATTCTTTGCAAGGCAAATAGCACTCTGACTATCACAACAAATAGTAATCTGTCCCACATCAACACCAATATCAAAACACAATCTCCTAAGCCAAATGGCTTCCTTACAAGCATGAGTAGCAGCCATGTACTTAGCTCCTATAGTGGACAAAGTAACCATAGGTTGTCACTTACTCATCCAACTGATGGCACCACCAAACATAGTGAGCACATAAGCACTGGTGGATCTCCTGCTGTCAATATCACCTATGCAATCTGAATCCACAAACCCATGAATACAAACTAAATGTAGAGCTCCAAAAGAGTTACTATGATAACAAATGGAGTAATCTAATGTACCCCTCAAATATCTGAATACTCACTTAACTGCATCCCAATGTACCCATCCAGGATTAGCCATAAATTTGCTTAGAATTCCTAGTAATTGGGCAATGTTTGGTCTAGTATAGACCATAGCATACATAAGACTACCAATTGCACTAGCATAAGGTACTCTACTCATGTCCTCCACCTCAATAGGAGATTTTGGACAATCATCTATAGATAACTTTTCTCCCATAGAAACATGAACACACAATGGTCTACAATCTACCATGCTAAACTTTTCTAACTTAGACTTCACATACTTACTCTGACTCAACCAAAGTTTTCTGTTAGACCTATCTCTATTGATTTCCATACCCAAGATGTACCTTTCTGCCCCAAGATCTTTCATCTCAAACTATTTTGACAACTAAAATTTAAAATTAGAAATCATACCCTTACCCTTCCCAAACAACAACATATCATCAACATATAATGCAACAATAAGAAGGTGATCATTTTCAACTCTGAAATAAACACAATGATATGATTTTGATCTTACAAATCCAATTGAAAACACAAAGGCATCAAAATTAAGGTACAACATCCTAGGAGATTGTTTCAAACCATACACAGACTTCTTTAATCTGCAAACCAAAATTCTTTACCTTTAACAATGTAGTGCTCAGGCTGTGACATATAAATCTCTTATTGCAAATCACCATGAAGGAAAGTTGTCTTCACATCCATCTATTCTATCTCTAAATCATATGATGCAACAAGAGATAATAGAAATCTAATGGATGCCAACTTTGCAATAGGAGAGAATATTTCACCATAATCTATTCCCTCTACCTATGAATACCCCTTCGTAACCAATCTAGCTTTGTACCTTTCAACATTGCCATTTGCATAGAATTTCTTCTTGAACACCCATTTGCTACCAATAGGTTTCTGTCCTTTAGGAAAAGGTACAAGGTCCCAAACTTTTTTTAATCCGATGAAGCCATCTCATCATCCATGGCCTCAATCCAGGAACCTACATCTTCCATATCCAAAGCCTCTTTCACAGATCTAGGCTCATCAGTGTTAGTAATCAAAGAAAAGGCACAACTAGAATCTAACATAGAATAACCAAATATTTATGGTTGCTTCCTTACTCTCATGGATCTCCTCAAGGGATGAGGATGAGGTTGTTCTTCCTCTTCTTCTGAATTGTCAGAGCTACTAGAGCTCTCCTCATCACTAGACCCAACATGGTCTTTCTGTTCAGTCTTCTCAGGGGTAGGAGGCAATTGAACAATATCTTCCTTCTTTTCTTTTTCATCTAGTTGCAGCACAATAGGATAAGATGCTAGCTCTCTAGAAATAACATTTCTACTATACAACACCTTACTAGTTATAGGGTCCCAAAGCTTGTATCCTTTCATACCAACACTGTATCTGATGAAAATAAATTTGATCACTTTGTTTTCCAACTTAGATCTTTTCTCCTTTGGAACATGTGCATAAGCTTCACAACCAAAAACATGAAGATGTCTAATTGAAGGCTTCTTACTAGACCACACCTCCATGGGTGTCTTACCAACAAGAGCTGATGTAGGAGATATGTTAAACAAATAGCAAGTAGTGGCCACAGCTTCAGCCCAAAACTGTTGTTTAAGACCAACTCCACTAAGAATACTCCTAGCCTTCTCCATCAATGTCTTGTTCATTCTTTTTGCAACTCCATTTTTTGTGGGGTATAAGGAGTTGTCTTATGCGTCTCGATACCTTGTTCTTTACAGAACTGTTTGAACTCTGCTAAGCAAAACTCACCACCATTGTCATTTCTCACACACTTAATCTTCTTGCTAGTCTAATTCTCTACAAGGGCTTTAAATTCCTTGAACTGACTATAGACTTGTGTCTTAATTTTTAGGAAATAAATCCATGTCCTTCTACTGTAATCATCTATGAAAGATACAAAAAATATGGACTTGGAGATTGAAGGAACTTTTACATGACCAAATACATCAGAATGAATAAGATCCAAAATATCAGAAGATTTGTGAGAACTAGAGTAAAATTAAACACAATTTTGTTTACCGTAGACACAATGTTCGTAGAAGTTTAACTTGAGATTACAATCATTTAACCCCTCAATGAGGTTCTTGTTCTTTAGGGTTATGAGACCCTTCTCATAAATGTGGCCAAATCTCATATGCCACAACATTGTCTTTTCTACAGGAAGCTTTCCTTCCAATGTGTTTGCACCCTTAGGTACACGCTGCACTGCCATCAGAACCAATAACCATTGTCTTCTTTACCACTCGTTTAGATGGTGGGAATGAAGTGATAGATGTTCTCTTCTTTGAAACAAAAGAACTATTACACTGAGAAATGCATGCATCAAGCTGAAACAGAGTACCTCTCTTAGTACCCTTAGCAAGCACCATAGCTCCTCTCATCATCTTACATCCATCTTTAGAAAAAAAAAAATTGCACACCTACATCATTCAACATACTTATAGATAATAGGTTTCATACCAAATTGGGGATGTGCATTACCCTGTTGATTCCCTTTACTCATCCATCAAGGAATCTGATAGTGACCTATCCTCGTCCAACTATCTTTAGGTGAGAATCATCACCCAAGTACACCTTTCCACCATCAAAAACTTAATACTTTGAGAACTAGCTTTGAATAGAGGTCATGTGGAAAGAAGCACCCAAGTCTATCAACCACACATCATCAGATGCATGTGCTATGATTGTTGCAATGAAAGCATCGCCATCTTCTTAATATTTTTTTGAACCTAAATCTAAGGCCTTCTTCTTCTTCTTTGGCTCTTTACAATCTTAATGAAAGTGCCCAATCTTATCATAGTTCCAACATTTTTCCTTGGACCTTCTAGGAGTCTTTGATTTTCCATGGGATTTGGATCTACCCTTTCCAGACTTGTTGTCATTTTGCTTACCTCTGTTGTTGGATCTACTGTGAATAACAAGAGCTTCCTTAGCTGAATCTAATGACTTTCTCCTCATCTCCTTAGATAATAGTGAATACACCACATCATCCATTCTAAAAGTGACTAAAGTACTTCCAAGAGCCATCACAAGATGGTCCCATGAATCCGACAAGGAACATAACAAGGTCATACATCTATCCTCCTCCTCTAGCTTGACACCAGATGATGTCAACTATGCAATTAGTAAATTAAAAGCATTTAGATGATCTATAACAGATCCTCCTTCCTCCATTCTTAGAGAATACAACTTCCTCCTCAGGAACAACTTGTTCACCAAAGATTTGGCTTGATACACAGACCCAAGCTGTGTCCACAAACTATTTGTAGTCTTCTCATCAAGAACATTCAAGAGAACTAAATCAACTAGATAGAGTCTAATGAGAACCTTAGATTTCCAATCCTTGAGATCCCAATTTTCTTGAGATATTGTTATAGGTCTCACATCAAGTGAAGTCACCTTCCATAGATCGTGATCTTCAAGGAAGTCTTCCATCTTGAGTTTCCACAACTCAAAATTTCTACCATTAAATTTCTCCACCTCCATTTTTCTGTATGATAAACTAGCCATCTCAATTTGCAAATAAGATTCAGAATGCTTTGCATAAAACTCCCAATTAACTTGAGATTAGCTTAAAAAACCCTACACAAAAAATAGGATCAAAAGTTGATCAAGCTTTGATACCACTTGTAAGGAAACTCAGGTGTAGAAACAACTTCCTACACTAATCCCTTAAGGAAAGTATTGTGCAAATTCTATTCAAGTTCTTACAATTTCAGATTTGATATTATGCAATCAACAATATAGCAGCCAACCATGAATACAAAAATAGATAGAGAAATAATAACACATAAACACAAAGATATGCTAGTGGGGAAAAACCTTTCGATAAAACAACCCCACCCTCTGAAACCTGCACAATGTATTATCTTCAACTTAAAGATTACAACACACTTACAGTGCAAGATCTTTTAGGACACAAAAGACTTATCCAGTAGCAACAAAAAATATACTACTCACACACTCAACTATCTATAGCCCTCAAAATGCTTATATAATGCACTTTCCATTATTAGGGCATCTTGCAAAGGTAGCTCTTACATGTCATAGGAATCCATCATAACTGTTTTAGTCATGATTTCCTTATACCTAGTTAGATCTTCCAAAGATAGTTCTTACGCATCATAGGAATCTGTCATAAACATTTTTAATCATGTTCTCCTTACATACAATTAAATATTCCAAAGATAACTCTTACGCATCATAGGAATCTGTCATTGTTCAAGATGCTGACACATGCAAGTGGAGTGACACATCAACATGCCAACTAGACATGTACACTCACACTTAATTACATTATTTGCAAAAAATACATTTACAAAATAAATAATAAGAATAGGAACTATCCAAGGTTGATACACATTATTCATAATACCTCTCCAATGATGTGCCAACATTTTTGATAAAAAGACTTGGAATCCATCTAGACCTGGGGATTTGTTAGGGTTAAGTTCAAATACTGTGGTTTTGATTTCTTCCTTGGTTATGGCTTTGTTAAGATGTTTTTTATCCTTTGCTGTTAATACTTTGGGGATTGATTCTAACATTTTCTTTCAGGCTGCAAGATCTGATGTTTGAAATTGTTGAAAATACAGTAAAGGCTAATAAATGTTTCAACAATCTTTGAGGGTTTGTCAATTTCCAATCCTATTTCTTCTATTCATAGTACTGTTGTGAAAGGATTTTGTATTCCTATCTCCTTCCTCTAGCCATAGCTCTCTAGACTTTTGCTTCCAAAAGATTTCTTCTTTTAAGAGAACGTCTTCTTGTTTAGCTAATAATTTTTTATTTTTTATAGTTTTATAACTCTCATTATCCATTCCTTCTTTTATAACTTTTTCATTTAAATTTTTTAGATCATCTTCTATTTCATCCTTTTCATCAAATATGTTTTTGAAATGAGTTTTATTCCATTTTAGAATTTTTTCTTTTAGATATTTAATTTTTGACATAAATTTGAACATTTTTAAACCTTCAAATTCTTTCTCTTCCCACCATAGTTGAATATTTTTAAAGTAATATCCTGAAACCACATCTTTTCACATTTGAAGGAATTTTCGATCGGTTTGTTTTGAGTTTTAAATTCTAATCTTATTGGGAAGTGATCTGAACCTACATTGGGTAAGATGATTGAGTTTATTTGATAATCCATATTTATAATATCACCTTTATCATGAATCTATCTAGTCTTTCAACTATTTGGCTGAAGTTGACTCTTTTGTTATTCCAAGTATAAATTCCATTGGTCAGAGGGAAATCTTGAAGGTTTTCACTATTAAATCAATCCCTGAAGTCCTTCACAGGTTGACTAATGATTTGACTTCCTCTAAATTTCTTGGAGAGTTCTAAAATTGCATTAAAATATTCCCATAGCCAAATATGTGTCAAATTATGTCTTAACATAAAATAGCTTAATTCGTTCCATACCTCTCTTTTATTGCCAGTTGGGATTGGACCATAAACATTTACAATAATGAAACTTAGATCTGTTTTCAAGTTCTTAACCTTTCCAATAATCCAATTTCTATTTTTACTGATATTATTATAATTTATTCTTCTTGGGTCCCAAATTATCCCTAGTCCTCCCGAGGCCCCTTGGGCATCTACATATTCTAACTACCAAAACTCTAGTTTGTTACTTAAATTATTTTCTTCTTTTTAATTTAATTTGGCTTCTTGTATTAATACAATTTATGATTTGAATAGAGTCAAATTGTGCTTGAATAAGCACTTCTTGCTAGGGGCATTTAAGCCCTTAGCATTCCATGATGCAAGCTTCATTCGGCCTTGGGAAGGATCTTCCCCTTCTCAACTTCAAAGATATCACTAATTTTAACTTGATTAGTTGCAAGACCTACAATTTCTCTTAATTATTTCAAATATTTTCTACCCCTCTTTTTAGGTTCTTTCCCAATTCTAGGATAGGGAATCCCCATCAAATTATGTGCTATCCCTAGGGAGTTAATATTTTCTTTTGCATTGCTTAAGATAATCTATATACTTGGATCATCCAAGTATTCTAGTTCCTCTATACTTTATTTTTCAAACTCTTTATTGAGTTCAATTTTTCTTTCTTTTTCCTTGATGGTTTTATTGGAATTTCTCTCCTTTTCCATTTTACCTAAACTTTTTTCTTTTTGGTATTTTCTTTTTATCCTATCTTCAAATTGTGAACTCTGCACTCTAATTTGGTAAGTTTGTCCAAGTTCATATTCATCCATCTTTATCTAAATAATTTCAATGTCTAAACTAATGATGGTTGACTCACACCTCATAATACTAGTTGTTTGTCGATGATCAGCGTGGTTACTCTCTGAATGCTCTATTTTGTCATTTTTTTCCAAATCAAGTGATGAACTAATTGCATCTTCATTCTCAATTATAATTATATCTCTTCTCAGATCATTAAAAGTACAATTTTTTCCCCCCAACCTTCTCACTTTTTTTGTTAGCATATTGATCCTCTCTATCAGGATTTCATGAATAGTTTCTTCATTGAATACTTCAATCAATTCTTCAGTAAATGCTTCCAAATATTTTAGTCTTTGATCATCTATTTTTTCTAAATATAGATCTATTTCATCTAAATTATGAGGATAGTTAAGAAAGTAAAAAAGGATTTGCTAGTCAGCTAATTCTTCACCCAAACTCAGTTGTGTTTTAGATATGGAGGACTGAGTTATCTTTTCTATAGAGTCCATCAAAACTAGAGTTTGCCAAAATTTTGATAAAACCTTAGAGTTTTCCTAATCCTTGCAAGAATCCTCTTGATTACAGTCATCTTCTCTTTCTTTATTGAGAGAAGAACGTGATGAGGCAATAGTTTTGTGAGGAATCAAAATTGGAAGATCATTCTCCATTTCTTCTAACTCTGACCTATTCATGTATTCTTGATCTGACACATTTTTACTGTTTTCAACAACATTTGTGTCTTCTTTCATAAGAGCTTCTAGATTTCTCAAATTTTATGAAGATCATAAGCCATTTTCTTTAATCACCGAGGGTGAAACCTTTATATCCCCTATGTCATGTTTCCCTGTGTATAGACCAGAGGGAGAGTTTACTGAAACTAATGCCTATTCTAAATGAGTTCTAATTTTATTAAATATTAAATTTTAATTTTTCTCTATCTTGAGATTCTTGTGTAGTTTCTAGTTTTTTCTTTGAGTGATAATGATCTGAGTGTTCAAAAAAATTTAGATTAGATTTTTTGATTGCATTAGATTTGTCCATCTTTGAAGGAGATGGTGATTTAATAATAGTGTAAGGATTTTTTAATATTACTGAACAAAGTTTTCATCTGATTAGAGGTTCAGACAAGTATGCTTTCTACTTACTATTACTTAAAAGAGCATTTGACTCTTTTATTTCTAGACTTAAAAAAAATATTTTTTGGATGGAAGTATCTTCCATTATTTCTCCTTCTTCAAAGTCTAGATCTTTAACTAAATGTCCTTTAAGATTCAACTCCTCCTTATAATCATAATGATGTACATTAGAGGAAAGCATGACTAAATTAAGAAAGATATTCTCCACTCTTTAGTCCCTATGAGTATAATATAGGAAAACCTTAACTTTTAATCATCTTTGTTGTTATCTTTTAACACTATTTTTTGAATCTAGCCTTTATGAATTATGTAATTTATCTTATTTATTGATCTATTAGTTATGATCTTGATTATATCTGACTGATAAAATTCTTTTTTAAATTAACTGAGATTTTAATATAATTTTTTGATGAAACATTTGGTTCCCATCCATACAACCCTCCTAATTCTTCTCCAATTTTGTTCAAGATGCTTATATCACATAATTCTATAGAAAGTGAGTGAAGCAATATCCATACTGGCAATTTCAAATATTCAATAGTGGACTTATCTAAGTTTGTAATCCATTCAACAAAGTTAATTTTGTGTCCTTTGAAAAAAATAGGCTCTTTGTTCAATATTGATTGCTTCTTTTTTGATTTTTCTACTTGAATATAAACTAAGGAATTTGGTTATAGTTATGACTCACCTTCTCTCTGTCAAAAGATTCAAATCAGTTTCCCAGTTTATAATGCTCAGGTCCATCCCAAATTGCATAAATACCTCTCTTCCTATAGTTATTCCAACATTCTTCACTTGCATCAATACTAATAATAACCATGTTAAGAGGATCTCCTTTTTCCATAATGCGATTTTTTTTGTAATTTATTAGCGAGAGAATTTTGAAGTTTCTGAAGTGGAATCGAGGTTGGTCAAGATGATTCTCTAGTTTATTTTGTTCTATTTTATATGATACTTTGCAAAATTTACTCGAACTGTTAAGGGGAAGGTGGGATAAAGAAGATTTCTATAATTTCTAAGATCCTGTCAAGAACCTATCTCTATGATATGGAGATATATATTTAAGAGGTTTTGAGATAGTATTTATTGGTTCTATCAAATCCTATAGATTCTTTTCACCTTTTTCACTAAGTGTGTTCATTTGACTAGTAATTTTAACTTCCTTACTCTATGTTTTCAAAGATGGATTAAAGTTGCTTATATATTTAGTTGAATTAAAAATACTAATTTGTTCATCTAATTTCTTAACCACGTAAATGTTATTCTTCAATGTAGGTTTTCTATAGTTCTTAAATCTAGAGTTTTTCATGGAGGCTAAAGACAGGTGGTTGATCTTGCAATCTTCCTTAAGGGGTTGAGGATTATTTGATGAAATTTCATAGTTTTTTTTTGTAAGAGAGGGATTTAATTATTAATATTTATTGAAGATGGTAAGCCGTTTAGTTGCTGCATAAATGGATGATTAATATGCATTTTATGATCACTTGAATCATAGTTTCGATGATAAACTAGCCCTGAGTTGGTTTAATTTGCATATTTAGTTAAATTAAAAAAAACTAAATTGTTGATCTAAGTTTTTTATAGTTTGGATTTTAGAAGGAAAATTTGACATATTAAGATCTAAATTTAATCCACAAGGGTTTCTAGATTTAAACTGAGAATTTAAAGGGGACTGATAAAATAGATCTACCTTCCATTGTGGTGCAAAAAACTCCAAATTACCTTGGCCATTCCTAGCACCACAATCTTCTTGCTCCTTCTTAGGGTTGTAAAAGATAACCTCTAGTTCTGGAACAATATTGCATATAGAATCTTCCTGAACTTGATATCAATTTTTAACAAGATTGCATTCTTTGGTGGGAGCTAAGAAACTTTTCTGATTTTCATCCTTCTCCAAATTTCTCAGTGCGATCCAGATAGCCTTTTGTCATTTGTCAGGATGCACAATTTTGAATTCCATTTTATGTTGCTTTTTGTCTGGGGCTAAGAATGGGATCTCCATTTTTCCATACTTAGTTAATGTGAGATAACTAGATTCTCCAAAGATTCTAGAGATGGGACCATATGATCTCTTGAAGGTCATCTACCTTTTTAAGGGTATTGCCATAGAAGGGCTTCCTAAAATTTCATAACTATTTGTAGTTACAATCTCCTTCACTATAGGATCTAAAACTATTTTATTTTTAGAAAATTTTGCCGAGCCCTTACTGAGACTCACCTTCCATCTTTGATTGTGGGCTATGAGATTTTTTTCTTTAATTTTGAGATTCTTGTTTATGCAGTGAGTCAAAACTAGATCCATAAAGGATAACCTTTGAAAGCCAAATTAGAGTGACAGTCTAAAGAGGAGGTTGAAATTTTTTTTCGTAGACTTTAGTTGATCTTCTTGCCATTTACTGTCGATGAAAGAAAAGGGGAACTATTTGACCAAAGAGTAGGATGCTAATTTCCATTATTGTGGGAAGTACTCAAATGAAAAGTAGGTAAAAAAAAATGATTCATACCAAGCACAAAAGATTTTGAGAGAAGAGCCATAATTATTTTACAATTTATTGATGTTGATATGTTACTATTCCTAGTTTATGCAATTTATTCTCTAGGTTATTCACTCTAATAAAGTCACCTAAATTAGTTGCACAATTGTTGACTCTTCCCATTTCTAATATAATATGTTCTTTGTTGATCTTAGATTAGTTTTGACAAGTGAGTGTCAACACACTTAAGTTATTTACTTAGTTCATGCTGAACAAGTAGTACATGCTGAGCACAACATGTAGATTATAGAGCATGCCGAGTCTACAGTGAGTCTTAAGCCACTCATGTGATGAGTCACTCAAGTGTTAAGGAAACAATGTATGCCAAGTGATTCGGGAGCCGAGTGAATAGTGGATGCTGAGTCACAATAGAAAGATTAGTGTATGTTGAGCATTAGAGACTTCAGGTGCTGAGTAAGATAGTTTTGACATATTTGTTTGTAATGGCACAAACAACTATGTAAACCATTTTTGAGGTAACTTAAGGATGAATTGCGATATTTTGGAGATAAGGATGAATCTTAAGTTGAATTCCCAATGTAATTACATGTAGCCAATTAAAAAATGGGAAGGATTAAGCAACAAAATGGATTAATCTTAGTCGTAGAGTCATACCTAACCCTAAGTCACCAAAGTCTTCTTAAGGAGGATAAACCCTAAACTATCTATGAGCGAGTGTGTAAGGTGTTAAAGTAGAATATAGAGAAGTTTGCATGCATAAATAGAGCATTCATGGTGGCTAAGGAGTTATGAAGTGAGAAAACATTGTAGAATTAGTTAGAGTAGAATAGAGGAAATAAGATAGCATACAAAAGAGAAATCTGATCAAGAAGGATCAAGAAGACATTAGTTTAGAGGTGATCTATTATTAGGCAATCAAGTGCTAATCGTAGGATCAATGTTGAGACATTTAACATGTAATTTTAGTAAAATCTCTTAACAGAGTAGTCCTAATAGGCTATATGAAATCCTCTAACAAGGTGCTTACTTAGTTGTAAGTTAAAGTCCTTTAGCAAGACACACTTATAAAGGATGTTGAAATCCTTTAACAGGGTGAGACCTAACAATCTTTGTAAGCCTTTAATAGGGTAGACCTTTCATAGGGTAGATCACGTTTCATGATCAAAACATTGTAACCTTCATTGGATATAGTTTATTACTATAGTAGTGGAGATTTGTGGGTGTCATCTCCACCCTAGTTTTGCCTTCTCACTTAGAGGGTTTTTGGGTAATCATATCTGGTGTTATATATGTGTGTATGCTTATTTTCTTACATGTTTTAGATTTACATGCTTTATATATTATTTTTGTTTACACATTGAATATATGAGATGGATGTGTGGTGAAAGTTTTATGGGTCCAAGTTTAAACTATTGATAAATTCCGCCCCCACCCCCCCCCCCCCCCCCCCAAAGTTTATCTTTCCTATTGTAATTCCAACAATTGGTATTAGAGCCTTGTTCTCTAAAAGAGAAGCTTTGCAACTTTGAGGAAAGATCTTGAAATGGAAGTGTACAAGTTGGAAAAGACTATTGAGAATCAAGAGATTGAAATAAATCTCATTCTGCATCAACTAAATGAAGGAAGAGAAGAATTAAAGAAATCCTTGAAGAGAAGGAATGAAATTGCTATTACAAAGAATGACACACAATAAAAAGAGATATACACTACTAAGCTATTTTTAGATGTAGAATCCAATGAGTTTGATGCAATAGTTGCATATCTAATGGAAAAGAATAGAACCTAAGTTGAGGAAATTAGAAATCTCAAGTTAGAGAAAGAAGAAGAAAGCCATGGAAGACAAAGCTATGATTGAAGAAGACAAAAGAATTTTGGCCAACAGACTAGAAAAGAAGTCAACAGAGCTAACCAAGATTTCCAACATGCAATAGGATACTCTAAGTCTAATGATGAATGCCAACTATGAATTGAATGTCAAGGACATTGAGATAACTACATTAAAGTTGTAGAATGAACAATTGCAAAGTGACCTAAAAAGGGAAAAGGAGTTCGCTAAAAGTTTCAACAAATCAAATGAAGCCATCAAATATTTTGAGCAATTATTGAGATCCCCTAGATCCAATAATGATACATTTGAACTGTGTTACACAAGCACTAAAGAAGGAGAGTCATCCAAAAGTGCTAAAGAAAGGAATAACAAACATAAGAACTCCAAACTACTTGTCATAATTGTGGTAAGAAAGGACATACTACTAATGTGTGCAAGAGCAAGACTATAAATCAGAATGTTAATCATAAGAGCATGGTTCACTTCCATAAGTGTGACAAACAAGGTCATCAGGCACATGAATGCAGAACCAAGACCATGCACACAAAAAGATTCAATGGATACTATTACAACTATCAGAAGCATGGACATAGAGCTTTTGAATGCAGATCCAAACCCATGTGGTCATCAAATAGGCAAACAAAGGTAAGGAACAATGGAAACTCTTATAATTGGGATTATAATACAAGATATAGCTGTCATTATTGTCAATAATATGGACATGTTCCTAAGAATTGTATTAGGACACACTTCAGAGGTGACTAGAAGAGGTGGTTGAGTCAAGCCACATGTTTTAGCTATTTGAAGACTAGTCACATTAGTAGATATTGCCCAAGAAGATCAAAGGTACCAAGCTGTGAGTTTGATAAAGGAAAAGGCAAGGTAGATGTCGAATACATTAGAGATGAGATGAACAAGACATGGAAGAAGAAAGATGATTGCAACACATCTAATGGAGAAGGGATCACTTAACCCAATGGGTCAGGTGATCACACCTCATCAAACTAGGGAATTAAGAAGTATGTGGGACTAATAACTAAAGGTTATATCATACATCAGTTCCAAAGGATTTAGTACTAAACTGATTACATTAACATGAATAAAAATTTAAGATGTTATTAGGAATCTAAGAAAACTCTTTAAGTTTTTCATGTTGCTACCGAGCATGAAATATTTCCTGTATGTGCTGAATGAAATGCTAGAAGATGTTGAGCTATCAAATTATCTAGTTAATGCTAAGCTCATAATGGATGCTAAGTTAATGGAATGTTAATGGATGCAGATTGAGCCTAAAATTGGTTGATGTCAAGCTTACAACTGTGTAAGCAATCAACATTTATTGTAAGGTTTTCAAAGGGTATTTGATCAATTTTAGCTCATTTCACATCATTTAAAATTTAAGAAAGAATGAGGAGAGAAAAAGGAAATATAGAAATCCATTGAAAGTAGTTTTAGAAGATCTAAGCAGCAATTCTAAACCAGTTCATCAGATCTCACAAGGTATTTATTAAGAGCCGAGCTATGCAGTTTATATTTTTGAAAACTCTAGTTTTGCACAATGGCTTCTAGCTCAAAGAATGTAGAGGGAAAGGAGGTTTTGAATGTTCAATTAGTAAGTAATGAAGTTAAGCAACTAATTTTTAATGCTATTCCTGATATTTCTTACAAGTAAGACCCTTCTAGTGCGTTATCCATGATACCACCAAATGTTTTAATGGTGCAAGATGTGAATAAATGCTATAATTGTAAAATTGGTAGCATTGTTGATATGGAGATCAAGGAAGCATATAATAGACTCTATGATAATGATGTACTGAAAGAAGAATTCAAAATTGTTGAGAGGAAAGGGTTGACATGAGCCCTAGATTTTCCAAATGTATTCTAAATTGAGTGGATTAGGATAGTGCTTAGCCGAATTCATGATAGTTCATTGTAGCTGGATAATGGACCTATCAAGATAACTAAGAGGATAATCCATAGGGTTACTGGATATCCAACCCTAGATTGGCCTAAGACACTGAGAAGTGATTGAGAAAACATTGGAGCTATATGGAACAAGAGAGGCATGACAATTGACACAATTATTGATAGAGTTTGTTGTGAGGGTTATCTCACACAAATTTTACCAATCTAGTAGATTAAATAGTGTTCACTGCATAGCTGTAGATGTTGGATACAAAATTGTTAAAAAGATTACACATATGATCTAGCAAAGTTATAATTACATCAACTAGTTAAGAACCTTGGAGCAATTAGAAAGAAAAAAAGTGCTCAATGAAAATTTAGTTCTATATTGATATTCATATTTTTAATGTGCAAAACACATTCCCTACATTTGGAATAGTTGCATGGAAAACCAACAGATCAATAACAGTGTAAATTGGTGAATATATTGAACAATTAGGAGAAAATTTTGGACCTATGATGACAAGCTACTTTGAAGACTTCAAGTAGTCAATGAATAAGAGACTAAGAATACCAATATCACTAGTAGAGAAACACTATCATGACATTTATTTCCTAGTGGATGCTAACTATACTTTTGTACAAGTTGCTACACTAAGGGTGAGATGGTTGAGACCCTTAGGATATGGAATAAATGTGGATGAAGCCTCTACAACTATAACAACTTTACTTGTAGAAGAGGTAGATAAAAATTCCAAGGCATTTGGAAACTATGAGTTGGCTAATTCCAAAATCACTATGGAATTGAAGACTACCTCAGTTATCAAATTGAAAGATAAGCTGGTGAAGAAGCTAAATGATAAATTTGGAGGGGGTGTTGAGTAGGAAGAAGAAGAAGAAGAGGATGAAGAGGAAGAAGATTCTCAAATACAAGCACCACTAGCTTTGACACAAGGTATGGGAGAGGACTAGGAGGAAGAGGAGAAAATTGAAATTGTTGAAGGTGTCGAGGGAGAAGAATTCGAGGAAGTAGCTACTCCCACACAACAAAAGAAGAGGAAGGCCAGGGAACAACCTGTGACAAGGGCTAAAAAGACTATCAAACCAAGCCAAGACAATCCCACTACACCTACTACAAGGGCTAGTACACATGCAACAACTCAAAAGGCAAAAGAAAAGACAAAACTAGAAGAGCAAGGAGGTCAAGTGCAGAAAAAGCCAAGAAGGATATATGTGGCACAAGTAGAATTTGATGAGAAGAAAATAGAGTCATATGAAAACAACCAATTTAATGTGGTGAGTCATAATCCTCTATCAGACTTAGGAAATTTATGTGAAATTATTAATAATAGTCTAGACTTATCAAGATTTACACATGTTGATTTTGATAATTTGGGTAAAGTTGAAAAGAATCAAGTGGAGGAAGCCATATATGCTATGATGAAAAAATTCAAAACTACCCCACTAGAGATTGCTAACTCAATTCCAAAGAGTTAATATGATAGAGTTGAGAAAAATTGACACTATTCTTTGAAGTTGGAGAGAAAAATAAGATAGACCTCACTTACACAAGTAATGCCTAAACTTACTAAGACACAAATTGCTAAGGTTGAAAAGAAGTATGTAGTTAGGTTTGTACCTAAATACAAAGCCTTTAGCATTTTGCAAAATAACATTGAGGATGTAGTTAAGAAGACCACTTAGATGTGGAAGCTTACATATGGGTTAATTATAGTGAAGGAAGGTGAGGAAGAGCTCACAGAGGTAAATGATGATAAAGAAGAAGATGATAAAAATGATGACACGATTGAGGGAGGAGAAAAAATGAACATAGATAACAAGGCAACAGCTGAGGCAGAGTAGCAAGAAGAAGAATAGAGTGTGCAAGACACACAATTGCCTAGTAACAACCCTCAACATGTAACTAGTGTAAATATTGAAACAATCATACTTAAGGATGTTTTTGATGTCACATCACAAAGCATCAATCCCCTTACACAAGAAGATCTCAAGAAGATCCTAGATCAGTCCACACTACAGGCAAAACTTTGTGATAATCCTGTACTAGTAAGTGTGGATGAGTTGTAGAAATTAGTGACTGAAATGGCAAGGGTAGAGGTGAATCCATAAGAACCACGTTATATCATCCCTCAAGTCACTAATGTACAAAATTTCATCAAAGAAACTAAAGATACATTAGACAAGGTTGATACTGTTGAAAAGGATATAGTGGAAGCACAAGTCACTACACATGAACAACAAGAAATAAGTCAGATAGACTTATCTGCACCTACAACATAGGTACATGGTGTATCAAAAGTCATTGTGGAAGTCAAGGGAAAGCTTGAAGAGACATAACTAACACCTAAGTTAAAGGAGAAAGTTTCCATCCAAGCCTTGGTAACCTTACCAACATCTGGCACTACTTCCACTAAAACTCTTCAGAAGCTGAGCATTGATGCAACTCCACTGCAGATCTTAGTGTCGAGCCTAAGTTCATCAAAGGTAGAAGAAGTCATACAATATGGAGATGTGAATCCTGATGAATGAATCACTTTTCCAAAGTATTATTATGATACAATGACCATAGAATAGATGGACATACTCTAGCAAGACTTGGCAAGAAAGAAGCATCAAGAAATGCTTAGAAGGGAGCACAGGCTGAAGTAGGCATTATAGGATATTAAAGACATATTTTTAGATGTATTTAGTCTACCAACTCTGGATGAGACCAAGACACTGATTGAACAAATGACAAACATAGTGGAGAAGGTCACTAATATAGACCTAGATACAAATGCTAAGTTATTAGAATGGTTAGAAAAGAAGTTTCAAAGAAAAGTAAAAGAAAATATATTAGGTGACATAACACTGACAAAAGTTGCATTGGAAACTAAGGTTGAGGATGTGAAGAAGGTACTTGAGAACATATTTTCATTTTGTAATAAATTGTGCAATCCAACACTCTTCACCCAAGAGATCAAAAGTCACATCTTGAGCTTGGAAAGTCAGATCAATTCATCATGTGCAAAACTACCTATGAATCTAGCTCAAAGTGAGAAGCACTTTAGGATATTGCTTCACACCTAGAGTTAGCTGCATTGTCAACAAATGAGGCCAACATAAGTGCCAAACTGATTAGCATCCATATCAATTTGACTCCCCATATGAAAATTTTTCACAAGGAACTAGGCTATGCTAAAATCCTAATGAAGAAAGACCCAAATCTTTCTACACTAGATGGTCTAGTCCACCTTGATGCCAAGATTGCTATCCAAATCAAGTCATTGGACACAAAATGTGAGAATTGGGATGCAACTCTTAAGATAATCTTAGATGTCCTTAAATCTTTTTTGGACAAACACACTATAAGTGTATAGCCCATTGACATAAGTGTCAAAAAAGGGGAGAAATATTTTGGGGGAGAATAAGAATTTTGGAGAAATATAGATGAGAGATACAAGAGGGAGAGTAAGAAAATGAATAGACAAAAGATAGATTAAGCTAAGAGGGAGCAAGCATAAAACAACATGAAGTCAAAGAGTATCAGTTGAGGCATATTTACTCAACATGAGTATAGAATTTTGGATATAGAATAGATATATCAACTCAGGGGGAGTTATCAAATTTTGAGGTGTACGAGCTATTACAAAATTTTGAAAATATGAAGTTTTGTACAAAAGTCGAGTTAGAGATATGTTATGCTCATGAGATTAAGGATATTAATGGATACTCAAGTGTTTTTGACACTCACGTCAAAGGGGGAGATTGTTGATCTCAGATTGGTTTTGACAAGTGAGTGTCAACACACTTAAGTTATTTACTTAGTTCATGCCAAACAAGTAGTACATGTTAAGCACAACATATATATTATAGAGCATGCCAAGTCTACAATGAGTGCGGAGCCACTCATGTGCTAAGTCACTCAAGTGCCAAGCAAACAATGTATGCCAAGTGATTCAGGAGCTCATTGAATAGTGGATACTGAGTCACAATAGAAAGATTAGTGTATACCAAGCATAAGAGACTTCAGGTGCTGAGTAAGACAGTTTTGACATAATTGTTTGTAATGGAACAAACAACTATGTAAACAATTTTTGAGCCAACCTAAGGATGAATTGCGATATTTTGGAGATAAGGATGAATCTTAAGTTGAATTTCCAATGCAATTACATGCAACCAATTAGAAAATGGGAAGGATTAAGCAACAAAATGGATGAATCTTAGCCGTAGAGTCATACCTAACCCTAAGTCACCAAAGTCTTCTTAAGGAGGACAAACTCTAAACTCTCTATGAGTGAGTGTGTAAGGTGTTGAATTAGAATATAGAGAAGTTTACATGCACATACAAAGCATTCATGGTGGTTAAGGAGTTATGAAGTGAGACAAAATTGTAGAATCAGTTAGAGTAGAATAGAGGAAAGAAGATAGCATACAACAAAGAGACATCTGATCAAGAAGGATCAAGAAGACATAAATTTAGAGGTGATTTGTTATCAGGCAATCAAGTGCTAATTGTAGGATCAATGCTGAGACATTTTAACAGGCGATTTTAGTCAAAATCTCTTAACAAATAGTCCTAATAGGTTATATGAAATCCTCTAACAAGGTGCTTACTTAGTTGTAAGTTAAAGTCCTTTAGCAAGGCACACTTATAAAGGGTGTTGAAATCCTTTAACAGGGTGAGACCTAACAATCTTTATAAGCCTTTTATAGGGTAGACCTTTCATAGGGTAGATCATGTTTCATGATCAAAACATTGTAACCTTTGTTGGATACACTTTATTACTACAGTAGTGGAGATTAGTGGGTGTCATCCCCACCCTAGTTTTGCCTTCTCACTTAGAAGGTTTTTGGGTAATCATATTTGGTGTTATATGTGTGTGAATGTTTATTTGCTTACATGTTTTAAATGTACATGCTTTACATATTATTTCAGTTTACACATTGAATGTATGAGATGGATGTGTGGTGAAAGTTTTATGGGTCCAAGTTTAAACTGTTGATAAATCCCCCCCTAGGAGTTTACCTTTCCTATTTTAATTCCAACAATTGGTATCAGAGCCTTGTTCTCTAAAATAGAAGCTTTTCAAATTTGAGGAAAGATCTTGAAATGGAAGTCTAGAAGTTGGGAAAGACTATTGAGAATCAAGAGATTGAAATACATCTCATTCTACATCAACTGAATGAAGCAAGAGAAGAATTAAAGAAATCCTTGAAGAGAAGGAAGGAAATTGCTATTGTAGAGAATGCCACACAATACAAAAAGATATACACTGCTAAGCTATTTTTAGATGTTTATTTGTAAACTAGGGTGTCATCCCCACCCTAGTTTTGCCTTCTCACTTGGAGGGTTTTTGGGTAATTGTATCTAGTGTTATATGTGTGTGAATGTTTATTTGTTTACATGTTTTAGATGTACATGCTTTACATGTTATTTCAGTTTACACATTGAATGATGGATGTGTGGTGAATGTTTTATGGGTCCAAGTTTAAACTACTAATTCACCCCCCAACTCTCTCAAAAGTTTAACTTTCCTATTGTAATTCCAACATTCTCCCCAATATAATTTCTAATTTCTTGGTTCCCAAATCAAAAAATTGGAAAGTTTTAATAGTTTTCCAATCTCTATGATTAAATCTTCCACAAGATTTGGCCAATTGACAAGAATGATTGATTATGATCCTCTTCCCCTACTCTTAATGCTGTGTAGGACCAAGGTGATTGTACCTATTTGTTAGCACTATTTATTTGATAAGTTTGTTATTGAAGATATGATTGTATTATAAATTATGCTTGATCTCTCAAGATGGAAATGGGTTCTTGAGAAAGATCAAATTGTGTACTTCACAAGATAAATTAACTTTTGATCACTAAATTGGATTTGGAGAATGGTGAATTTGTAAATGTATTTATATTTGATAACTTTTATATATTGAATATTTTCTTATTAATTTCTACTTGCAATCTTTTGATAAAGACTTCACTAAAGGATAATAGACCATCGCCTTCGTATTGGGAAATAGAGCCAATTTCTTCCTTAACCCTATATAACTTTATTGAGATAGGAAATATCTTTTTAAAATATCCCTATCAAGTACTTTTATTTATAAAATCTTTTTGGTTACTTTATCACAACACAATTAGTCTTATCAAATTTAACCCAAGCTTAATGAGACCAATAAGATAGAAATAATAATGCCTATTATTCTTAATGATCAAATTACAAAGTAACATAAATATCTTCCACACAAAAATTCCAAAATAAATCTTCTAGAGATGAAATCACAAAGGACTAATTAGTTTGGAATGATAAGATCCACAACACTAAATTAGAGAAAATACCATTATAACAACTTATATTAATTCTTCTAAGTCTTCTATACAATATATTACTTGTAAAAAGTGTAGCAGAAAATAATATAAATTTGCATTGTGATATTATTAGAATCTAAATTCTTGTTCTCTTTATATTTTAAACCATTTATGTGTGTGTGTGTGGTTGAATGGCTTTCACACCCACTAAGGGTAAAAAGACACCACCCTTTTAAATAAAAATAATTCAAAATCTTGAAATCGCATTAGTTTATGTAATTAACTACCATTTTAGAAGTTGTTTAGGCATATTAGAGTTATATTATGACAAATTTAGGGGTATATAATAGATAAATGGTCCATAAATGATGTAAATACCCTATCTAATGCTTCATAATCCATTATTTATGACCATCATTATATATGCATCTTTTGGTTTCACATTCTTTTACATGAGTGATACATATTACTTACACATGTTTCTCCTAAATGCATGTTATAACCAACCATTCTAGATTAGGGGAACTTGAAGATTTGAAAAAAAAAAAGATTGTAACAAGTTGCACTATTGTAAACCTAATTGTAGTAGATCATCTCACCAATTATCAGAATCCTCACTATCCTATACACATCCTCTGGAGTTACATGACCATCTCCCCAATCAATAGATGAAAGGTGTTATGGTCTAAGTGTCATATCTTTTTAAGTGTGATTAGTAAGCCCTCATTCACCTAGACCTAGGGCATTTGTAATAGATACCTAAGACCATAATGACCAATCACTCACCTCTCAATAAGACTCAAATTTGGAATCATATCAAAAGGCCATAGATATTGGTCCTCCTAATATTAACCTTTAGAAATATAAAAATTCAAATGCATTTCAATAACATGATCAAATTGATCACAAGTGTTAATCAATTATCCTATCATCTACTTGCTCAAGTGATATTTGAAATAATCTCAGTGAGCATATAATTTTTTTAATACTATAGATCTCGAGGATAAAAAAATCAACCTATCACATAATAATCATTATCACATTAACTAATTTATCTAAACTAATATCATAGAAAATTTACTTTAAAAATATCACATTGTTAGTACCCTAGTATAAACATCATTATATTAAAAAAATTAGTCAAAATATTGAGTTTCCAATCATAAAAGAAAAAGAAAAAAGGGATAGGTGACATTTTATTGAACATAGGGGATGTAGGATCCTCCTACATCACTTCAAATGCTAGACATATTTTCCTTTAGTCTGTGATAGCGTGGGAGCAATCAACAACCAAAATTTTTTTTTGATAGTGGTTAACACATGTGAACCCAACAAAGTTCCTCATCACCCTAAAAAGAATACACTCATCCAAAGTTTAGACTATTTGCTATGTATCCTTAAGAGACCCTTGCTTCAATGAGGCTTGCCAATGCATTTATAAAGAATATTATTCTTTGGGGAAAACTTCACAACTAATGGATTTTTTAGATAGATGTTCATCATTTAATGCTAGGATTGGCCCATGCAATTATGGAAACTTTGATAAAGTTGTCATTGAACCTATTTAAAAATTATTCTACAATAAACCAATAAAATTCAAGAGTTTCATTATAGCAGATGGATTTGAGGTATCCATTTTGGATTTCTCAGCATGCCAATTGATTGTAATGACTCTAATCATCCTAGATCTTTTGGACTAAGATTTGTTCTATAAAACCTTGATGATTTTTAATTTAAAAGATGTTGGAGATACTATAATATAGTTCAATAGGTGAGGAAATAAATTATAGTATAATTTTTTTATTTTTCTAAGAACAAGACACTATGGCTAGTAGTTTAAGGGTGTATACTGGAACATATACTTTCCACAATATTCTCTATCACCTGGCATATTTTCTCTTAGTAAATCAAGGGAAAAATGTATTCAATATATTTAATTTTTATTAATCATTGTGTCATGTTCTAAAACCTTATAGGTGTGAACCAATTTATTCATGTAGATGCAATTATTTGATGTTTTCTTAGCTTAAAATAGAGGATGAATTGCATCATTTGCAACCTGGTTCCTAGGGATATCCACTTTAGGAGGTGTTTCCTCTTTTGATTGTTATTAAGAGCTATTTATGTATGTTGATAAATAGGGTATTATATTGTGTCCTTCACTCAAGAGAATTGCGTTGTCTTCAAGAGTAATGTATCTTAATTAAGACACTTACAAATGCTTCCCATGATAGGATCTAAATGTGTGAGTCATATGGATGGTTACTTTGGCTTCTTGTTCTCCCACCAACAATAAAAAGGATGTTTTACACCATGGTGAGAGTTAGTAATAGACAAAAGGTCTAACTAGAGAAGGTGAAACTCCTTACAAATTCCTAGATCATCCAAGAAACCTTTGATCTAACACTATCACCTCACCTTAGCTTAGGTTATATTATTTACAATATGGTTGTTCTCCTTTTCCGAGACATTGACCATGAAGATGTGGCTTTTAAAATCCTAGAGGTCATGTTGTGAATTTCACCCCTAATCCACCAACTACAAGACTTCTAGAACTACCCCTCTAAAGAGGCGAGAGTCAATTCAAAGGATTGATAGTCTTTTCTAGAACACCCAATGGGATGAAGCTTAATGAAATTGCCAAAGTCAGCATATTCTCTAGGGTTCACAACTTGAATTTAGAAATAATGTGCACATAAAAGGTAGAAGTTAAGGTCCAATTAGGGAATGGACCGAAATTACTACAACTATTTTGACTGGGTTCCTCTTCAACCTTGTCATGTGAACCCAGATCCTAGAGCTAGAGATATGTTGCCTTACTTTCAATGTGAGATGAGGATTATTGAGCTTGAAAGGAAAAATATTGTCCTCTAGCTTTAATTGGATACTTTCAAGGCCTCTACTAAAGAACCTTATTTGGTAGAATATCATATGATAAAGGGATACATTACACATGTAGAGGTTCCATAAGCTTTATATCCAATTGGAGATGAATCCATTTAGAGAGATTTTTTGGAGTTCTCATTCTTGTCCCTAATACTAGATATGATTTCATTGTTCAAGGGTGGATTGTTTGTTTAGAGATCAAAGAAGAGTAATGAACAAGGTCAAAAAGTGCCATAATTGACATAAATGAGTAAGGTTCAAGAAGAAGATATCCTCACTCTACAACATCTAGAGGTTAATTTTTGTGTTTCCTCTTTTTGGAACTCCCTTATTTGATAGAAGATGATGTGATTCATACTCTGAAAGTTTTAAAGTTTGCAAAGTTGCCTTCAAAAGAAGGATCTTTGTAGGAAGCTCTCCCCAAACCTTTTGGTGAATAAAGTGAAGTAGAAAATGATGATGTACTATTTTAGGAAAAGCTAGATTTTGTGTGTGATTCACTCAAAAAAGACACTCTAACCATTCAAAAGGAGCCCTCCTCTAGGTCATAAAAGGTAGAACTACCAATTTCCTAGCCCCAAGAACACATCATCATATTACCAAATATAGTTTTTTGACAAGGGTCCATGTGTGTCTAATCAGGTACTTTTCTTAACCATTTTCTTATCAACTTGTCGAGGTCATGCTCACACGAGAGCATGAAAAGAGTCTTGTCAGATATTGTGAGACATCATCTCATGTGATATTAGAGGAATTACATAAGTTGATTCAAGATGTCATCACCTTTTATGTATCACACCTAGGAAGGATAATACCCACATTTCCCTTCTTTTTTCATAAATTTTTGGAGTCATTAATTAAAAAGAAAAAAAACCAGGTTGTAAGGGTGGATTTCCCTATTGACATATCAGTCAAATTTGTTATTAGTGACATACACTTATTCAGTTTGTATCTACCGAGATCATTTTATAGTTAACCATTTTGCCAAGCATTTCAGTTGTTGTTTAGTTCTATAGTTGCTATTGAGTCCTTTGGACAAATTCTTGTGTTTAACAAGGAGCTACAGTTAGTGTGAAGATCAACAATGTAAACCAAGCATATGAGTGTATGCCAAGTTTACCAGTGCAAACTAAGCTATGTAGAGGTTATCGAGTTCATAGTTAATGTAATACGAGTCCAGTATTAACTGAGCCACTCAGTGTTAACCAAGTGACTTAGTTTACATTGAGCTCTAAGAGATAGTTTTTACCAAGCTATGCTAAGGTAAAAAAGAGACTCAACTTATATTATGAGTTTCATAGTATTTACTGAGTCACTAATGCAAACAAAGTTCAATACTACTTAGAATTGATCAGTATGGATCAAGCTTTTACATCTACTGAGTGCATGACGATGCTAAGAAGTAACAGTGGATGCCGAGTATTGGAACCTCACCGAGTCAGTCTTTAGAGCCCAAGTGTCTACATTTGAGCTAACTTTGTAATATTTGTGTAAACTAATATTGTGGCCAACTTTGTAATTTGTATATATGTAATGTATTGTATCACATCCAACATGTGAGTGAATAAGTAGAATGTGAATGTATGTGTAAATATATGCATGGAATCAATGTGATCATCAGAGAAGAGTAGAAAGTGCAAATTACAAAGGCTATATCAATATAAGGAGCAACAAAAATTCATCTATCATAGCAAGGTGATTAATACACTTAAAGGAATCTCATTCAACAAATTTTAAAGAATTAAAGTATGAAATTAGGACTGAGGAAGAACAGAAGTAGATTGAAGACCTAGTGATGGACAAAATGGGTAAGTGGAAATACTCACCAGACTAGCTTACTTCTCAGCTCACTAACATTTTGTTGGATAAGATTAAGCCAAGATGGGAATTTTCCATGCAAACTATAAAAGGCATCTATGGGCAAACCATGAGGTAGCTTATTCCAAGCTTAACAGACAAGGAAATTAAGGAATCTCTAAAGAAAAATAAGGAGAAATTAACTCTAAAATTTAACACTTGTTTGGTTTTGATAAAAGATATTGAGCACATTGTAAGAAATGCGACTAATACTTGGAAGAATATATATCTTCTTCATAAACTGAATGATTTTTTTGTTGAGGTGAAAGATGATGATGATGATGATGATGATGATGACAAAGAGGAAAATATTGTAGAAGCAACACATTATGACAATAAAGAAGAATAGGAGCAAGAGGCCACCGAGGAAGAAACACAAGATTATGAGGAAACCAACCTAGTCAAGATTGCTGTAGTAGTTAAAGCTTCACTTCCTCATTCTCCAAGTAAGGTATTGACCACATCAAGCATAGAGACAACCTTTGCAGGATTGATTGTGACCAGTACTCAAAGCACAATCAACCTTTGCACCAACTTAGCTCAGCACATCATTAACTAAAGTGACCTCCACTTCATCTACCGAGCTACATTCTCTTTCCTCTTCTACCATGTTGGCTACACCAATTTTGGGCACATTATTTTTGAATTCATCAATTTTGGCTACTGCAGGTATTTCTAAAATAAGTTTAGTAATTAGTTTTTGTAGCTAGTCCTAATATGTCTACTATTGTTTCAATTCATAGTAAGAAAGAAATAAGTGTAAGGATAGTTGAGACCAAGTCTCAACTGAGCAAATTTTTTTTGAGCCATGGAAAAGAACAGGAGGAGGAAATAGACCTTGATGAGGAAATTGTAATACCAAATTGGGGATTTTCCAAACTTAGTCCAGATCAGATGTAGACATTTGGTGAACTTCTCCAAAAGAAGGCTAAACAAAAAAGCCTAAGAGAGGAAAGGGACAAAGAGTTCAAAATTATTGAAGATGCCAAGAATCTTTTGGTAGAGGCGATAGATATAGAAGTTGATTCATCTCAACCAATTTTGTTTCAGCTAGTAGATTTAGTTCAAAAGTTCAATGAAGATATAGATGGACAGGATAAGTTACTACAAAAGTTAGAAAAGAAGTTTGAGAATAAAGTGCTAGAGCACATTGCTCAACAAATTGCAATCTATAAAGTAGAGCTCTCTACAATTTTGGGCTCTCTAGAAACCTCATGTATAAATGTGTCAACACTTTTTGGTAAGCTATGTGATGTTTCAAATTTTACTAAGGAAATAAAGGACAAATTTTCTAAGATAGATGAAGACCTCAAGGCAAGTGCTCAGTAGTTGCAGCTTGACCCTAGTTCAAGCCATGCACTTTTCAATAAGATTAAATTTTTGACAGAGTTACAAGAAGAATTGCTTAAGGAAGAGGCCAAAATAAGATCTACATTAGTAGATATTCAGAACATGATTCTTCCCATCATGGATGCACTTTAGAAACATATTGCACATTCAAAAACCCTCATCCATGACAACAACTTCTCCATAGTAGACCACATGATTGAGTTGTCACTAGAAGTGTCGATTGCACTTCACACATGTAAGGTCTTGCAAGACAATTGGGACAAAATGTTGGCTATAATACTCAAGGTACATTTAGACTTTTTGTCTCATTTTGGCATTAATATGTAAATATATAAAGTAAATCTTTGGCATTATTGTCAAAAAGGGGGAGAAGATATGAGATAAGTTATGGGAGAAGATATAAATAGAAAGAGGGAGCAGATATGAAGATATGGAAATGATGAGTTATGGGGGAGAAAATGCAAAGAATTTGTACATAATTTGTAAAGGAAATAGGGGAGATAGATGTGGGATAGATGTATAGCAAGTATGTATAATATACTATATAGAAGCCTTACCATGCACATAAATATATCTTATGAAACCAATTTTGAAAAATCTCAAAAAAAATATACTCTATTGAGCTAGAATCATAAGGTGATGGATAAAGATATTCATGAACTCTTTTTGAATTCAGTTTTGGCCAATAAGTGCTTTTGTCACTAATGCCAAAGGGAGAGATTCTTGACATATCAGTCAAATTTGTTATTAGTGACATACACTTATTCAGTTTGTAAGTATCTACCAAGCTTATTTTATAGTTAACAATGTTTTCCAAGCATTTCAGTTGTTGCTGAGTTCTATAGTTGCTACCAAGTCCTTTGGACAAATTCTAGTGTTTACCGAGCAGCTATAGTTAGTGTAAAAATCAGTAGTGTAAATTGAGCATCTTAGTGTATGCCAAGTTTACCAGTGCAAATTGAGCTATGCAGAGGTTACCGAGTTTGTAGTTAATGTAATGCAAGTCCAATGTTAACTGAGCCACTTAGTGTTAACCAAGTGACTCTATTTATATTGAACTATAGGAGATAGTGTTTACTGACCTATGCTAAGGTAAAAACGAGACTTAGTTTATATGATGAGTTTCACAGTATTTACCAAGTCACCAATGTAGACTGAGTTTAAGACTAGACTGAATTTAAGACTACTTAGAAGTGATCTATATGGACTGAGCTTCCATGTTTATCGAGTGCATGATGATGCCAAGTAGTGATAGTGGATGTTGAGTATCAGAATCTCATCGAGTCAGTTTTTAGAGCCCGAGTGTCTACATTTGAGCTGATTTTGTAATATTTGTGTAAACTTGTATTGTGGATGGCTTTGTAATTTGTATAATTGGATTAGTATATATGTAATATATTGTATCACATCCAACATGTGAGTGAATAAGCAAAATGTGAATGTATGTGTGAATATATGCATGGAATCAATGTGATCACCAGAGAAGAGCATAAAGTATGAATTACAAAGGCTACAACAGTATAAGGAGAAACAAAGATTCATCTATCACAGCAAGGTGATTAATATACTTAAAGGAATCTCATTTAGTAGACCAAGTTGTAGATCAAAGATCAGCTACTACTTCATCCTAACAAGTGGATTAGTCAAATCCTTTAACAAGGTAGACCTAACCGTCTTTTGCAGATCTCTTTATTGAGTGCATGCTTCATTGTATGTTTGTAAATCCTTTCACAAGGTGGACCTAGAAGTCCTATTGCTCCTAACAGGGCAAATCATCAAAAGTGATCAATGAAAGCCTTAATAGGCCAACTTTATACTGTAGTACTAAAGCTTGTGGGTATCATCCCCACCTTAGTTTTACTTTCTATTTGGAAGGTTTCTGGGTCACAAAATCTTTGTGTCAAAGAGTTATGTATGCTTTCATGTTTTTAGTTTCTCATGCATGTAGTTAGATTAGAATATTCATATTAGATTAAGTGTTAATTGGATTAAATTTTTAGAAGTTTTAGAAGTTACTGATTCACCCCTCCCCTCTTAGTAACTTAACATTGTTAAGAATATTTCCAACATTTCCAAGTCCAGTAAATGGTTTATTGTAAAACTTCTTATTGATTAGTGTAAATGGTTAGGTTTATTTGTGTTTGTATTGCAACAAGTGCTATTATGCAAGGATACATGTTTCTGGTGTCCCATGTATGATCATTCGTTCCCTATTATTTTCAAGGTAATATTTATTGATTTTCAACTTTGCTTGTGGAAATTCTCTAATCTCAAATGAACAATTTTATTTATACACCACTAACATTTTTTTTTGTTAGAGTAAGTATGCCAATCCAACAAGGTTTTTCCAAATTTTCATGTAGTCCTAGAAAGGTACCCTCTATCACATTATCATTCTGTGTATGATAGTGATGACTTATGTTATGATATTTCCATTATTTACGAGCAAGTATTAAATGTTCATTTTTAAATATAAAGAACTAAATATCTGAAAGTAGTTAATTATAAAAGAAAAATTACACATGGAAACTAAGATAAAGTGAGATAAATTCATATATTATGCCAGTAGTGTCTATGTACATTTCAAAATTCTAAAAAATACATTTATTTTTCATTAGTCATTTTCTTTGTATATCATAATATATTTTCTTGAAAGAAAAAATAATAATAATCAAGATAAAGGTCAAGCATCTCTAGTGTTAGGTTTTTCATTTTTGACTCATCCTCTCCTTCCTTTGAGTCAAATATCCCTTTTAACTTGAATTAGTACGTGAATCCCATGATTTCTTGTAGATGAACCTTAGATAAAACTCTCTTACTGCTTCCTCAACCATTTCAATAGTTGGTCCAAGTATTTCTTTAGATATTTGACCATGTATTGTGTGTGAGCAATGGTGAATGGTGAGTGGTTGATAACATAAATTCATAACTAATAGAATAAATGGAATGCATTTTCTATATATAGATAAATCTTTTCTAGTGGAAACCCAGTGCCATCTCAAGCAACACCAAGAATATTTGCAAGCACTATACAATGATCTATGCCAAACATCCCCATTGCAAGGAGCACTATCACATCCATAGATTCTCCTAGGTCTAGTAGAGAGCTTACAAACCTAGACAATTTTTTTGTGTTTAGCCTATAGTGGTCTTTAGTTCATAAGACTTATTCACTCAACCCATTTTTGGTTAGTGAGAACCAATTTTGTCATATGTCCTAGCTAATTCAACTAGTCTATCATCATCTATAAGTCCTAAGATGGGATATTAAGAAATTGGGCGGGTTGATCTCATAGGAGTATCCATTATTCTAGGCTAAGCAAGTTGATTCCTTTTATCTAGGCTCTTAAGGTCTACAAAATGTTATACCACCTTTCAAAGGCATCGCTAATTTTTAGAGAAATTGGCCATATTCATAAAATTTTTTTATTTACAACACATCAGATAGGATGCCACATCATTTTTCTATAATAATCTATTCATTTTCCAAGGGTTTTCATCTATACATTTTTGGAAATCCAAGCCCAACTTTGACTATTGATAGTTTTGATGGAGGAGATTTGTACTCTTTCAATTCTAAAAAAGGTATCTATATTTACTTTTGACTTAAAATAAATTTATTATTTTGATATTTTGGTATACTACATATTTTCCATAACATTTAGCATTAATACCTATCATTTCATGAAATTGGTGATATCTAACTAAATTTTTCATTCTCTCATTTAAACACTTGTACCAATAATGATGAGACATCCTTCCCTTTTCCACTAGGTAAAAAATTAGAGAATGTTCTTCTACCACATTGGAAACCAACCTTGAAGGATGACATTATAATCATCCATGCATATTGAAGCTAAAGTGACATAAAATGAAGGAAATTAAAAAAAAGGAAAAAGAAAAATATTAACAATGAAAAATCACGTTATGTTAGAAAATCCACCAAGGCCATGGATGCCTCTAGAAGTAGAGAAACTAGTTAATGAATATCAAGGTGATAATCTCATGGATGCTATGGATGCTTGAGTGGTAGAGAGATTCTATCTAGTTGACTACGAGAATCTCACCTATCTAGTTCCAAATTAGTCACAAAGCAAGGTGACAGAGGGAGAAATTGGAAGTACTTGCAAATGTTACACTAGCATGTTAAGATGTTGAGATAATATGTCTTTGGAATTGTTGTCAAAGAGGGAGAAATAGTAGAAACTGATCAATAGAAAAAGAGGGAGATTAAGAGCAGAAATTGATCGGTAACATTCAATTGGATACAAAGAGAAGTAGCAAGAAACTGATCAAATCTACAAGATCAAATGGATAGAGGGAGAAATAATGTAAGAGAAAGTTAGGAGTAGTACAAGAATAAAGTGTATAGTGAAAAGAGAAAGGAAACAACATCTAAGAGGGAGAAGCAGAAGTAAAGTAATTAGGATAGAAGATCACAAAGGGAGATGTAAAAATTGATGGTAATACAATTTCATTTTGGCATTTGACTTACTGTTCTAACCTAGTTAGCATTTTGATAACTTGGTTGAATAGTTTAGTATGATGGTTGATCAGTTTGGTTTGCCATCAATGCCAAAGAGGGAGATTGCTGGAAATCTGATTGAAAAGATCATTATAAGAAGAAGATTGTTGCAAAGAGGAAGATTGTTGATAGAGAATATTTTCAATCATTGTTTTGTCATTGATGTCAAACCTACTATTTTCTGGAATGACAATTGCTTATTAGATCCAAGTACTATCACTTAGTTGATTGATGAAGAGGATTTAATCAACAAGATGTAACAAAAGTACCTAAGGGAAAGGTTGAGTTATGGTTTTGTAATGAAGTGCAAGGATCAATTAAGACAATGGTAAAATGATGTATTGACAATATACTTGAAGATACTAAGGCTAGCCATACTTAGAAACACTAGAAGTATAAGTTGTGATAAGGTTGATTGCAAAGCTTAACTAAGCTCATTAGTGAGTGCCAAGCAAGCTAGTTAGAGCCAAGCAAATTTTCAATTGGAGCCGAGTAAATGCAAACTCTAGTGTGTGCTGAGTGAACTTCAGGTGCCGACTGAAGTTTAAGTGCCAAGTGATATAGAAGGAGCTAAGCAAATAGAAAACTTAGTGGATGCTGAGTGAATCCATAGTAGGTGCCGAGCATCAATAAAACATAGTTGATGCTGAGTAACATAGTATGTG
The DNA here is from genome assembly GCA_028749045.1 of Cupressus sempervirens. Classification (NCBI taxonomy): domain Eukaryota; kingdom Viridiplantae; phylum Streptophyta; class Pinopsida; order Cupressales; family Cupressaceae; genus Cupressus; species Cupressus sempervirens. The sequence goes on from CM053786.1 coordinate 474,688,251, forward strand.
TCGAGCACTAGAATTTCAATAGTGCTGAGCTGTTGCATTATTTGAAAAAGTCAAAGATTCACCAAATCTGAGCCAACATGGTTGTTACCTTGAATTTTGTGAACCAAATGGAGGATAAGGATGATGAGCTGGAGGCACTTAAATTTAGATAAACCATTTCTGAGTGAATTCTAGAGGATTCTTCAAGATGTTTCTAGAAGAAACAAGATGTGGGTTAGATTCAATGAATCCTACCTAATCCATTTGAACCAAAATTAAAGGAGGGAAGAATCAAGCTAGAAAATGGATTCCAGACTTCTATTTAAGGAGTCATAGGCCAAGAAGAAAGAGTTGTTGGTGTGCCAAATTGCGAAGTGATTGAAGGGTGTCAAGGAGAAGGAAGAACATAGCACATAGACTCTACTTTGATAAGTGGTCATAGAGGAGATTGCACTGGTACATTGAGCATGAAAACTCAAGGAGATAAAGCTTGATAGGAGGATAAGCTATCAAAACTAAAGTGATTGAAAGCTAGAAAAATGTTGTGAGTTGAACAAAGATCTGAAATCTGCAAGATAAGTTGTGAATTGTAATCTAGTCAAAACCCCTTATTGTTACTCTCTAGCACTTGTATCAGTTAGGGTAAAATCCAATGGACTTAGGTTGGTTTAATAGCCATTTGTGAATCCTTTAATAGGGTTACATTCTAAGTGAATGTTCTAAAGTCCTTTAACCAGGCCCACTTCTAATAGGGTGGTTAAATCCTTTAACTAGGTCACATTTAACAGCATGTTGTAGCCTTTAACAAGGTAGGCCTTTCACAGGGCATCACTTCAGAAGAGTGAGAACTGAGTAGCATGTTACTAGTAGTTTTTCCCAAATTGGGTTTCCACATAAATCATTGTGTTATGTGTTGATCTTTCATGTGTTATGCTTGCATGTTGATTTATAGTACTACTTGCTAAGTAGAAAAGTTTAAGCTTGGATGAATGAACAGTTTAATAGGCTTACTTTACTTGATTAAAAAGCTTTAATTGGAAATTTGGAGCTTGAATAACCGATTCACCCCCCTGAAGGAAGAATGGACCTAAGGGAGTTTATAAACAAAGAGGGCTTAATGGATATGGATCTTCACGATATTCAGTTTACTTGGAGTAATAAGAGAGTTGACAATGATTGTATTTAGGCAAGGCTTGACCGTGCTCTTATCTCTCCTGATTGGACAAAAGATTTCATCTGCAAGTTGGAAGTCCACCAAAAAATTGGTTCTGATCATTTCCCTCTTATTTTCACAGCTAATAAGCTTAGTCCTAAGATGAATTTTCCTTTTAGATTTGAGAAGATGTGGATGCAGCACCCCCAGTTTGAAAGAAAAATGGAAGAATGGTGGAACATCAAAATTGATGGTACTGCTCTCTTTAGAGTGACTTCTAAACTTAAAATGTAAAAAAGAAAGTCAAAATTTGGAACAAAAATTGCTTTGGGAACATTTTTGAGGATAAATCTGTATTGAAAGAGGATATCCAAAAAATTCAGGATAAAATTCAGAAGGAGGGATATACCCTAGACCTTCTTTTAGAAGAAACTTAAAAGCTGACTCAATACCATGACATCATTACTAAAGAAGAGATCTACTGGAGGCAAAGATCAAGATTGATATGGCTGACTGAAGGAGATAAAAATACCAAATTTTTTCATCTATCCACTCTAAAGCATAGAGCCAAATCTCACATTTCACATCTTATGAAGGGAGATTTGAAGATTGAGGAGGATAAGGACATCATGAATGAAATGGTGACTTTTTTCTTTGGTCTTATGATAGCTGACCCCAACATCAATATGGAACACTAGGCTGAGTTCCTTAGAGTGATCCCCACTCTGGTTTCAAAGGATTAGAAAAAATTGTTAAGTTCAATTCCTAAGAATGATGAAATTTTCAAAGCTGTTTGTTCTCTAGGAGGAGATAAAGCTCCTAATCCTGATGGCTTTCCCATGTTTTTCTTTCAGAAACTTTGGAACTTGTTGAAAAAGATGTTTGTGATGCGGTGAAGGAATTCTTTGGGGCAAAACAAATGCTGAAGGAAGTCAATTCCACCTTCCTATGCCTAATTCCTAAGAAAATTGGAGCAAATTCGCCTGATCAGTTTAGGCCGATCAGTCTTTGTAATTCTTTCTATAAAATTATCTCCAAAGTTCTTACTTCTAGATTGCTTCTGGTGACCCCTTTGATCATTGCTGACCAACAAAATGGCTTCACTCCAGGTAGATAAATCTTCAACTCTATTATTTCTTCTCATGAGAATATTCATTCCTTATCTTGTTCTAACAATCAAGGATTTGTAATGAAAGTGGATGTTGCTAAGGCTTATGATAGAGTTGATTGGTCTTTTCTCTCAACCATTTTGATTGCCTTTGGCTTTGACAACAAGGTTGTTGGAATGATTCATCAGTTGATCTCTACTTCTTCTATTGCTATCCTGGTTAATGGTAGCTCTTCTCATTTTTTTAATCCCTCTCGGGGATTGAGACAAGGGGACCCTTTATCCCCCATCCTCTTTGTTATTATGGCTGATTGTTTGGGGAGGTACATTGGGGATCTGGTGCATAAAGGAGTTATTAAGGGATTGCAACCCTCTTCCCATCCTCTTATATGTTCTCATGGCCAATTTGTTGATGATACCATCTTTATGGGGAAATCTAAAGTCAGGGAAGCCAAAAATTTGAAGCAAGCAATAAATCTTTATTCTTCTACCTCAGGCCAACTAGTTAACTGGAATAAAAGTGCTGTGTTTTTTCTCAATACCCCTATTCTTAGACAACATAAAATTGCCAAAATCCTTGGATGTTCTATAGGTTCTTTCCCTTCTTCCTATCTGGGTCTTCCTTTAGGCTTGAAGGCTCCAGATTCCTTCTAGGAAGACCTTATTAACAAATTCAGCAAGAAGTTGGCTGGTTGGAAAGGGGACCTTTTAAGCCAGGCTGGTAAATTAATTCTTCTTAAAGCTTCTCTCCAAAGTATACCAACTTATGCTTTAAGTCTTTTTAAAATCCCCACTAAATTTTCTGAGGCTATTGAAAAAATTCAAAGGAATTTTTTATGGACTGGTTCAGAGGAAAAAAAGAGAATGCCTTTAATTGCTTGGGACCAAGTTTTAAACTGGTCAAGGAAGGTGGACTGGGCATCCGAAAAATCAGAAGCATGAATAAAGCTCTTCTAGCTAAATAAGGATGGCGTGTTTTCCATGAAAATAAAGAGTGGAGTACCATTTGGAAATATAATTACCTTCTTAATTCTGTTTCTCTTTTTGATTTCTTCTCTTCTTCTAATGTTATTCATCCTTCCTTCATATGGGGAGCTGTGCAGGGAACAAAGAAAATTCTTGGAGAAGGGTGCTCTTGGAAAATTGGTAATGGGATTAGGGTGAGATTTTGGGAAGATGCCTGGCTTAAGGATCACCCCCTAATTGAAGATGTTCAAGATATGACACAAGTTGACTTATGCAAGTAGAGATATGGCACTCTTGTTAGTCATTACTGGCAGAATGACTCTTGGGTGAACTTGAAGGACATTGATCAAAGCTTCAATCACATCCAATTATCTCTCAATGCTGTTTCTCTCCACCCTTCTTTTGAGGATGAGATTATTTGATATGCTGATCCTAGTGGGCAATTCAAAGTTTCTTCTTTCTTTCTTTCTAAGGAGAAGGAAAATCTTCCCTTTTGGTCTCAAGCTTGCACTAATGGTCTCATTCCTAAAATTAACATCTTCTTTTGGTCCTACTTCAAAATAAAATTCTTACCCTTGATAACTTGCAGAAAAGAGGTATAAATTTGGTGAATAGGTGTATTTTATGCAAGAATGGATTTGAAGATAGAGACCACCTATTTCTGAACTGCTCTTATACCCAGCAAGTCTAGACTGAGATCCTAATGTATTGGAACTTGACCTGGGTTCATCAAAACAATGTGGAATCTTCTTTTAAAAGCTGGAAATGCCCTTCTAAGAATTTTGATGTTCAATTCCTATGAAAAATTACTCTTCCTCATCTCTGGTGGGGTATTTGGAAAAAAAGAAATAATAGAATTTTTAGAAACAGAGAGGTTCCAGGATAGGTGTTTGGTCAGAATATTATTAGAGCTTTTAAGGAGAATTTCAGATCTCTGAAGAACCTTGATCAAACCTTTCCTATTGATAATCCAATGCTTTCTGAAAATCCTAAACTTCAAACTGATAACCCAAGATTGACCATCTCTTGGAGTTCCCCCCCTAATGGTTGGATTAAAGGAAACTTTGATGGTGCTGCTAAGGGCAACTCAGGAAGTGCAGGTTGTGGAGGTGTTTTGAGAGATCATATGGGAAATGTTAAAGATGCTATAGCAATCCCTATAGGCCAGACTAATAGTCACATTGCTGAAGCAATGACTGCCCTTTATACTATGAAAATTGCTGTGGATTTGGAATGTCCAAATTTATGGTTGGAAGGTGACTCTTTAAATATTGTTAATATCCTAAATAATAAAAGTTCTATCTCATGGTTGATAGAGGCCACAATCAAGGAGATCAAATACCTTATTCAAAAATTTGAAAAAGTTGTCATATCCCATACCTTTCAGGAGGCCAAAGGTGTTGCTGATTGGATAGCCAACTATGCTATCCTAATGGGGCAAATGGTGAGGTGGACCGATGAATTAACTAACCAAGTTGATCTCAAAGAAATTATTCATTATGAAGCCATCCATGCGCAAGTGGGAAAGATTTGTAAAGATTAGAAAGTTAATGATTTCGTAGAGTGATCATATTATTGCCAAATTTTCTTCCCCAAGGAAGTACACTCGAATGAATGCGATGTGGTTTTCGCACGTATCTCTCAAAAAGGGAGTCTCTTTTGATGGGACAAAAAATAGTTTTCATTTTAACCCTTTCATTCTCTACGTCTGGTTACTTTGGTTTGAGTGCATTCTCTATTCTTTGTAGATGGGGGGCAAACTGCGCAAGCAGGAACCAAAAAACTGTGATGCTTGGAAGGCTCGTGAGGATATTTGGAAAATTCTACAAAAAGGAAATGTGACTTGTTATCTAGAGCAACTCAATGGTTTTAAACCACACATCACTATGGCTTTCTTTAAGAACTGGTCCAATGACAAAGTCACTCTCCATGGTGTTACTGTGAAACTTACGGAGGATTTTATTGCAAAGATCACGGGGCTCCCCATGGCGGGCATAAAATTCACCAAGAAAACTAGTATTTCAAATGCAGCCTACAAAAAGTTTCCAAAAATAGAAGATGAGGAGAAGCAACTGGAAAAGAGTGGTGATTTCTTTGACGTGCATCAGATAAAGGAGATCTAGAGGGATGTTCTTTGTTGTATCCGTGAGTATTTCATACTTGATGGAAGAAGTAAAAGAGTTCATAAATGCCACTTTATTTTTTTAAATCACTTTAGACACAAAGATAGAATATCTTTCCCCTTCTTTTTGCGGTTTTCTTTACTTCATAGTTTAGAAGCCCATAAGAAGGAGTCCAGACCCATTTTACATGAAGGGCTGATTCTTCTTATTGAGGGGTATTGTAAAAATAAACACATTGCCTCTACTCCCTCTAAGGACAAGAAGAAGGACTCCATTAAGAGTAAGAAGGGTGACTCTATTAAAGGTAAAGATAAAGCCTTGAATTTGAAACCCTCGGCTTCTCAAAAACATGAGGATGAGGAGTCTGAGACTGAGAAATTGGAAGGCCGTGAGAATATTAATCCTGAGGATGAGGATGATACTGACGCTGAGGATTTAAGCTCTAATTTGGATGGGTACCCAAAGACTGAAGGTAATAATGAAAAAGGGAAAGAGGAAGCCAATAGTGAAGGTAATTCTAAACAGAGTAAATTTGTTAATGAGGGTAACCAGGCTATATCTAGTGGGGGTGATAAAGTGGAAGATAACACTATCGAGAACACTGTTGAGAAGAGTAAGGAGGACCATACAACTAAGACTACTTCTCCTATCAAGGGGATAGAGGAATAAAAAAGGAAGGACTCTGCTCACATAGTGGACTCTGCTGGGGCTTGAAAGGAGGATCAAACGGAAATGGAGGATAACAATGAAAATGTTCGCTCCCCCCCATACGAGACTGTTGAAGATGATAGCGATTCAATGCAGAGGGATACCATGCTCACCTTCCTGCATTTTGCAAAGGTTAAAACTGACACCATGCTCAAAGTAGATTCCTGGATCTATAATGAAATGATGGGTTTGAAGAAAAAGGTGGAAGTTCTGCAAAAAAACCAGGATACTATCAATGCCAAACTTAGCCAACTGGAAGGGCAGATGGGAGACATCCCTAACAAAATTAAAACCTATGAGCACAACCTCAAAATGTTAATCAAGGAGAGTGGCACTAAGATAGAGTAGGTCACCTTGAGTATATGTGTGGCCGCTGCAAGCCTGGGCAAAAGGGCTAATGAAGAAATCACTTCGGCTGAGGGTTCAAGCAAAAGAACAAGGTAGATCTCGAGGAAGAGTGCAATGAAAGTTGTTGCTACTTCAGTTGCTGATACCATTCAAAAGACTACAACAATTGGTAAGGAAGCTGCTAAAATGATCTTAGAGCTGCAATAGTGGCTCTGGGTCGGGTTCTCTTTTTTGTTCCTGTTTGGTGCTGGTTACTGGTTGGGGTCTTTGGTCTTGGTTTTTCTCATTTAGACTGTTAGTGGTTCTAGGTCCCTGTAAAACCTGAATTAGTTTGTTTTTGGACTTTTCTAGTGGTTTCAGGTCCCTGTAAAACCTGATTTTGATGCTGTTCTATAGTTTGTTGCAGGTGTCTTTTTCCTATTGGGCTATAATGCTTTATCTTTCTGCTTTTTGTTAAAGGGTTTCGGGGTCCCTTCAAAACCTTCTTTTACTGTAATCTAAAAATGATTCACACCCCCCCCCCCCCCGCTTAGTTATTCTAAAGCATTTCTAACACATCAAGATGAGATTCACCAAAAATGTGAAAATGTAGGATCCTCCTACACTTCAAACACTATGCATGTTTTCCTTTAATCTCTGACTACGTGGGAGAGGCTCATAACAATTTTTTTTCCAATGGTAGTTGATTTACACTAACCAATTAGAATTTCTCATAACTCTACAAAGAATGGGCTCACCCAAAGTTTTGATAATTAATCACATTTCCCTTAGACACCCTTACTTGAGGAGGGCCTAATGATGCATTTCTAGTAAATGTTCTTCACTATGGAAAACTCAATGAATAATACATTTTCTAGATAGCTTATCATATTTCAACATTCATATTGGCCTGTGCAATGATATGAACTTTGATCAAGTTATGATGATTCTATTATTAAACCTTATTGTTAGACATGGTAAAATAACAAATCAAAATCAAGCATTTTCTTAGAGCATAAGGATTTCAATGGTCCACATCAAATTTCTTAGTACATCAATAGATTGTAATGATTCTAATTGTTCTAGGTCATATGGCTATGGTTTCTCTATAAAATCCCATAATTTTGTAATATAAAAGAGGCTATAGCATATACTTTTTGGAGCATTCTATTTTTTCTTAGCTTTTTTTCTCTTAGTACATCAAGGTAACTATGTATTCAATGTCTCTTATTCTTTTTTAATCATTATGGCATATGCTTAAATCTTATAGGCATGTACCAATTTGTTGATGTAGATGCAATTATTTGATGTTTTTTTAGCTTAAAATTATTAACTCCTAAGATTTCACCCAACACTAAGTTCCTTAAATACTAGCACTTTTGGAGAACATGGGAATAACCATGAGCATTTGGGTAAAAAAAAAGAATGGTTGAACCTTCAAGTTCCAGGTTGGTTCCTCAAATTTTCAACTAGTACTTCACCTATATTAACTCAAAACTTGAAAACCTAATGGGAAAAAGAAGAAGAAAATAATGATAACTTAAATTTTCATAAACAAACAAGGTGATACACTAATAAAACTAAATGGATACTATAATTCCCTTAACACAATTTGATCATCAATGGTTATCTCAAGTAGATATAGTCTTGATGGATAGATTGCTCATATCAGAATTTCATATATAGGCATTGTAAAAAATATCAGAAGAATATGAATCACAAATGATATTTTCAAATAACTCTACAAAAACCAGGACCTATGAACAAAATTCAATATAACTTCAAGATGCAAAATGAACATAAAAATTCTGAAGATATGAAAAAAAGAAATATAATGTAACATCAATAACTAAATTGCATACAAGAATCTCAAAAGATAGACCTAATAAATATTCTATTATTTCTCTCAAAGACTTTAAAAATGCATCCACCAATCTGACACAACTCTAAAAAAAAAGCACAATGCTCATAAATATACAAAGAATTTGCCAAAAATTGAACCCTAAACAAGTACAAGTGAATGCATATATCAAATCATCACTCTCAACTACCCATAATTGCTTCCCCAAAAATTGGAACCCCCTGTGTTGGATGGAAACAAAAGCCTTAAATATAGGCTTACTAGATGATCCATTAAGTGTCCAATAAGTGTATACCTACCCCTCCATTAAGCATATTTGATGACAAATCAAATAGACTCGATGGATCCTTCTAGAAAGACTCTAAAGTCTTCAATTGAAATTCTAAGAAAGACTTGATGACACATGGTAGAAATAGAAGAAACATCTCCCTTTTCTTCAAAACTCTTTCAAGATGAAGACTCCTTTTTACCTAGCACAACTCCACTTGGCATTCATAATATGCCACCACTTCCATTTTACCTAAGTCATAGGTCAATCAATGACTTATATTTAAATTTTAAAAACAATTTTGAATGACCAAGTAAATTTTGCATTTTAATTTTAAAAATTTACTAATTTATTTACAAATTATTAAGTAGTTAATTTTAATTACAATGTGTAAGATGCATCTTTAAACTTGAAAAAAATACACAATAAATTTAATGTATTACATATTATTCACTTATAGGAAAAAAATTCCCTTATGATCATGGTTAGCAAGATAAGCCTCTCAACGGTGGACCCATAAAGTGACATTGATAAAAACTAAAATTCACCTCATAAGATGACTTAAATATTATTCCATTTATCATTTGACATAGTTGATGAACTTTCTGGAGACCTACCACCATCATTATGGTTTGTTGTAGAAATTTTTACCATTTGGAAGCTGTCATTTTTTGACAACCCTACCAAACTTGTTGCATGAACAAATAAAGGTAAATGATCTCTTTCAAAATGTTGAACTTGTGCTGATCTTTAAAAAAAAATCCATAAATCCCATTAGATTTCCCTCATTATTTATGGCTCTTTATAGGCTCAAACATCACTCCTTTTCTTTTGCTGAAAGATAATGGTGGGTAAATTTCCATGAATATTGAATCATTTTCGCAAAAAATCATTCTTTTCATATAGCTCAAACCCAATTTTATTTTATATGAGAAATACTTGAATCTTCTTGTGGTAAAAGGTTGAAGAACATGGGTTTTAGATTTATTGCATTCTTTATGTGTAGAATTTGACAAGAAACGTAGCCTTGATTATTTTCTAATGATAGCTCATAGATTCACATGCCAAATATCTCATGTTTGTTGAAAGCTCGACCTAGGTAAGCCAGCATGGAGAAATAAATTGGGTTTTTTCCTATGAGTTTGTTGTACATTTCCATCACTCTTATATAGGTGACTTTCATTTTTTGAAAGAAGGGTCATTTGGAGATGATTACATGCCTTAAGTTTTTTGTAATCTTCATGATATTTCTTGTTCATAAAACTTCTCCTTATTGGGTTTCCAAGTAGCAACATTCCATTCTAATTCTTGTTGTAGAACTCTTGTCGATTTGGGTACTTGAGTTTCTTTGTAGATTCTCTTTTACTCACCCTTGATATTCTAAAAATAGAGACTTTACTACTTTTATTCTTTGTGGGTTCTCAACTGTTTGGGCTAGCTTCTTTTCAATTACTTATTTGATACCACCATGGAAGGATGGACTAGGGTATTATGTGTTTCACCTTTGCATTCCATTTTCCTTTAAAAAATCTCATGGGTTTTGAAACCCTTTGAGGGTTTTACATATCTTTTGTATATTTATTTATCTATTTAGAATCCCTCATGAAGGGTTTTGTGAGAAATATTAGGGAATTTTGTATGAATATTTGGACTATGTTCAAATTCTTGGATTTTAGACTAGTGTTAAAAGAGATTTTACTTTCTTTACTTTTGTACCATGTTACTTGGCCGAGCATTATATCCCTTTTCTAATATTGATGGTTGTAGGGTTTGTTTTATATGTTTATTGAAAAACCCCAAGAATTCATTCTCATTCTTCCTTATCTTAGCATGCTTGTTCTTTTTCTACCTCAATAAAATCTTCATTTCTATTATTATCAAGTTATTTTCTAACATTCTCATTTTCTATAGTAAGTTGTTGAAGAGCTACTTGAAGATCAAAAGTGACTTCTTTTTCTTTTGCTTCAATTGTAGCAACCTATGCATCTACTATTTTTTGATTTTTTTATGCTAATTCTTTTCTAATCTACTCCATGTCATTCCTTACAAGATATATGGCAACTCTCAAAGCCAAGTCTTCTTTTATTGCATTTTTCATATTTTCCTTTGCCTCCCCTAGCTCTATAGAAAATGATTCTACATATGCACTTTTAATAGACGTGGCATTTTTATCTCTTCAATTTCCAAGTTCACCTTCTTAAGTTTTTCATGAGCCTTAGAAGTTTCTTCAACAACCTTAGACTGTGACACTTTAGCCAAAAATATCTCTTTTTGTACATGTTCTGCTATAACCACAATTGTATATGTTTTCTCTCTAGATATTTAGTAGCAACAATTCCTTTCCTTAAAGCCTCCAACTTTTTGTTAGTATTTTCTACAACTACAATATCTTTTTTGTGTTTGTCTTTCTTTTCAACTAGAATATTAGAATTTTCTTTTTTTGCTTCAACGCAAGCCAATTTATCAAGGAAAAGAGACATCACTACTTCTAGCAATCCCTTTCAAAAGCTCACCCACCCTTGTCAAATTGGTTTAAACTTTGGTCATGGCATCTTCAACCTTCTTAGTTGTAAGTATTTTTTTATTCCAAGGAACCAAATGCTCATGTTTATCCCTTTGTAGTTCCTATTTAGTAGCATCCAACTTAGTTACTATATGATATGCTTGTCCCTAACAACATAAGGCTCCTCTATTCTTGTAAAGATTTGCATATGGACTATTGAAAATCTACTAGAAGTAGTGTCCCTATTATTTTAAGTCATTAGTTTATTAGATTTAGGATGTTACCTTTTATTTTTAAATGTTAAAAGATAATCTTTTTCCCTTTGAAACACCCATACTATAATGCCAGGTCCATTTAACATATATATTCTCTATATTGCCTTATATTGTTCCATGAAAAGCATAACACTACAATAGCTTTCATACTATATTTTTCCTAGAAATTTTTCCTAGAATATGTTTATGTAACATTATAATGAATGCTTCAAAATTTTCCATGACTTCATCCCTTTGTGATGCTAGGACCTTCACAATATGAAATTGGGCATGTTTTATCTTTTATGCATAATAAATACATTACTGGATGCTTGAATCTATTTATTAGATATGTTTGATTTGTTAGTTTTCATTTGATAATGACTTACATGCTTGAATCTATACCTAGATAATCTTCATCCATTATGATGAAAAACATGAACATTTCCAACTGCATACAATGATTTGTTATAGTGCCATGTTCATGTTAATCATCTAATTTCTAAACTATTCGATGCATTGTTGTTATCAATTTGATGACTCTTCTCACTATAACTTCAATGTATCCATTATTTTCCCTTTTGTTAATAGGCCTCTATCATTTTATCTCTCTTTTGCTTTCACTAGAATGTTTTCCTTGTCAATATATTTCTGAATGATCTTGACATCTTCTTATTGGTTGTTGATGCATAACAATCAAGTACAAAAGTTGTATGCTTTCTTTTGCAAAGAAAAAGGTGCATATTTTCCTTACCATCATGTCATTGAAATACTCCCTTTTCTTATAACTATAGGAACTTATTTGTAGCATACTTTGTCCCTTCTTGTTGAAACCCATGCGAATACCTTTCTTACTCCAATCTCATATCTTCTTTGTAGCACTTAACTTCTTGCACCATGGATTAATACACATTCTTTTCTTCTCTAACTAGATATCAAAACCAATTTTCCTACTACAAACATATCAATGAAGAATCAAGGATCAATATTCATTAGCCATGTATTTCAATTAGAGACAAGTCCTTGATATGAGGTCATCCACACTTGAATTTAACTAAGTGTTGAATTCTTGTTCTTGATTCTATAACTATTTTGATATTCATGATAAAATGGTAATCTTAATAAAAGGTTTCAGGTAAGGTACTTGAAGATTATTTTCATGTGGTTCTAATTTGGCACATTTCTATTTGACTTCTTGTTGATATTTCTTTCCATTCTATTAAAGTTTGAAGTATGACTAGATAGAGGGAATTAATGCTTGAGGGGAGGTATTTCTAGAATTTCTTAGATCCTTTGAATCTAACTCATTTTATTTCATGTGCAAAATACATAATCAATGATCTTGAATGACATAACATAAGGAAACTTACAAGGTGACATGATTGGGACAAGACAACACCACCACTACTTATAGGAAATGATTGGTTCCCTTCAAGCCTTTACATATATATTAGATTTCCTTTCATGTTTTTCATTTGTGTAGGATAAGATATTATAATAGAGGCTACTCTCACAACCTTATATTGGAGATACATCTATATTCAACAAATTATTTTCATTTCCATTATCTTGTATATTAGTTACATAAATAATTGTACATATCACTTGATGATTAATACAAAAGACATATTGGCTCTAATTTCTGTATATAATGAAAATTATTTGAACTAAGTACTAGCTATATATAGAGAACAAAGGGATGTGTACCTTAGGTGAGACATGATGTAATACTAAAACTAATTTTTAATATGTTAAAATTTAGTAACATTTTTGGTGACTTTTTTTAGTTGTCTTCCTTCTAAACACAAAATAAAGATCATCTATCCATTGGGCAATATAGTTTGAAAAAAAATGCATTTTCTAGACCTAAAAATAGAATTAGAAGAATTTTTATCTTGTTGTTTGAACCAAGAATGTATGTATGGATGAGTTTGATGGGACATGAAAAAAAATCATTAGACTTCTTGATATGTTTATGGCTGATTCAAGCAACAAGAAACTAAAAATGAGACCTTTGATCTTGAAAACAACAAATGCACTTAGAAAAATAGGAAACAACTAAACTAGGAAAAGAAAATGAATTGACTTGGAGAAGACTTGGAAAATGCTAACCAAGTGTGTTCACCAAGATGGTTGGCAAAAAAGTGGACACCATGAAAATAAAAATAAAAATTACACATAACACAATCATATTATGCATACTTTTAATCAAATTTCAAAATAGGGCTTGGCTCATTAACTAGCCATAACTAGATCATACTTTTACTTATTCATAACACAATCACGTTATAGATAGTATGATTATTTTGTTTTACTATGAATAACATGGTTGCATTTTGTTAAAATAAAAGTGTGATCACATTTATGCTTGGGAATAGGCCTTTTAAATGACCCAAAGGCTTGGGTTGGTGTTTTCCCTCCATTTTTATTGATTTAGATAGTTTTTCATCTTCTAAGATCAATTCTTGTCTTTGACTTCATTAGGTTTTCAAATGGTGAAGTGGGTGTCTCCAAAATTACCACTATAATCTCACATGTTTTCTTATCTTCCTAACAATATAATCTTTTAAATTTTTGGACAACATTAGCATTGTGAATTTAATTTTTCTTTATAAGTGTCTTGATACTCCTCTTAGACATATGTCTACCATTTGTTTTAATAACTTTTGATCTACTTAACCAAATGAAAATTAAATTACATATTATTGTTCTAAACTTGATTCTATACACTTTAAAAAAAAATCATTTTTACATTATTTTGATGCAAGTTATTCCCAACACATGAAGGGGTACCAGACATGATGGGGTCACTTAAAATTCATAGAAAAAAGTACTCATAAAAAATTTATGAAAAAATACAAAAAGAACCAAAGAAAGCTTAAAGGTTCACAACACATAGATTATTGAAGTCCACAAACTCCTATAGCTCCTCTTCCTACTACTTCTTGTTCTAGAACTTTGACTGATGATACTACCTTAGCATCTACCAAGATTTGAGTAGTAGGAAAATGGAGTTCAAGGCCAAATTCTTCAATTTCTACCTCAAAATTTTGAGGCATTATTTTTAATTGTGCATTTACTAACCTTAATGATCTTATTAAGGTTGCTTGTGATGTTTTTCATATCAAATTCCATGGTAGCAATTCTAGCAGTCTGATTTCCCTTAACCTTCTGGAGCTCTTCCTTGAGAGTTGCAATTTATTTTTCAACTTGGCACATTCATCCAAAAAAATTTGTTAACCTTAGATATTGCATTCTACATTTGAAATCTAGACTATTAGCCCCCTTCTCAAAAATTTGGCTAATTTAATTAATCATTTACCTAGGCCAAATTGCTAATAATTAATTAATTAATTTATAACCTATAGTTTGACTATACTATCCTAAGTTTATTATTTGATTAAAATAACATGTGCTCTTTTAATTAAATAAAATCCCCCTTTCTTCTAACCCACTCAATGTGCACACATAAAGCCTTATTTCTAATTTGAAAATTAAAAGAAAAGGCTTTGGGACTTTTGTCTTATATGGGACATCATCTTTTGATTTATTGGTTGACTTGGTTATGCACATGGATCAACCCTATTTTTAAACTCCACCCTTGATCTTCTATCATGTTGACCTTGATCTCTACCATCCATACAAATTTAAAAGAAAGAGCTCTCCCCTTGTCAAAGGATCCATCTTTTGAGTATCGTTATGCTGAAGGTTTTCTAATAGGTTTCTTTGGATCTTTGTGGAGAACTTCTCATCCCTTGTCTCATTCTCTCATCCATCACATACTAGCTTAAGATCATATGGCATTTTAATATAGTTGCATTTATTTTAGTTCTCTTTTGTAATAGCTTAAATCATATAGCTTAATAGTTGGATTTGTAACACTTTCATTCTTATCACTATAGCTGCATTTTGCATATTCATATAGCTTAATCTACAATTGCATTGCATCCTTGAGGAACTCCTTGTGCACATTTGTATTCTTGCATCTCATCTTTGGAACCTTCCATTGCATGGTTCACTAGCAAGAAGATTATCTCTTGTAATCAACTAAAAATGGTCATCTAGACTATGAGCCCTCTTTCTAGCATTTTTCCATAATTTATCTAATGGTTATTTTTGATCAAATCCTCAAAAATCTATTTATTCGATTATAACCTATGGTATGACCACTTTATCCCAAGTTCATATTTAATTAAAAGAAAATGTCCCTCTTTTAACTAAATAAAATTCCCCACTCATCTCTTATCCTAAGTGTGCACACATAAAACATTATTCCTATTTTATAAATAAGAGAAAGAAATTTTTGTCTACACATGAATGCACATTTTTCTATGTGAGAGGAATCTTCTACTTTTAAAATAACTTTAATTCTCCTCCACACATTCCAAACCCTCTCAAAAGTCAACCATTAATTGTGACTGGTTGAGATGCTTATGCACATGGATCACTCCCACTTTCAAACTCCACCCTTGATTACATTCAACTTACCTCTTAATCTCTACCATCTGTTTTTCTTTAAAAGGGAGGGCTCTCTTCTCATTCAAAAAATCTTAGTCTCTCATGCTATTGTTATGATGCAGGTTTTCTTGGTGATTTTGGAGACTTGGAGTATTCTTGCATTTTTGCATTTTATCTTAGCTCTCATTCTACTCACACTATGACATACTTTTTTTTAATCTTAGTTTAATTTATGCTTTAGCTTAGTTCTTTTTAAAAAAAAAATCTTGCATTTCATTTAGAATAACTTGCTTTTGCATTGTATTTTATTTTAGATTCTTGGATATTAGCACTTTTTCCTTTACTCTTTAAATCTCTCATTCTATGGTGTGTACACTAGAAATGTGTCACACTCTAAACCATTCTATCCAAACGATTCCATGAGTTGGAATGCTTGGATGCCAGCTTAGAGCTCCCTATCCACGGAGTGCAAGGAGTTAGTATTTCAGCATGAAGGCTCTCAGCCAAGCCTTAGAAATGTACTTCTTGCTAGTAAACCATGCAACAAGAGGTTCTTTGAGACAAGAGAAAGAGTGCAAATATCTTCAAGGAATCCCTCAAGAATGCAATGCAAGTATGGAAACTAAGCTAAGATGATAATGCAAAATGCAGCTATACTAAGCATGTATGAGATTGTTACAAAACCAAATATTTAAACTATGTGAGATTATTGCAAGAAATCAAAGTTAAACTAAAATGCAACTATGTTAAGAATGCCATATGATCTTATGCTAATGTGATGGAATGAGAGAATGAGACAAGAAATGAGAAGTTCTCCACAAAGCTCCAAAGAAAACCTGTTAGAAAACCTGCAGCATAACAATATTCAAATGAGGATGGATCCTTTGAGGGGGAAAGCTCTCTCCCTTTTAAAGATGTACGGACGGTGGAGATCAAGATAAAGATGGTGTATGATCAAAGGTTGAATTCGAAAATAGGAGTGATCCATGTGCACACACAAGTCAACCAATAGAATATAAGTTGACTTGTCATATAAGACAAAAGTCTCACAAACCTTTTCTTTTAATTGTAAAATAGAAAAAGGACTTTATGTGTGCATTTTAAGTGGGTTAGAAGAATGGGGTCTTTTATTTAATTAAAAGGGGACATGTTCTTTTAATCAAATAATGAACTTAGGATAGCATAGTCAAACTATAGGTTATAATCAAATAAATTGATTATTAGCAATTTGGTCTAGGTAAATGATTAAATTAATTTAGCCAAAATGCTGAGAAGGGGGCTAATAGTCTAGATGACCATTTTTAGGTGATTACATTTGCCCCTCTTTGACTAATGCGTGATCAATCTGGGAACACATTATGTCAAAGAAAATCAAAGCCAAGTAGGCGATGATAGATATAGATATCTGATTCCAAAAAATGAAATGCAGAAATAGATAGCAAGTCCTAAATGCACAGCCTGATAGCGATAGTACTGAACATTAGGAAGGTGATGTTAAGATCCAAAAAGAATTTTAACACCTAGCAAAGCGAATAGGTTGAGAGCAAGTGATAAGGTCAAACAAATGCTCCTAAGAAATAGATAGCTGTAACAATTAGCAATAGAGTATTTTTGCCCCCTCGGGATCAAAATTGAAATGAGGTAAGGGGATGCAAAAACTTGCTAGACATGAGAAAAATAGAATAAAGCAATGTCCAAGATGACATATTAATGATTAGAACCCAAGAATGACTATAAGAAATTGATAAAATGCCCCAGTTTGACTAGAGTTGACCTTGAAGGATATAGCATAAAAATTAGGTCAAATTGAGTAGAAAGAGGATTTAGATATGAAGTATGGAAATGATGAAGACATGAAGAAATGAAGATGCCCCAGTGATGATTTAAAGATTAGACCTCAAATGGTCAGCTAATTGCTCAGAAGAAGGTAGAATTTTAAAAGACAATTTTAACCATCAAGATGAACTTGGATTTTGATTTCGATCCCGAAAATGGATCCAGGATGTCGAAATTAGCTAGGGGTGCAATTTTTGCACAATTCTGAGGAGTAAAAAAATTAGGTCAAAATGAGGTTGGAGGCTATAAAAGGGGTCCAAGTGTCATTTTCACTATTCATTTGTCTCTTTGTGATTTGAGAGATTTTGTGTGGTCCACATAGCATCATGGCTTAGATGAACATTCCTCTTCATTGACACCATTTTGAGCGCAGCCGGTTGCACAACCGGCCAGAGCGATATGGGGCGCCGGTAAGTGACTATCTTTTTGTTGCTTTTTTGAGCTTTTTGTGAGTTTTTCGCATGTTTTCAAGATTTTTTGAAAAAAATTCGCGTGATACTTTTTAAAGTATCGCACGGCTTCAGAAGTATTATTGCGCGATACTTTTTTTGAAAGAAAATGTCGCACTGCTTAGGAAAATGTGTCGCTCGAGGGACACCCAAATGTCGCACGACATGGTGTGAAGTGTCGCACCACGTAAAAATGTCACACTACTATTGAAAAAAGTGTCGCACAACACTATTTCAGAAAAAGTGTCGCACTCTTATTTAAAATAGTGTCGCACGACACTGTTTCAAAAAAAAGTGTCGTACTCTTTTTGAAAAAAATGTCGTATAGATAGTTTTGTTATTTTTCTGAATGCTTTTTTTTCTTTGTCATGTGACTATTACTGATGATTGCTTGTTTTACCTAGACAGGAGGTATTCTCGACATTACAGATTAGAGCTCCTAGGGTGGTTGGTTTACGTGTTGTGCAACATTTGAGCGATGAGGAGCAGACTGCGGTAGTGGCTATGGGCTTGTGCTGGGTTGTATGGATGCCCCATATTCAGGAAAACCACGGTTTGCTGTCTGTGCTGGCAGAGAGGTGGCATAGCGAGCATAACACCTTTCACTTATCAACCGGCGAGGCGTCGATTACTTTGGAGGACATATATCGCATTCTGCGAGTGCCATGCCATGGCTAGCCGGTAAGTTACTTGGTTAGTAGTTTGTTGATTTAGCCATTTCAATGTTGGATGCTAGGTGTACTGATGTTAAGTTTTCATGATGGTACAGGTGTACTATGATACGACCCCGACAGAGGGGCGAGCGCGAGTGCAGGAGCTTTTCCAGGATGTGACCATTTTGGATCATCAACTGAGTTGGGAGAGATTGATGACTGAGTATGGATATGATTATCCTTTGCCCAGTTTATTATGTTCTTTGGTAGCCCAGGCCCTGGTGACAGATCGAGGCCAGAAGGGCTTTCCACTAGGATGGGGTCGGTTGGTATATGATCTGATCTCCCGACCACGTAGGATGGCATGGGGGCCTACGATATTGGTAGAGATGTACCACGAGCTTCATGAGATAGTATATCATGAGGGTGGATCATGGGCATGCGGAGCAGTGCTAGCGTAGATCTGGGCTTGGGAGCACATTGCTGTGATCCGACCACGGGTGCAGCCACGAGAGCGCAGCCAACCATACATTTTTTGTTATAGTGGTTTCATCCCACAGAGGCATAGTGGAGATGTGACCTATTATCAACGCGTGTTTGATGAGCTGATAGCATTCACATGGAGACCATGCCAAGAGTGTCAACGATGGTCAGATTCATGGGAGTTAGATTACATGCGGTATAGCAGACCGCTGGTGGGTCAGAGCACAGACATTGTGGAGTGGTTTGTGATCAGTCGCGTATGGCAACAGTTTGCAGAGCGACAGGTGGTATCAATGGAGACTACTACCTATGCTCGGATGTGCATAGATGAGGGATTGGGATGGTTGCCGATGTTGGACTATCATACAGCAGTTCGGGATACCGCAACACTAGTGGTGACTCCTTGGGATTATCACCCAGATGTGGCAGATGTAGGGGCTGATTCGGGGTATCTTTATGAGATGTAGAGGCACCTGTTCCCCTGATTCACACATCTAGATGCATCACCTGTAGGAGTGGGAGGTGGAGGTGGTGAAAGAGGAGGAGGAGGCAGAGGAGGAGGGAGAGGGGGGAGGCAGATGGAGGGGGAGAGTTCTCAAGCAGGGCAAAGGAGGATGCGAGCGTAGGCGAGGCATGTGGTAGAGGGGTCCTCAGAGTCAGAGTCGGAGGAGGTGCCCTTGAGGAGGCGGCGAGTGGTGGGGGTGGAGGCACCTGCAAAGCAGCCGGCAGGAGGAGAGGAGGAGGTGCCCTTGAGGAGGCGGGGAGCGGTGGGGGTGGAGGCACCTGCAAAGCAGCCAGCAGGAGGAGATGAGCAGTGTGCGAGGATCCGTGCCTTGGAGGCAGAGATGTAGGCACTTCGGGTGACTATCGCAGTATGGGATCAGCAGTTGATGGACGAGCGAGCATGAGTAGATGAGCTGCGCCGAGAGCGGGATGCTATGAGACGAGAGGCAACGCATCATGGTGCCCGAGCTGCCTACTATTATGCCGCCTATAGGAGTGTGGTGCCACCAGGATAGGGTCTTCCTGATTATTTAGAGCGAGCAAGAAGATCAGAGGGTGCAGTGCAGGCACCAGATAGGAGACAGGCCCCTCCACCAGGGCCAGCACCAGCCGCAGAGGGTGGCAGTTAGACATGACATTGTGTTTTGATGTGTACCTTATGTATTTTTGAGACATATATCCAGATTTTGGATCTCACATTTGTATATATATCATGACACATTTGATATATATATGAGATACTGGGTTTATTGATATTCTTGTGTACTTGTCTCAAAAATGTATGTTTTCAGCTTTCATGTGATGTTTCAATTTTTTTGTTTCCAGCTCATGCATGTGTATATGCTTATGTGTATTATTTTTGATCTCTCATATGGGTGGTATAGATTTAAATGTTTTCGTGAAAATGTGACACTTGGATAGATCGTATGTGATGATTTTTTTGGATTAACCCCTTGTAATGACAGGTAAAGAAATGTAGCGAAAGATTAAGAAGGTGAAAAGACATGAACAGGAAGAAAGAAATATATGAAAGGAGTTAGCTGATAGGTCCACAAAAAGATGAAGAGAGAGCTTTCCCCATAGGCAAGAATGCAAGACTAAGCTTAGAAAATGAACCTAAAATGCAAGCTAATATGCAAATTGGTTTACCAGCAAGAAGCGCATAACATTTTCTTAAGTTCATCATTGAACATTTATTAGGGACATCATGAGATCATACAACCATCACTAGTATAACTATGAGGATATGAATATGATCGATATTAGATAGGTATGTGGAAATCCAATCTAAGCATCAGAGACATGTAAGTCAAGATAACTACACGATTAGATTTCCTAAGTTTAATTTAGCAAGATTACACCTGTATCAAGGCATAAGCGCCAGGATAAACCCTGAGTGCAGTCTTGCAAAACAGTCAAGGATGATACATTTATAAGTCAAAGTGTTGAATAGGACAAGCATGAATGCTTACAACACTATAGACAAACAAAAATATACCCACAAGCAGAAATCAAGAAAATATGTCCCATGCCCCCAGTCTTCTAGTCAATGACATCCTTGAAAGACTATTAGGCAGGGAACACCTGGCAAAGAAATCATCATAGACAACACACAAAGTAGATAAAGATCAGCATAGCTCAGTCATTTAAGTGTTAAAGTGTGTGTGTGTAAGTCACTTGGCCATTTCTTCCAGACTTGATTCTGATAGTGAGAAATATCGCGACATCGGAGACCGTAGGTAAACTATCTATAAAGTGTTGAAAAACACTTGATGTCAAAGTGGGGGAAGTGTTGAGAAACACTATTTTGTGAGTTGTCAAAGAAACCCTAATGCACAAGAATACCTCAATAGGCTAAGTAGCTATGCCCCCAAGATGAGGACAAGAAACAATTCCAAGCCAGGAAATGTGTAGCGAAGTGGATGATTGAGACTGATAGACATAGGTGTGAGGGTTTCAAGTAGTGCCTGTTTCCAAGTTTTCACCACTTTGACAGATTTTTTTTTTTTTTTTGGGTGATACATCAAAGTGAGGTTTTCACTAAGATGATCATTTTTTCAGGACATTTTCTGATTTTTAAGATTTTTTCAGGCTCATAGATATATACAAGATAGCTGAGCAGCAAGCCTCTAAGTATAGAACTTCTTCAAGTGTAGGATGTTGATAGGTTCTGCAAGTTCTTCACCCTCTGAAGTAGACAACTGGTAAGCACCAGACCCAAATGATGTTGTGATAATGTAAGGACCTAACCAGTTAGGTTCAAATTTCCCTTTCTATTCTTGATTTTGCTGATTTTTGGGATTCTCTCTAAGCACGAGTTCACCAACTTGGAACTCATGGGGGTGAACCTTTTTGTTATATTGTGTAGACATGCACTTCTGATAAGCTCTCATGTGATCAAAAGCAACCTTGCACCATTCATCCAGAGTCTCTAATTCTTGTACTCTCATAGCTCTATGGTCTTCATTGGTTATTAACACATGTAAGGAGATGCGCAAAGAAGGTATTTCAACTTCTAATGGGAGAACAGCCTTAGAGCCATAGACTAGAGAAAAGGGTGTAGCCCCTGTAGGAGTACGAATAGAGGTTCTATAGGCCCAAAGTGCCAAATTTATTTGCAAGTGCCAATCTTTCCCAGACTTGTGAACTGTGCGGTGTAGGATTTTCAGCAGCGTTTTATTAGAGGCCTCAGCTTGGCCATTCCCTTGGGGATAGTAAATGGAAGACCAGTGTTGCTTAATTTGAAACTTTTTGCACAACTGTTTTAAGTCTTTATTTTTGAACTGTCCTCCATTATCTGTAACAATAGAGGATGGGATACCATATCGACAAATGATGTGATTCAGTATAAACAGGGCAACATGTTTGCCTGTAGCAGTAGATAATGGTACAGCTTCAACCCATTTAGTGAAATACTCCGTTGCTGTGATGATGAATTTATGACCGCTGGATGAGCTTGGATGGATCTTTCCTACCAAGTCAAAGGACCATTGCTGAAATGGCCAATATGTCACAGAAGGGATTAACTCTCACCCAGGAGCATGTATCAAGTTACCATGGAGCTGACATTTCTGACAGGACTTTGCATAGTGCACAACATCAGCTTGCATGGTGGGCCAGTAATAACCCATCCTAAGCAGTTTTCGGGCAAGTGCAAGGCCATTAGAATGTGCCCCACAAATGCCATCGTGGACTTTGGCAAGTGCCTTCTCGGACTCTTCTAGCTCTAAAAACCTAAGCAACATTCCGTCTAGACCCCTCCTATACAAGTCACCAAAGACCAAAGTGTAGTGTGAGGCATTACGAAGGAGTTGGCATTTTTGGTTGCACGTGAGGGTTTCAAGAATAACCTGATCACGTAGGTAGGAGAAAATAGCCGCATAGTAGGAGGAATCGTGACCCACAATAGTGTAGATCACCTGGTTATCTGAAGAATCATAGGTTGGATGCCGCAATTCTTCCACCAGGAACTCAAATCGTGATTCATGTTCTTGTAATTGGAGGATAGATGCTAAGGTGGCCATAGCATCAGTAGCCTTGTTTTCTGCTCTAGGAATTTGTTGGAATGTTACAAAGGTAAAATAGTTCCTTAGAGCATCTATCAACTTTTTATAAGGGATCAATTTATCATCCTTTGTTTGATATTCATTATTCACTTGGCTCACAACCAGTTGAGAATCCCCATAGATGTGTAGCTCAGTTATTCGCCATTCAAGGGCCATTTTGATCCCATTACTCTGCAATATTGTTTGTACATGGGAACAATAATTTGTAGGATTTTGGGATCGTATAACCATGAGGGGAAACAAAGAACACCCCTGCTCCTGCTCCATTCTGTGTATGGGATCCATCAAAAAACATTTTCCATGTTCTGTTAGTAATGTTCATGATTGAGGCATCTGGAAACTCAATTTGTAGAGGTGCTACATCTTCAAGTGGGAAGTCAGCCAACTGGTCAGCTATGGCCTGTCCTTTGATTGCCTTACGTTCAACATACTGAATGTCAAATTTGGAAAGAATCATCATCCATTTAGCAAGGCGACCAGTAAGTGCAACTTTACTTAATAAATATTTCAAAGGGTCTATCTTGGCAATCAAGTGAACTGTATGGGCCAACATATAATGCTGAAGTTTTTGGGAGGCAAAAACTACAGCAAGACATGCCTTCTCTATACTTGTATAATTTAGTTCATAAGCCACCAAAGTTTGACTAATATAGTATATGGCTCTTTCTTTACCCGTCTCATCACTTTGGGCTAAGAGTGCTTCTAGAGAAGAATCCGTAGCTGAAATGTACAGAATCAAAGGTTTTCCCAGAATGGGTGGCATCAAAACTGGCAGTTTTGCCAAGTAGCCTTTGATTTGGTCTAAGCTTTGTTGATAGTCACTGTTCCAAATATGGGTAGATCCTTTATGCAGATTTTTATTGAAAGGTTGAGCCTTATTAGCTAATTGAGAGATAAATCTTCTTATGGATTGTAGCCGTCCTTGCAGACCTCTAAGCTGACTGATAGTCTTTGGTGGAGGCATATCCATGATAGCTTGGACCTTTTCAGGGTCAACCTCAATGCCTTTTGCTGAGATGATATAACCTAGCAATTTTCCAGAAGTGACACCAAAGGAACATTTTTTGGGATTCAACCTAAGTTGGAATTGTTCCATACGGTCCAATATCAAACTAAGGTCTTTGAGATGCGTGTCTCATTTCTTTGATTTTGCCAGTGTGTCATCAACATAGTCTTCCATGTTTTCATGCATCATATCATGAAAGATGGTTGTCATTGCTCTTTGATATGTAGCGCCAACATTTTTGAGCCCAAAAGGCATGACATTCCAGTAAAAGGTACCCCATGCACATGTAAAGGCTGTCTTTTCTTGGTCTGCTAGAGCTATCTTTATTTGGTTGTACCCAGAAAATCCATCCATGAGCGAGTACATCTCATAACCCACAGTCATGTCCACTATCATATCGATGTTTGGTAGTGGAAAGTCATCCTTGGGGCACGCTTTATTGAGGTCTCTAAAATTAGTACAGACTCATATGTATTTGTCATGCTTGGAGATAGGTACAATGTTGGAAATCCACTCAGCATAATCAATGGCCCTAATGAAGTTTGCATTCAATAGTTTTTCTAACTCTGTCTTGACCAGTAGAGCCACATGTGGATGCATTTTTCTTAACTTCTGTTTGATAGGCTTGACATCTGGTGAGATTGATAAGTGATGCATAATGAGACCTGTATCAAGCCCTGGCATGTTAGAGTATGTCCATGCGAAGTTGACCTTCTTGTCTTGAAAGAACTGAGCAAACTGTGTCTTTTCTTTGTCTGACAAAGATTGAGCTACATGGATAATCTGAGGACATTCTTCTGTTCCCAAGTTGATAGGCTGTGTAGGTTCGACTAGAACCGAAGATCTATCCTAGAAATATCTTGGCAGACTACCAAGTACCTCATCCGCAGGTGCCTCAAAGAGGTTTTCACCATTAGATACATCTTTATTTTTACTTTTTTGAGGGTCAGACACCGCCACAATGTGGTTTTCACCATCTGATTGCTTATTTTTTCTTTTAATTTTTTGACTGAGGTACTTGATATCTGATTCCGTCATGTTAACCACGGGTTCGTTGGTGGAAGAAATGACAGGTTCAATTGCATTTAGATAACAAGCGATCTCATAGTCATTTTGGAAAGATCGTATTTCAAGTTTTTGATTTTGGATAGACCAATCTATGAGCTCTGGGTAAATTAGTGAGAGTGAGGGAGAAGTTTCAATGTGATTGATATGGAAGGAGTCATCTTTAGTGACCTGTGAAGTTGAGCCTATAGAAAATGTCGCAAAAGAGTCCAGCTCAGGAATAGTCCTAGAGGAACTAGCGTGATCCATTGAGACATGTTGTGAGTCAAACTCATCTGACCTCATACTAGACCATTCGACTACATCGGGTTGGGTTGCATAGGCATGAATGACATCCACCCCTAGCTTGCAAGATGCATCAGAGAGGCTTTCCCATTCATACTCATGAGAATCTGTACTTTGACCCCTATTTATGAGATGAGCAATATTTTGCCTAATTCATCCTCTATTTATGTCCTCAGAAGTAGACCCTTCTTGTTCCTGTTGTTGGGAGGTAGAAGCTTCTTCATGATTAGCAGTAACTATGTCTTCTCCCCAAAGGAGGGAAGTGAGAGGAACAAAGTCTTCGTCTTGTGTAGTAGTAGCAATTACGGGAGAGTCATCATCCTCCAATTCACTAGACATGAGTAATCTTTGGCTACAGTTTGGTGTACTATTGTCTAGCCCAAAGCCTAGACCAGCAGTGTCTCGAGCATCATGACCTTGAGTGTGACTTAAAGGTTCAACTAGAGCATTCTTACAACCAGTTAAGGGCTCGTGGCCCTGGTAGCCCATTTTTGTTAGAAATTTATAGCCTTTTCCATATTTTTTGGGAGAAATAGGGGTAGTCATTGTAACCTCCTTGTCTTCTTCTTCTCTGTAGATCCATTCCCTAATGGCTTGTTCTTCCTTCTCTGCTTCTAGTGGTATGGAAGATTGCACAAAAGTGCCAAAAAGTGTCATAGCAGAAGCATAAGACTTCTTTGCAATAGTTGGTTTTCCATAAGACCGAGGGGAAATTGGTAAGGCAGCAATAGAATCCAAAGTATACTCACCCATACCAAGGCTCATCATTTTCAGTTTTTGTTCACATTCTGTGAAAGATGGTGCTAGCTCATGAGAAGAGCGATTGTGCAGGACTAGCGTTTTGGCAGCAGATAATGTGTTGATAGACATGGAGTTGTCATCGGGGACAACTACTTCAGTACAATTAAAAGGAAACTTAATGCATTGATGGTATGTAGAGGGTACTGCTTGCATATCGTGAATCCATGGTCGTCCCAACAACAAGTTGTATGCAAGTGGTATGTCTAAGACTTGGAAGATGATATTCTTCTCAACTGGATCAACTCTGATTGGTAGTACAATTAGACCTTTAGAAGGCCTTTCAACCTCATCATAGGCCTTTATAGTGATCTTGCACTTAGGATCGATGGCAATTTCAGACATGCCCAATTGTTGGATTACATTGAACGAAATGATATTTAACCCTGCACCATTGTCTATCAGGACTTGACGGACGTGGGTATGAAAGATTTGAACTTCGATATGAAGAGCAAGGTTATGGGGATGACTGAGAGCTCGGTCATCTTCTTTAGAAAAGGTGAGATAGTGAGGCGAGGAGATGTGGTTAACCATAGCTTGGAATTGTTTTGCATCAATATCTGTGGAAACATTGGCAGTATGTAAAGCTTTCTCAAGAATATCCCTGTGCAAAGGAGATAATTCTAGCAATTCAAAAATGGAGATTTGTCCTTGCATGCGTTGCAATTGGCTAACAAGATCATGGTTGGAGATTTTGGAAGTAATTGGTTGTTTAGACGATGAAGCATTTTTAGGATCATTAGCAACTTTTAGGACAACCTTAGATTGCCCCCTAGTGACAGCGTTGAGTGGTTCACCTTGAGAAGATGAAGACTCAGCCACCCGGAGTACCACCTTGGGTCTAGTATCAGTATGATTTTGAGGAGTGGATCATGTCCTTAAGACCACTTTTGGTCGTTCATCTTCAGCATCATAATTCAGCCAGTTGTCATTGTTGGAGCTTGTCATACATACGTATTCAATGGGCTCAAGCATGCTTATAACATTATCAGTTTCAGCATAAGCATAACTAATTTTGGCGTCATGATTCTTTTTGGCAGCTACCCTTGAGGTCTCACCCTTTTCATATTCAGGTAATGGTTCTTGGAAAGCCTTATGATCAATATTCTTAACAAGGCCATCTATAACAACTTTGCTAGCTTCGATGAGGTCTTGAATTACATCTTTGAGTTTGAAGCAATTCTCTGTGTTATGTCCCTTACTTCGGTGATAGCTGCAAGTATGATCTTCTCTCCACCATGGAGGTCTAACAGGTGGATCATAAGGATGTGAGTTGTCTGGCAAGGTGACCAATTTGTTTGCAATTAAGGTTTTTAAAACCACTTCATAAGGTTCAACCATAGGTGTGCAAACACGTTGCTTCTTTGTAAATTTAGAGCCTTTGTCAAAGGTTTTTGGTTTCGAACCTTCTTGTTGCTTTGCTGCATAGATGGCATTGGAAAGGTTAAATGCAGGTTCCTTAGTCTTAGGGGTGTCCACTACTCCGTCATTGACAACATACTTTTTTTTGTTCTAAGGTTTGCCTTTGTCTTTACTGTTCCCATTGTTAATTCTATCCTTGTTTATGGTAATATCACCTTTTTTGATAGCAACATCCTCAATGCGATATGCACTTTCTACCATGGCGTTGAAGGATGTGAATAACTATTTTCTTAGATCAAAGTATAATTTGGGTACAAGCGTGTTGACAAAGATGTCAATTTTTCCAGCCTCGGGCACTTGCTGAGGATACCGAGAGTATAAAGATCTCCATCGTTGAAGGTATATTGCAAAAGACTCTCCTGGTCTTTGTTTGATGTTGCATAAGTCTAGCACTATCACAGGATGTTGAATGTTGTGCGAATATTGCTGGATGAAATGTTGCACAAGTTCGTCAAATGTTTTAAGAGGAGGACTCAATTTTGTGAATCACTCCATAGCTTGTCCTCTTAGTCTTCTAGGGAACAAATGCATAAGAAAGGTGTCTTCATGCATAAAGTCCATGCTAATAGCATGGAAATGTCTCACATGGTCGTGAGGGTCACCATTTCCATCATATTTGTCATACTTAGGAACCTCTATATCCTTAGGAAATGGTAGCATGTATAGAGCCCTATCAAATGGAAGAGCGCAAATTGATTCAACAAATGATGTCTTAGGTGGCTCTTTTGAAGTTTGCAGTTGTGTAAATTGTTTTCTTAGTTCTTGTATTTCTTCCCTTAAGATTTCAGCCTCAGTGGGCTCTCGTTTTGGGATAATATGTTCAACATTAAAACCTTGAGGGAGTTTCCATCCCCTAGCTGCCATGTATCAGAAGTATTGGTCTCCATTTTCCTCTAAAGCTCTGAGCATTAGTTTTTGGGCGAAGCCATCTTGTTGAAATTTGATCACATCTTCACTAGTTACTTCTTCATCACTATCATGATGAGATGGTTTAGGTGAAGGACATGCACCAGCGGCAGCTCTAGGAGTCCTTGGAGGCGTGTGATTACCATCATTATTTTCAAAGGGATTTCGAGGACAAGTTCCTTTATATCCTTCGTAGCGTGCCTAATTGTTAGTTTCAGCTTGTTGATTTTCTCTCTTCGTAGCGTATATAGCCTCCAAAGTCTTTTGGGTTTCACGCGCTTGTTCTTCTAAGCGACGTTTAATTTCATCAGGATGCACCATAGTGACTATACCACTCGTACCCTCGGGTGTCTCAAAGGGTGTACCAAATGGATTTTTGAAACTATAAAGTGGGTTGTGCCGAATGTTAGCTATTTGTGTTTGATCAAATTCAAGGTTCTTATCACAAAGTTGTTTGCGAGGACGTTTGGGTGGTGTTTCCAATTGTTTGAAAATGAAAGGCGTGTGGCTATTTTTACCACCTTGATATCTAGTTGTGACCGGCATGTAAAGAGTTGTCTTTGTTTAGTAGGAAAAGAAAAGCGAGCTGAATTTGAAGCTTTTACGATCAGGACTAGTCACTTGTCAAAACATGATTAGATGGCTTGTCAAACAGTGCTCAAGATCTTACAGTACAGGTGACTCAAGTCGAGCGGATGAGCGAGAAGCTCAATAGTGGATAGCTAGAAAGATAATAGCTGAATTTTGACAAGTGATTTATCAAAACGTTTCAAGACTTACATTCGACAGACTAAACCCATCTTTTCAACTTAGGATGAATTCTTCACACACTGATACGTGACCAGGATCAAGGGTGACTAGCGTGATGCTCCTTAGACCAAACAAATCTGACGGAAAACTCTGTTTTTGACCCAAAATGACTCTGGGCGATACTTTTTCAAGAGGAGGGCGACATAAGTTCAGCAAATAATGTCATGCGACAGAATTTCAGCAACAGTGCGATACTTTTTGTTCAGGCAACAGATATTTATACCAAGTGTGACAGAATATTAGACATAGTACGACATAATTTACTATTGACGTGCGACATAATTTTTGAAAAAAATGTCGCACGATATTTCTCGTCAAAGCATGCGATAGAGTGCCAGTTTTGTGTAAAAAAAGTCAAATTTTTGGTTTGGAGTTCGTTTCAATTTGTCAATCAGACAGTCGTTTCAATCAGACAGCGTTTCGTCTCAGCTTGTATCAGTAAACAACAAGGTTTGCAAATAGTAAGTGTTGTAACATGTCTTCAAAACAATTGATCAAGGGTAAAAACAACCTTGTCAATACACACTTGGGATATCAGAACAACCTTTCTAACAACTCTTTATCAGAATGTTTATGTTGCAAGAATGTTAACATTGGTCAAAACATCAAAAACAGTAGCCAAGCAATCTACCTTAGAGTCACGGTTCATTACTCAACAACTTAGCCCACGCTTGATGCTCCTTCGCCTCACACCAAGTGGTTGCCCACAAGAGATATTGGCTTTGTCATGGAAGTTCCATAAGCACAACCAAGGGAACACATATGGTGAGTGTAAATCTTGGGGTGATCCGGGTAGTCCACTAGGATCGATCCTTGCACCAAGAAGTTGAGTAGCTAAAAAGGGTAGTTACTAACTTAGAGTTTTTAGATTGGGCTTTCGTTCATAGTGTTCCTCTTGCTCCCAATTATGGGACACCTCACCTTGCGATGAGTAACCGATCTCGCAATCACAAGAGTACCTTAAGCATTCTTGCCTAGTGATCTCCCTATGGTCAAAATCCCATAAGCGATCACACTAGGCGAAGACAAACACTACGTCTACCAAAGTTTTGTGTCCTTGGTAGCCTTGAGTTTATAGTGGGTTGGAAGAGCCAGGTAATCGGCTTGTCCCCACTTGGGTCATCCCTCTCAGGTTGTCCGAGAGCAGGCCCTCTAAAGGATCTTAACTATACAAAGTGGATCAACTTTCAGAAGTCAAGATTTCTGATTCACCGCAAGGGTGAAGAGCATACTCTCCTATTCCAATTGTTTTCTCCCAAACACGCCAAGAAGATTTAGTTACCCCTTGCTTTTGAAACCAAATGGCAAGTCAAGATTTTTGATTCACCACAAGGGTGAAGAGCATACTCTCCTATTACCAAAAGACTCCAATCACAAGTTTTATGTGCCTATAAAAGATGAACAATTTATTCAATGCCGCACATGGAAACAAAAAATAAAGAAAGTTAGGGTTTTTATGCTTTGGGCAGCCTTGCAAACAACGTTCTTAGCCCTTGCGCATTTGAAGCTTTGACATGCGTTCTTTTTGTATGCAAGGTTTCAATATTTTCTTCACAAAAAAAAAAGCAACCTGCAATCACAACTCGTTAGCCCATAAGTTAGCACAAAATAATCATAAAAATCGTGAATTAAACCTTTGTAAAACAGTTTAGAAATCTGTTTAAAGATGACAGCAAGCCAGCTACGAAGAAATTTGATCAAATTCCTCAAGGAACGAGCAAAAAAAATGTTAGGCGATACTTTTTGCTAAACAAAAGTCACGCGATACTTCGCAGTATAAGAGGGCGACAATTTTTGTCTAGGCGACAGTATTTACATATCCGTGCGACATAATTCTGCACAGAGGGCGACAATATACAAGCTGCAAGCACGACACTATTTCCAAAAAAGTGTCGCATGACAGTACTGTGAACTGTCGCGCGATACTGGAAAAATGTCGCCTAATACTGCGACTGTAAAAAAAAAAGAAAATACAGAGCAGTACGGAAAATGTGAGCAAAAACAAGAAAAAGTAGGGCGAAATGTACAGTCCTGCCCCACGGTGGGCGCCAAAAATGTACACTAGAAATGTGTCACACTCTAAACCATTCTATCCAAACGATTCCATGAGTTGGAATGCTTGGATGCCGGCTTAGAGCTCCCTATCCACGGAGTGCAAGGAGTTAGTATTTCAGCATGAAGGCTCTCAACCAAGCCTTAGAAATGTACTTCTTGCTAGTAAACCATGTAACGAGAGGTTCTTTGAGACAAGAGCAAGAGTGCAAATATCTTCAAGGAATCCCTCAAGAATGCAATGAAAGTATGGAAACTAGGCTAAGATGATAATGCAAAATGCAACTATACTAAGCATGTATGAGATTGTTACAAAACCAAATATTTAAACTATGTGAGATTATTGAAAGAAATCAAAGTTAAACTAAAATGCAACTATGCTAAGAATGCCATATGATCTTATGCTAATGTGATGGAATGAGAGAATGAGACAAGAAATGAGAAGTTCTCCACAAAGCTCCAAAGAAAACCTGTTAGAAAACCTGCAGCATAACAATATTCAAATGAGGATGGATCCTTTGAGGGGGAAAGCTCTCTCCCTTTTAAAGATGTACGGACGATGGAGATCAAGATGAAGATGGTGGATGATCAACGGTTGAATTCGAAAATAGGAGTGATCCATGTGCACACACAAGTCAACCAATAGAATATAAGTTGACTTGTCATATAAGACAAAAGTCTCACAAACCTTTTCTTTTAATTGTAAAATAGAAAAAGGACTTTATGTGTGCATTTTAAGTGGGTTAGAAGAATGGGGTCTTTTATTTAATTAAAAGGGGAAATGTTCTTTTAATCAAATAATGAACTTAGGATAGCATAGTCAAACTATAGGTTATAATCAAATAAATTGATTATTAGCAATTTGGTCTAGGTAAATGATTAAATTAATTTAGCCAAAATGCCGAGAAGGGGACTAATAGTCTAGATGACCATTTTTAGGTGATTACATGGTGCACCTTGAAAGGGTTGCATAGTTTGGTTCATTTGAGAGTGACCATGTCATAGCCTTTGCACATCATAGATAGAGAGCTATAAGCCAGCTCTTGAGACTCCCTCTTCCATGGGTTCTCTCAAGAATAATGGTTTATAGAAGTGTGATATGCACACATTTTTTAGTGCCCACCGTGGGGCTTGAATAGAGTTTCTAGCTCCATTTTATTTCATTTCTCATTTCTAGTTTTTTATATCAGAATATTGGATCTAATCAAGTGCTTTTGTAGAGTTCTCACTTTGGTTTTAAGGCTAACCCATATGCAGATTGGTTTGAAGGCCAAAACCCTAGGTTTTTGAAGATTTGATCATATCTCCTAAATCACTTGGATTTTGGTTCTAATTTTTTTTTTACAAGTTTAATATGTGTTCAAGATGTCTCATTCCAATTTTTAAATCATTTTGACGCGATTTGTATTATTTATGAATTTTACTTTGGTTTTCATAAAAAGTCAGTTTTGGTCTCAAATCAGCGATTTATTTGGAAAAACATAAATTTTCAGAAAGGTGTTTGAATTATATAGGGGTTAATTTTTGTGTATTTTGAATTTTGAGGTCATATTAAGGATCAAAAACTCGATTTGATAAATCTTGTCTGTTTTGACAAAATGGGACCCTAGGGCACAAATGAAGATTTTTTTAAAATTTCTTGCATTTTTGGAAAGATATCTAATTTTTAGCATGGGTCTCTTCTTTTCATTTCCATTTTTTAATCCAAAATCATAGTAAACAAGTCCAATCTTGTTGACTAGGTCAAAATCAAAGAGTAAAAATGAGAGTATTTATGATTAACTTGCACTTTCTTTGCATGCACTTGGTTGGAAGATGAATTGGAATTTTAAAGAAACTAAACACTTTTTTTTGCAGGTCTTACTTGGTTTTTATGCCTTAACCTTGGTTTCTTTGTAGGGAGTTTCTCATTTTCATTGCTAAAAAAGAACGTATGCCAAAGCTTCAAATGCACAAGGGCTACTAACGATTGTTTGCAGGGCTGCCCAAAGCATAAAAACCAATCCTTTTTGTATTTATTTTATTCTATGTGTGGAATTATACTATTTTATTTCATTTATTAGGCACATTAAACTTGTAATTGGGATTCCTTGGTGATAGGAGAGTATGCTCTTCACCCTTGCGGTGAATCTGAAATTTTGACGCACCTTCGGATTTTGAAAGCAAGTGGGTAATTGAATCTTCTTGGCATGTTTGGGGGAAAAAATCAAGGTAGGAAAGTATTCTCTTCACCCTCGAGGTGAATCATAAGTCTTGACCCTTGAGAGTGGATCCATTTTGTGGTAGTTAGATCCTTTAGAGGGCTTGCTCTCAAACAACCTGAGAGGAACGACCCAAGTGAGGACAAGCAAATTACCTAGCTCTTCCAATCCACTGTAAACTCAAGTCTATCGAGGAAAAAAAACCTTGGTAGAGGTAGAATTTTTCTTCACTTAGTGTGATTTCTTATGAGATTTCACCATAAGCAGATCACTAGGCAAGAAAGCTTAAGGTGCTCTTGTGACCGTGAGGTCTATTACCCACCACAAGGTGGACTATCCCTTAATTGGGTGCAAGAGGAAATTATGAATGGAATCCCTTTCTAAACACCCTAGGTTAGTATCTACCCTATTTTTCCACTCAACTTCTTGGTGCAAGGACCGATCCTAGTGGACTACCCGGATACCCCAAGATTTTACACTCACCATCTGTGTTCCCTTGGTTGTGCTTATGGAACTTTCATGACAAAGCCAATATCTCTTTTGGGCAACCACTTGGTGTGAGGTGAAGGAGCATCAAGCATGGGCCAAGTTGTTGAGTAATAAACTGTGACTTTTAGGTAGATATTGCTTGATGTATTCTCGAATGTGTTAAACCTGTGGAAATCTTTTCAACATACACATGATGATAGTTCTAGGGATTTCTTTTAAGACCTCAAATATGCTTGTATTATGCAAGGTTTCTTTGTACCTTTCTTGATTGTTTGAAGACTACTCCATGTGTCACTATCTTGCTTGGAAAGAAATTCCTTTTGAACATCAAACTTGCTATGCTATCAACTATTGTCAAACTTTGTTAACTAAGTCAAAGCATCAAGTCTTGACATTTTTCTTGTGTTGCTTGCTAAGGGGAGTCTCATCATTTGATTTTTATTTTCCATGTCTCTAGTTCTTGAACATGCTTAAAGTGGCTCTTTGGTCTTAGTGCCCTTGGTCTTTCTATCTTCATGGTCTATGTCCTCTTGCTAGTTATCTTTTTGCTGAAATGGTTACCTTGATTTCTTGACTACACTCTTGGGTTGGGAAGTTTAT
Source organism: Cupressus sempervirens (assembly GCA_028749045.1). Classification (NCBI taxonomy): domain Eukaryota; kingdom Viridiplantae; phylum Streptophyta; class Pinopsida; order Cupressales; family Cupressaceae; genus Cupressus; species Cupressus sempervirens. The sequence goes on from CM053786.1 coordinate 474,723,084, forward strand.
TCACTTGTCACCCCTCTTGCTCTATCTATTTGGATACTTGGCTTTTTGCTTATATCTTGACTTGAGTCACTAGTTGTAAGTTTCTTGGACACTTTCTTGACAAGTCACTTTACTCTATCTTTACTATTTTGGTAAGTGAACACTCTACCTCTCTAGTTTGGACATCAAGTTATCTTCTGTCACCTTCTTAGCTTCCTTTAGTCTCCTTTAGGCTTGATTATCTATCCACCACTATGGCATTCAAACCTTGTGCTACCAAACCTCAACCAAAGCTAGATGATCATGATATCCTCCATGCCACTAAAGAGTTTCAAGATCTATATGCTCAATACAAAGAACTAGAAGAGACAAATGATCTTTCTTACCTTCATTTCTCTAATCATATGATAGAAATGAAGTCTAAACTTGAGAAAATATTAGAGTAGAAGATTTTATTCTTAAATGAATCTCCCTTAAGACCTTTACATACACATGGTTCATCTTCTTGAAGGTCTACATATTCTACTCCAAGACATCAAATATCTTCATCTTCTAGATCTAAAGACCTCCTTAGAGAGAAAGACAATGATACCTCCTTTGAGCATATTCCAAGCTATCATGATGGACCTATCTTTGACCAAGACAATGATGAAGACATTGATGCATACCATTCACTTGAGAAACAAAAAAAGGACTCTAGACATATTTTTGATAGAATTTTTTCTCCCTTGGAAGATTCTTATAATGACACTTTGGAAACACTTCTTGGCACCAAGCTCATCACATTACCTAAGTCTAGCTCATATGGAAATCTATTCTTGGATACCTATTGTGCTTCTCATCAACATAATGCGCATAGTACTTCATATTGCATTGAGCTTAAACATCAAATCCAAGATCTTATTGATAATGGAATTATTGGTACCTCTAATGATTCAGGTGATGAGGATACTTTTCTTGAGAAAGATCATATTAATGAACCTATGTCTAGTGATGGTTTCCTTGATACCTCAACTTCTTCCAACACTCATACACCTCCCAACACTTCAAATATTTCCATCATGCCTCTATCAAATAAAGAACCTAATGCTTTTCACGTACAATATGCTTATCCTCAAGGGCTACCTCTAAAAGAAACTCAAGCTAACCTTCACTTGGCTGCAAACCTTTTCCATGCTACTAAGCCTAAAGATCCAAGCACTCCAAGCACTAATGCATTCACTCTTCATTCTCCCTTGTCCCTAGAAGTGGCTCCATGTCAAGAGGACTCTCAAAAAGAAAAAGATATAAATGCCAAGAAAGATCAAGATCAAGCACCTTTTCATCTCCTTCAAAATTTCACTCCTCAGTATCCTGTGTCTTTTCCATCCCCCAAGTATGATGAAGAAATCACTTCCATTATCTCCCTTGAGCTTACTAAAAATTATGAGAAAAGTTCTCTTCCTATGCTATCCAAAGCTACTTGTCAAGATCAAAGTGTCCCCTCATGTTCTACTTCTCCATATCCACTTCAAAATTGTGCTCAAGCTTCAAGTGCTCCTATTAATTTTTTTTTTCCCTATCAAAGCTATTCATGAATCTATTGATGACTTTGACCATGTTGCTCACTCTAAAGATTTTGATAACCCCTTTCACTATCCATTTTCATATCCAAAGTCTATCCTTGGTCCTTATCCATCAAAGCTAAAGCCTTCAAACCTTCCATCTATATTGGGACCTTATGTTCCTTCATCTCCTATATTTTCCACTCCTAGCTCTCCCATCATACCTCAAGATCAACAAATACACTCATACTTGATGAATTTTTACCCATCTATCCATATAAACTAGTCATATCAGCCTTATTCATCCAAAAATCCCAAGTCCTTTGGAAGTGAGAGTAAACATAATGATCCATTGAAAAATGAAGATCACTATGTCCCATCTAAATGACATGTGAAGGCTAAGAAGGAAAATGCGCAAAAGAGACTACAAAGGTCCACTATTGAGAGAGCTAAATCAAAGAAAATATGGGTTCCTAAATCCATTATTGAAGAAATATACTCTCAAGCATCCAAAGGAAAAGAAAAATCTAAAGCTATATGGATTCCCAAGTCTCAAATATTGAGAATACCTCAAAGTTGACATTCAAGCTTCCAAAGGCTTCCACTCCATTTTCTTTTAAACATCTTCCTCAAAAGCTTCCAAAGGCTTCCATACCATCTTCTTCCAAAAATTTTCCTAAAAATATTCCAAAGCCTTCCACTCCACTATTTTCCAAGTCTCCTCTACCACCTCATTCATCTAAACTTCAAGCTATTTCATCCATGATTCCTCCATCATTACAACACCCTTCAAGGCGTGTGTTAATGTTGATCTTGCCCAATATTTCAGCTAGCCTCATGAAATCCTCTAAAAATTACACTTACTTCCTACCCATGTTTGTTCATTTCTTTCAAGACATGAACCCTTATCCTTCATATACTCCAACTACTATCTCCCTTCCATCACCCTATCAACATCTTTGAGCATACTTATCTATGGTCTTAGCTTATAATGACTTATTCTTCCTATAAGAGCATTATCTAAATTGAAAAAAAAAAATTGAACTATTTCTAAAAATTCCAAAAAAAAAAAAAATAGAAAAGGAAAATAATAGAAAAAAAGATAAAAATTCAAAAAAAAAAAGTGCCTTGTTGAAAATTACTTCTTGTGGCACCCTAGTAGAAAAAGTAAAGAGAAATAAAATTCATCCTATGGTGAAAACTACTTCTTGTGGCACTTTGGATAAGTACCATGATGAAAACTTGGTAAACTGGCATCATGCATAATTCTTCCATCATCCATTTATCCCCTCTTCTCTCTTTGATCTTGACAATGTTGAGCTATCTTTGCATATTGGCTATCTTATCCACGAGATTTTCTATTGTGCTCTCTCATTCACTCATAGCCTCAATCTTGAGCTTTATTCTTATTGCCCTATCCCGTTACTATCCTATCTAGTTGACCCCTTAGTCTTGATCATACTAAATAAAACATGGTTCTCATTGGTGTCTTGACATGGCTACTCTTTTGGACTACACACTTCATGCTATCTCACTTGTTGGTTTCACTACTTATCCTACATGCTATATTTCTCATTACTTCCATTGCTTATCCAAAACATACTTCATCTGACTATTTCACCTCTTTCCTAGCTTGGGTACTCTTGAGGAGTCAATCCTTTAGGATCACTTTCACTTGCTTCATACTCCTTTCTTATATATCTTTGCTTATCTACCATCTCATTGCTCCATCATGTCCTATACCTTGCTAGACATTGGGATAAAATGATGTGATCTTGCTTGAAATCTCTAAAATATTCTAAAAAAATATAAATGATGTTGAAAAAAATCCTAAAAATGAGAAAATGTCTTGAAAAAATGATCATCTTATTGAAAATCAAGCAATAGGCGCTTTGATGTATCACCAAAAAAATAAGAAATAAAAAATAAAAAATTGAAAAAAATCCCGACAAAATTTTCCAAGTGGTGAAAACTTGGAAATAGGTGCTACTTGAGACCCTTGCACCTATGTCTACCAGTCTCAATCACACACTCTGCAACACATTTCCTAGCTTGGAATTGTTTCTTGTCCTCATCTTGGGGGCACAACCGCTTAGCCTATTTGAGGTCTCCTTGTGCATTAGGGTTTGTCTGGTAACTCACAAAATAGTTTTTCTCAACACTACCCCCAACTTGACATTAAGTGTTTCTTAACACTTTTCACATAGTTTACCTACAGTCTCTAATGTTGTGATATTTCTCACTATCAAATTCAAGTCTTGAAGAAATAGCCAAGTGACTTACACACACACACACACACACACACACACACACACACACACACACACACACACACACACACACACACACACACACACACACACACACACACACACACACACACACACACTTAAACACTTAAAATACTGAGCTATGATGAACTTTGTCTTCTTTGTGTGTTGTCTATGATGATTTCTTTGCTATGTGTTCCCTCCCTAATAAGTCTTTCAAGGATGTCATGGACTAGAAGACTGGGGGCATGGGGCATGTTTTACTTGCTTTTTTCTTGTGGGTATGCTTTGTTAGTCTAAGGTGTTTAGAGCATTCGTGCTTGTCCTACATGACACTTTGGACCTACAACATATCATCCTTGTCTATTTTTTATAAGACTACACTCGGGGGTTATCTTGGTGCTTATGCCTTTATACACATGTAATCTTACTATAATGAACTTAGGAAATCTAATTGTATTAGTCATCTTGACTTGCATGTCTTTTATGCTTAGGTTGGATTCCCACATTTCCATCTGATATAGATCATATTCATATCATCATAGTTTTACTAGTGATGATTGTATGATCTTATGATGTCCCTAATAAGGTTCGATGATAAAAACTAGGACCTACTTATGCAACCCTTACAATTGCACCTTTTCATACTAGCTTGCATTCTAGGGTTCATTCTAGCTTAGCTTTGCATTTTGCATGTTTAGAGAGCTCTCTTCTTTATCTTTCATAGTCTTGTTAGCTAACTACGTTCATCCTTCTTGTATCTTCTTGATCTTATATTATCTCTTCTTTCCTATTTCTTACTTCTTTTCTATCTTATCATCTCATCTATGCTTTTGACCTATCTTTGCCAATCTCGACATGCAAGATCTAGTTTTGGGATTGAAATCCAAATTTGGTTTCATCTCACTAGTCAAAAATTTATTCTTTGTTCTATATAGTTGGCTGACATATTGAGGCTTAATATTTGAATCTTGTAGGGGAAATCATCATTTCTTCATTTCTTCATCATTTCTACTCTCTTCCACTTCACCTAATTCTTATGCTTTATCTTTCTTGGTCAAAGTTAGTCAAATTGGGGCATATCTTTATTGCTTGGTGGTCACTCTTTGGTTCTAATCTTCTATCTGTCATCTTGGAGATTGCTATATCTCGATTTTTTCATATCTTGCTCATTTCTACATCCCCTTATCTCATTTTGATTTCAATCCCAAGGGGGAAAAAAAATTCTCTCATCACCTATTATAGCTATCTATTTCTCAGGAGCATTTGTTTGATCTATTCATTTGCTCTCGGTCTATCTACTTTGCTAAGTGTTAGCATTCTTCTTGAATTCTGACATCATATTTTTTCTAATGTTCAGTACTACCACTATTAGGCTTTATGTTCATGATGTGTTATCTCTCTTTGTATTTCATTCTTTGGAATCAAATATCTATAGCTATTGCTGCCATCTTCTCTTCTTCATTCTTTGATGTCATGTGTTCCCAAATTGATCACACATTAGTCAAAGAGAGGCAAATGTAATCAACTAAAAATGGTCATCTAGACTATGAGCTCCCTTTCTAGCATTTTTCTATAATTTATCTAATGGTTATTTTTGATCAAATCCTCAAAAATATATTTATTCGATTATAACCTATGGTATGACCACTTTATCCCAAGTTCATATTTAATTAAAAGAACATGTCCCTCTTTTAATTAAATAAAATTCCCCACTCATCTCTTATCCTAAGTGTGCACACATAAAGCATTATTCCTATTTTAGAAATAAAAGAAAAGACATTTTTGTCTACACATGAATGTACATTTTTCTATGTGAGAGGAATCTTCTACTTTAAAAATAACTTTAATTCTCCTATACATATTTCAAACCCTCTCAAAAGTCAACCATTAATTGTGACTGGTTGAGATGATTGTACACATGGATCATTCCCACTTTCAAACTCCACCCTTGATTACATTCATCTTGCCTCTTAATGTCTACCATCTATTTTTCTTTAAAAAGGAGGGCTCTCTTCTCATTAAAAAAATCTTAGTCTCTCATGCTATTGTTATGCTGCAGGTTTTCTTGGTGATTTTGGTGACTTGGAGCATTCTTGCATTTTTGCATTTTATCTTAGCTCTCATTCTACTCACATTATGACATACTTTTTATCTTAGTTTAATTTATGCTTTAGCTTAGTTCTCTTTTTTATCTTGCATTTCATTTAGAATAACTTGCATTTGCATTATATTTTATTCTAGATTCTTGGATATTGGCACTCTTGCCTCTACTCTTTGAATCTCTTGTTCGATGATGCACCTTGAAAGGGTTGCATAGTTTGGTTCATTTGAGGGCCACCATCTCATAGCCTTTGCATGTCATAGATAGAGAGCTATAAGCCGGTTCTTGAGACTCCCTCTTCTAGGAGTTCTCTCAAGAATAATGGTTTATAGAAGTGTGACACTTTTATGCATGCTACTTTTATGCATACATCTCTAAGGCTCAGCTGAGAGCCTTCATATTCTAATCATACTCTCTTGCACTTCATGGATAGGGATCTCTAAGCCAAAATTCAAGAATTTCAAACTCATGGAATCACTTGGATAGAAGGGTTTAGAGTGCACAAATAGAGTGTACATTTTTGGCACCCACCGTGGGGTGGAACATCCTAGTTTTTCTCTTTAGATCACTGCATTTCTTGCATTTTCTATATTTTTTTTCACATTTTTTTTTTTATAGTCACAACTTTTGAGTGATACTTTGCTAGTATCATGCAACATTTGTTTGTACTATAGTGTGATACTTTTCCTATAAAAGTATTGCACAATCTTAAGCGAACTCTTTCACCTTAGGATTGTAAGTTCGGTCACCCAACTTAAGAAGAAATATTACATAAGAGAAAATTGTCACATGAGTATACTAAGAAGTATCATACGAAAGTCTTCTAGCATAAACTATCGCCTAGCTTGAATTTGCTTACTATTTAAGAGATTTGGTCAGTTTCTCGATTGTTACTTGTTGTTTGGTGGATTTTTCAAGTTTGTGGTTGTTTGTTAGTAGGCTATTTGCAGATTTCATGATATTCTCAAACTAACTTGTGGAGCTAGGGGTTGTGTTTGTAGGTTGTTGCCTTGAGAAGCTTGCATAATCACCTAAAAAGAACACATGTCAAAGCTTCAAATGCACAAGGGCTACTAAATTTTTTTTGTAGGGATACCCAAAGCATAAAAACCCAAACTTGCTTGTATTTCCTTTATTTCATATGTGGCAATATTACTAGTTTCATTTTCTTAGGCACATTAAAATTTCAATTGAGGTCCTTTGGTGATAGGAGAGTATGCTCTTCACCCTTGTGTTAAATAAGAAATCTTAGTTGTCTTTAGATTTTGAAAGCAAGCGGATAATTGGATCTTCTTGGAGTGTTTTAGGGAAATAATCAAGATAGGAGAGTATGCTCTTTGTCCCTATGGTGAACTAGAAATTTGGACTCTTGAAAGTGGATCCAATCTATGGTAGTTAGAATTGTTTAGAGGGCCTGCTCTTGGGAAACCAAGAGGAATGGCCCAAGTGGGATAAGCAAACCCAACTATTCTAGCCCACTATAAACTCAAGGCTATCAAGGACACAAAACCTTGGTAGATGTATTGTTTGTCTTCACTTAGTGTGATTGCTTGTGGGATTGCGACCATGAGGAGATCACTAGGCAAGAACACTTAAGGTGCTCTTGTGACCATGAGGTCTATTACCCACTGCAAGGTGGGGTGTCCCATAATTTGGTGCAAGAGGAACATTACAAACATAAGTTTCTAAATACTCTAAGTTAATAGCTACCCTATTTTGTCACTCAACTTCTTGGTGCAAAGATTGATCCCAGTGGATTACCTGGATCACCCCAAGATTTTACACTCACCATCTATGTTCCCTTGATTGTGCTTATGGAACTTCCATGAAAAAGCCAATATCTCTTGTGGAAACCTCTTTATGTGAGGCAAATGAGTACTTAAAGTGGGCCAAGTTGTTGAGTAATAAACTATGACTCTAAGGTAGATTGCTTGGCTAATGTTTTTGAATGTGTTGACCTGTGTAAACATTCTTACAAATCAAACATCTTGATAAAAATGGTAGGAAGGATGTTCTAATATCACAAATGTGTATTGGAAATGTTATTTTGACCCTTGTTCAATTGTTTGAGACATGATAAAAACCCCTACTATTTGCAAAGCTTACTGTTATTCAACATGAATTAAAATCTAAAACTATCTGGTCTAAAAATTATCTGACTGTCAAACTGAAACATAAAAAATTTGGAGTTAAAATTGTCTTTTAAAACTCTTTGGAGAAATATCACGCGACACTTTTTTTTTGAAAAATTGTGTTTCCCTACTATTCTAAAGTCTATCACCCTGCTATACTAAACTTTGTTGCCCCACCTTGTGCGAATTGTTGCCCAAGAGAAAAGTGTCGCACTGGTATTATAAACTTTGTCATACAATATATTTTCTATTCTACTGTCACCTGAGTTCTAGAAGAATATTGCCTAGGTCATTTTGCTATGAAAAAAGAGTCTGCATTCTACTTTATCTGATCTAGGGTTTTGTTGCTTCAGTCTTTTCTAGTTTTGGTCACAAATCCGTATGTTAGGTGCTATCCCAAGTTGAAAAGATAGGTTCAATCCGTCAGATATAAGTCTCAAAACGTCATTGATGATCACTTGTCAAAATCTAGTTACCATTCTATGCTAGCTATTTGCTATTGAGCTTCTTTCTTGCTCACTTGGCTTGAGTCACTAGTGCTATAAATTCTTGAGCACCTTTGACAAGCCATTTATTCTACCTTGACAAGTTATTATTCTTGATTGTAAGAGCTTTAAATCTGAAACACTTCTCTCATCTTATTAATAAAAGACATGTCCTTACATACCAGTCAAAACTAGGTTCCAAATTGGTAACAATAGTCATTTCCATTTCATTTTCACATAGTTAGAGACTCCACCAAGGTGCCCTTGTGGCCAACCTTGTGTGGAAGACCTTGATTCTAGTCAAACACAAACAACCAACATCCAACACAATCCACTTTATAGTTTTGAGAACCCATTTGAAACACCCTTTGACACATCCATGGGTGAAAACACTTTGACCAACATGCATACTAATGAAATCAAACATTTCTTAGAAGAGAAAGCATGTAAAAATGAATGACTTATTGAAACTATCTGTGCTAGAGAAAGAGAAGATCAACAAGCTAATGCTAACCTTCATACACATAGCGAGGAAACTGGAAGAGACTATTATTGCAATCCTTTTGAATACATTCCCATTGGTGGCAATAATGGAAATCACACACCTCCAAGGACTCCTAGAGTCAATTCGAGAGCATGCCCATCACCACCTAGACAATCACAATCACATCATGAAAGTGTTGATGATATCACTAGTGAAGATGTTGTAAGATTTCAAAAAGATGAACTCACACAAAAATTGATGCTAAAAGATTTTGAGAAAAATGGGGACCAATACTTCTAGTATATGACAATGAAAGGATGGAAACTCCCCCAAGTTTTCGATGTCCAATGAATAATAAAAAATAAGAGCCCATCGAGGCTGAAATCTTGAGAAAGGAAATGCAAGAATTGAGGAAAAAACTTGCACAATTACAAACTTCCAAAGAGCCACCTAAAAATTTATTTATTGAATCAATATGCGCTCTTCCACTTGATAGGAGTTTATACATGCCTCCATTTACTAAGGATATAGAAGTTTCTAAGTATGAAAAATATGATGGAAATGGTGACCCTCACGATCATGTCAAGATTTTCTATGCTATTAGCATTTCATGCATGAAGACTCCTATCTTATGCATTTTTTTTCCTAGAAGTCTAAGAGGGCAAGCTATGGATGGAGTGGTTTAAAAAATTGACTCCCCTTTTCAAAAAATTTGACAATCTTGCACAATGATTTATCAAACAATACTCTTATATCATTCAACATCCTGTAACCATGTTGGACTTGTTTCAAATTAAACAAAAATAGGGAGAACTTTTTGCAACATACCTTCAAACATGGAGATCCCTATACACTAGGTAGCCTCAAAAAGTTCCTAAAGCTAAGACAATTGACATTTTTGTCAACACACTTGTACCTAAACTATATTTTGACTTAAGAAAATAGTTGTTCACATCCTTTAATGCAATAGTTGAAAGTGAATATCACATTGAGGATGTTGCTATCAATAATTTTTGTCATTTATGGTAACACATGGTGTACATGTTCACAAGAAACCTTGGAAATAAAGATAGTGTTTGGTAATAAAAAATTGTTAAGTATAGAATTTGGTTTGTGGCAATGTATTATTTTATTTATAACTTGTTGTAGATGTCATATTATGACTAGCAAAGTTATATAGAGATAGTATACATGTTGGTGATCATGTGTATAACCTCAAAATTCTATAAAAATTATATGAAATAGAGATAATCATGTTTTGATGAAGCAAGACAACAAAATTAAAGGAAATAATTATTTTGTTTACAAAACAATTACTTGTCCAATTAGCGCTGATATCCTAGATGTTTACCCTAAGTTGCAAAAGTGAATTGTGGTCTTAGCCAACCCAATAGTAGTTTGTGTAAAGGCATGGTATTTATGCAAATGACTTCTTGTGATGAGAAGTGTGCTATCATGTAAATTTGTGTAATTGCAAATTACGAATTGTGATGAGCAAACTTTTGTGAAAGCGATATATGCAAATTTTTATATGAGCTATTTGTTAATCTAAGATCAAGATGAAGATTAGAGATCAGTCAAGGAAGAAAGACAACAATAAATTAATTGTTTGAGTAGTGAGCTCTTCTTGCAGTTGAAATTGCATGTTTGGGTAGTGGGCTCTTCTTGCATACATTATACCATAACTCCTAACAGGGTTTCCACAACTCCTAATAGGGTTGGAATCTCCTAATAGGGATTCAAAGTCTCCTAATAGGGACTCTTTATACTAAATTTTCTCATTGACTCCTATCAGGGTCCATCCTCTAATAATGAACTTATATATCAGTATATTATCTAGTGGGTATCATCCCCACTGGGGTTATCCCTTGGCCATGGTTTCCCTAGTTAACAAAATATGGTGTTATGAGTTATCTTTGTGCATTGTTACTATTACTATTCAAAATTAATTTATTGCTTTGTTATGCATGGTTTAAAGTAAGTAATAATATCCAGTTGGTGACTAAAGTTTGTAGATTACTGATTCACCCCCCCTCTTAGTAATCCCTATTTCTAACAATTGGTATCAGAGCACAATTACTTTGAAGCTGCTTAACAACTTAAGTAAGATCCCTATGGCTATGGAATAGTTGATGAAGAACCTTGAAGAAGCTCTTGAATAAATTGATCTCCTCTAAAGAAAGAGATAAGTTGAAGGACATATATGAAGACTCCAAAGTATACATTGGTTAATTGAAGGAAAAGATTGGACATCTCAAATCAAAGCTTGAATCTACTAAATCTAGAACTAGTGATGATGATTATTCAAAGTTGAAGATAGAGTACAAGATCTTGAAGCATGAGTTGAAGATTACACATCTAAATTTGACTTTGAGAAATGATCCTAGCAAGGTTAATTTGATTTGAAGACTGAAAATGCAAATCCAAGAGAAAGTCTGGCAAAGAAAACATATGAGTTTGAAACATTGAAAGAAGATCATGAAGAACTCCATAAGTAAAATACTATTATTAAAGGTGAATTAACATAGTGCAAGCACTAACTTTAGAAGCTTTATTCTAGTAGAGAAAATCTTGATGATTTAGTGTCAATATAGAGACCTACTTATGATAAGACTAGTCCATGTTACCTAATTAACATGTCTACAAAGAAACCTGAGATTAGATTAGATCTGAAAGAAAAAAGAAAAATCTAATGATAAGATTGAATCCAATCAATCTTCTGAGAAACCTAAAGAAGTTGAGAAAAAAAAGGAAGTTGAAATCTTGGATGAATAAAAGCAAGTGGAAACTCCTAAGGAAACCAAGTATGAATTTAAAGGTAACTGCTTTTTATGTAATGAAATAGGTCATGTGAAAAGAGATTGTACTAATAAGTCATTTAATCATGTTAAGGACTTTTATTGTCATAATTTTCATGGTAGGGTCATAATGAAATTGATTGTAGGAAACCTAACTATGATAATGATAGAAGAAATAGTAGAATGTCTAGAAATACTAAGCCTATAGATAGAAGAAGATCTAATGAAAGGACATCAAGATAAGGAAGATCTTATGAAGACAGACGACAGATCGTGTGTTATAAGTGTAACAACTTAGGACACATTGCTTAGAATTGTCATGCACTTGATGATTAGTGGAATCCTAGAAGCAAAGCACCTGTATGTCAGTTATGCAACAAATTTGGACACACAAAAAAGTATTGCAAAATGGACAAAAACTTTGGAGATAGAAGGAATAATGGAAGAAACTTCGGGAATAGAAGGAATGATGGAAGGAACATCATAGATGATAGAAGCAACCATGAAAGGAACTCCAGAACTAGCAGAGACAATGAAGAAAAAAGAAACATTGTGAGTAAACTTCGAGAAGAAATTTATGAAGCATTTTTGAAAGGGACATATCTCTCAAAAGAAAATTTAGATGATGATGAGATAGAAGATCAAAGGAATTTGTTGAGTTTGATTCAATTAAGTTGAATTAAGCTTGTTCAAAACATCAAAATTTTAGAACTTCATTCAAAGACCAAATTAAAGGTAGTGAAGTAGGAAAAAGTGTATCCAATTATGTTTAGATGGTACCTAAGCTCGCTTGTAATTTGGAGCTCATCTAAACAAGTTATGATGAAATTTAGAGTTATTGGTATTGTAGTAAAGGTTAATTCTACAACATAATATGGAAAGTATGTTTTTGCAAAGAATTTCATGATGCAAAGTCTTGAGGATTTTTTTCATGATGGAAGGAGGCTACAGTTAACCTCAGGTGACATCTAAAGATCAAATAGATGATCTTGAATGGTTAATTGATTATAGAATGCAAGTAACAAATTTTTCATATTTGCAAAGTACACAATTAATGCAAGTTCAAGTTGAAGGGATAATTGGAGTATATGATTGATTTTCACTTCATTGCAAACACATCCAAAGCAAAGAGCATTCAAAAGTGACTTGTCAGAGTGATTTTATAGAAAACCCTATTTTTAAAAAGAGGTATTTTATCTTTTTTCTACAAATTTATTCGGCAAAAGTTCATAATTGATAAGATTATGGATATGTCAGTAGTACACAATTTTGAGAATGAAGATAGACCTAAGTTTAAGATTGTTTCTATAAAACCTACTGATGGAAACCCTAACACAAAATTGTCTATCACTCTGAACAACATAGTTTATCTTAAAGATGTAGGAAGTTATTTGAATAGAAAGTTTGAATCGATTAGCAGTGAATTCATGAACAAAGAAATGGAATTGGTTTTTAACCACAACATGACAGTGAAGCATAGATTTGAACATCTAAGGGAATTAGACTTGTTTAAGTATCACATCTATCATGAGCTAGACACAGATGAATGGACACAAATTATACTGAGTAGGATACATGATGGTAAATTATGGATGCAAGATAATGTAGTTGACATTTCTACTAACCTTATTCATGAGGTAACTAGTTTGAGTAAACAAGGTAGTGTACCTATAGCTGAGAAGTTGGTCAAGAAGAAATTTGAAAGTTACACTAAAGCAATATACAATGGAAAGGCTATGGTGATCAACACCATCAAGCAAGATGATGTGAGATTTCTTAGTAGAATTATTGCTTACTCTATTTGTGCAAGTTCTAAGATTGATGAAATTTTAACAAGATTCATATATGAAACATATAAGATATGTGTTGAGAAAGAGCAAGTGAATCTGAGTGAAATACTAAGAATGCAACTCTTAGAAAACTTGGAAAAGATCAAGAGAACAAAAAATGGCATGTTTAGATTCCAATCAATGATAAATCACATATTCTTTCATGTACTTAAGAGATTTCCCTACATATCAGTCACATACATAATGAGTAGTGATAGATGCACAATGGAGAAGATTATAGAGGTATGTAGAAGGCACCCTGCAGACAAGATATTATATAGTGGCAATCTAATAATGAGGACATTTTAGAATGAAATGAAACAAATATTTAGAATTGCACTTGTAACTATGGATAGATTCAAGGAAGAAATTTGTATATCAGTTGATATAGATCATACATATATTAAAGCAGTGGAACCTTGGGAGACATTTCTTGATGTCTTGAGCTATGAATTGAATGATGATGTTGCAAATGGTTATATTGATTTGTTGTTAAATTTAGACAAAGATAAAGGAGAGTATAGATTTGGCACTTATGATGAGATCACACAACATACTCATCAAGCAACCTTGGAGAAGGCATCACACAAGAAGTTTGAATCTATATTGAAGAAGACACTATCAGAGGCTAGAATGATAGAGAGTGAATCTGAGGCTATGAGATAGACAATGGAGCAAAGTATATTGAACATACAACCTTTGTCAGTATTAGTTGTCAAGACATCTTCATAATAGAGCATTCTGTAGATAGCAGTGTTCGATGTTCAACCTAGTGAATAGAAAATAAAATTTGAGAGATTGATTGAAGTAGTATCTATTAAAACAAAGAAAGTCAAACAACAGGGTATTAGACCTGGTAAAAGACATAAAACATTGTTGACAATTGACTCTAGTGATGAAGAAAATAGAGGAAGCCAAGAAGAAACTGGTTGAGGAAGATAAGAAAAGAGAGGAAGAGGAAGATAAGAGAAGGATTACAGAAGAAGAGAGGAAAAAGAAAACTGTAGAAGATGAATAGAAAAGATCAGAAGAAATGAGAGAAAGAGAGGAAAAAGGAAAAGAAAGAAGAAGAAGAGAGAAGATCAAAAGAAGCAGTGAAGGAATAGAAGGAAGATGAAACTAAACTATCTCGTTCATCTACTCTACTCTCTTTCATAGTTTATCTATTGATGATGATAATCAAATAGATCTGATCTCATCCCTAACCAAGTTGATTGAGAAAAATAGGAAAGTGAAGAGTTTACAAAGAACATTAATGGAAGTGATAGATAGACTACATAGTACATTGGTAGTTCAACACATAGAACCAGATCCTAAATAGAGAGCACAAGCAATGCTAAAATCATTTGATGAAGAGTTTACAAATTTGTTGAATTTTGCTAAGGCAAAGGCACAAATTTCTCATGATGCTAACTTGTTTAGCACCATCTATTATAATATCAAGAATGACTTAGTTAAACTTGATACTTGTATAAAAGAACTTTAGAAATGCCAGCAAGAAGGGAAAGCTTTGTATATTAAGTGTACCTTATCATACAAGCTAACTAAAGACATGGATAATTAGATAGAGTTAAAGATGAGTGAGCTAGAGCTTTATCCAGCTAGATCTAGCATCCATCTTTCAAAGTAGATGATTTTCAAAGTCAAGTTGCCAGTATTCATAGAGACATCAGGAAACTAGAACTTTGGAAAGAACAAATCTTGAAGAGGACTTCAAATTTTAGAGAATCCATTGCTTTGAAATTATCTTTCATTGAGAAATAGCTAGAAGAATGTGTCAAGGCTAAGGACACATATTAAAACTTTTTGTATTTAGACATTAATGCAGTTGAGATTGCATCATATGCTTTATGTGCAATTCTCACTTCAGCTAAGTCTACCAAAGAGACATGGACCAAAGATATGGATAGTCTGAAGGCTATTTTTGATGATTGTATGAATATAATATCAGCATAAGGAAGGACAATAGTTTTGGCAATTTTTTAGATAGTTTTTGGACAGAATCTTGACATTTTGACTTTTTTCATTGATGTCAAATGGGGAGAGATACATGTGAAAATTGTATACATGTCAAGAGGGGAGAAATAAAATGTATAGAGAAGAAAATAGTGTAAAGTGTATTGTAAGGGGGAGCATATGTAAAGTTGAACAAGTTGTAATAGATATAATGTTTATATGTTTGTTTTTGTCACTTAGCCAATTTTCCCTATTTTGTTGCCATCAATGCCAAAGGGGGAGATTATTGACAATTGGATAATAGTGATATGTAATTTTTGTCATTTATGGAAACACATAGTGTACATGTTCACATAGTGTACAATGTATTGTTTTGTTTATAACCTATTGCTGACATCATATTATGACTAGAAAAGTTACATGGAGATAGGATACATGTTGGTGATGACATGTATAACCTTGGAAGTCTGTATGGACTGTACAAAATAGAGTTAATCATGTTTTGATGAATCAAGATGACAAAATTAAAGGAAATAATTGTTTTGTTTACAAAATAATTACTTGTCCAATTAGGGCCGACATCCTAGATGTTTACCCTAAATTGGAAAAGAGAATAGTGGTCTTAGCCAACCTAATAGTAGTTTGTGTAAAGGCATGGTATTTATGCAAAGGACTTCTTGCAATAAGAAGTGTGCTATCATTTAAGATTGTGTAAATGTGAATTGTGAATTGTAATGAGCAAACTTTTATGAAAGCGATATATGTGAAGTTTTATATGAGCTATCTAGTGATCTGAGATCAAGCTAAAGATTAGAGATTAGTCAAGGAAGAAAGATAATAGTAAATTACCTTTTTGAGCAGCAAGCTCTTCTTGTAGTTGAAATTGCATGTTTGGGCAGTGGGCTCTTCTTGCATACAATATACTACAACTCCTAACAAGGTTGCCACAACTCCTAACAGGGATTCAAAGTCTTCTAATAGGGACTCTTTATACTAAATTTTCTCATTGAATCCTAATAGGGTTCATCCTATAATAAGGAACTTATATATCAATATAGTATCTAGTGGGTATCATCCCCACCGGGGTTTTCCCTTGGCCAGGGTTTCCCTAGTTAAAAAAAATGGTGTTATGAGTTATCTTTATGCATTGTTACTGTTACTATTTAGCATTACTTTATTGCTTTGTTATGCATGGTTTAAAGTAAGTAATAATATCTAGTTGGTGACTAAAGTTTTTAGATTATTGATTCACCCCCTCTCAATAATCCCTATTTCTAAAAAAAATAACAATGGAAATGGAAAAGATAAGGGCAAACCTTGGAATAAAAACAAATATATTGTCAATGATGGACTAGTGGACACACTCCTAAGACCAATGAACCTACATTTAACCTTTCCAATGTCATATATGCTACAAAACAACAAGAAGGTTTGAAACCACAAAAATTTGACAAGAGCTCTAAATTTACCAAAAAATGACATATTTATACACAAATGGTTGAGCCTTACAAAGTGGTCTTAAAAACCTTTCTTGCAAAAAAGCTGGTTACACTACCAGATAATTCCTACCCCTATGACCCACCTACTAGACCTTGTTGGCGGTGAGAAAATAATATTTGCAGTTACCATAGAAGCAAAGGTCATAGCACTAAATACTATTTGAAACTCAAAGACGTTATCCAAGATCTCATCAAGGCTAGTGAAGTTGTCATAGATGGTTTTGTTAAAAATTTTGACAATAAAGGTTTTAAGCAACCCTTGCACAAATACGAGAAAGGTAAAACTTCCAAGGCTCCTAAGAAGAATCATGACACCAAGATCAACTATGCCTATACTGACACAAACAATGTTATAGGCATGCTTGAGCCTATTGAGTATCTATGCATGGAAAATTCTAATAATGAAAACCTACCTAAGGATGAAAGAGCCAAAGTTTTCCTAAAAATGAAAAATTCTCTCCAACACCATAATGATGCTAGACCTAAGGTGGTACTTCAATTGGCCAAATCTTCCTCTTTATAGAGTGAACCACTTAACACTGTCACTAGGGGGAAATCTAAAGTTGTCCTAAAAGTTTCTCATGATCCTAAGAATGCTTCATCTTCTAAAAAAGAAACTGCCTCTAGGATCTCCAACTATGACCTTGTCAGCTAAGTGCAATTTATCCTGGCTCAAATTTCCATTTTTGAGTTATTAGAATTATCCCCTTTACACAAGGATATCCTTGAAAAAGCTTTATGTTCTACCAATGTTCTCACAAATATTGATGCAAAATGATTCCAAGCTATGGTGAACCATATCCCTTCACCTCACTACCTCACCTTTTCTAAAGAAGATGACCAATCTCTCAATCATCCCCATAACCTTGCTCTTTATGTCAAAGTCCAAATCTTCTGCACTTGCATTTGTCGAGTCTTGATAGACAATGATGCAAGCTTGAACATAATTTCATTCAATGTGATCCAATAGTTAGTCATGTCTAAATTTTCCATTGACCCATAGGCGAAAGATCATTGTAAAAGCCTATGGTAAAGTTGAAAGACCTTCCAAAGGTCTAATTATGCTTTCAATAAGAGTTGGTCTAGTTGAGAAGGATGTTGTTTTCCAAGTCCTCGATATACCACTTGCATACAATTTTTTGTTGGGATGACCATGGATTCATGACATGTAAGCAATACCTTCTATGTACCATCAGTGCATCAAGTTTCATTATTTTAATGGTACTAAGATAGTTGTCCCTAGTGACAACTTAATGTCTATCAATACATTATCTACTGTAGAAACACTGGTTCCACATAATCCCTCTTCTCATTAGTTGATACCATCCTTTATAGAGTGTGAACATAAATTGAAAATAATGAGCCTAGGCATGGGCAATTACACTCTAGACTCTATTACTGCTTTACCTATTTCTTGTCGATCTTATGGGAAACCTTCTACTAAAAGAAGCCTTCTGCTTTTGCAATGATTCTTTTTGGGACCTTTGTAAAATCCTCAGTTCCCCTAGAAGTAGAAAAATAAGAACAAGCTATCAAAGATTGGATCTATAGGGAAGAGGAAGATAAGGAGGAGGTCACAATCACTACACCCATCTCTCCTAAATGTTATGGAAAAGGATATAAATTTCTTGCAAACATGGGCTATCAGGGCCATGGGTCCTTAACTAGTAACAAAAGCACTCTAGTTGAACCTTTAAGTCATACTAAGGGTCATGACACTTGAGATAATGTTGGCCTAGGTTTTGGGCTAAAAGATGAAATACCAAAATTTGATAGTACAACACCCATGTCTAGTGAATCAGAGGATGCTGATCCTCCCATTGTTACTACCACTTTGTACGATGAGGACTTTATGCCTCTCACTTCTCTCCTTTGGGGAAAAGAAACACTAACTACCAATAATGATGTTGAAGCTTCCACTTCTCGACAACATGAACAAGATGAATCTGACCATGAAGACATAAACAAAGGATGAATTAGACAAAATATTGCTTTCTTAATTGCTAGAGATCAAAGTATAGACTCTCACGAGTATGAATGGGAAAGCCTATTAGACACATCTTGTGAACTAGGGGTGGATATCATTCAGACCTATGCGACCCAACCGAACATAGTCAAAGAGTCTAGTATAGGGTCAGATGAGTTTGGCTTGCAAAATGCTTTAGTAGATCACACTGGTCCCTCTAGGTCTATTCTTGACCTAGACTCCTTTGAAACAATCACTATAGGTTCAAATTCACATGTCATCAAAGATGAATCTATTTGTATTAACAACCTTGAAGCTTCCACATCACTCTCATTGATTCACTTTGATCTCATAGATTGGTCAACATAAAATCAAAGACCTAAAATACCGTCTTTTCAAAATGACTATGAGATCGCTTGTTACCTAAATGCCATTGAGCTTGTCACTTCTTCCACCAGTGAACCCATATTTAACATGAAAAAATCAAATATCGAGCACCTTATTCATAAAATTAAAAGAAAAAACAAGCCATTAGATGGAGAAAACCAAATTGTGGCGGTATCTGAGCCTAAAAAAAGTAAAAACAAAGACATATCCAATGGTGAAAACCTCCTTGAGGCACCTATAGATGAGGTACTTGGTAGTCTGCCAAGCTATATTTAGGATAGATATTTGATTCATATCAAACCTACACAACCTACCAACTTGGGAATAGAGGAATCTCCTAAAATTATCCATGTGGCTCAATCATTGTCAACTAAAGAAAAGGAGAACTCTTCCAAATTCTTTCAAGACAAGAAGATCAATTTTGCATGGACATACTCATACATGCTAGGACTTCACACAAATCTTATCATGCATCATTTATCTATCTCTCCTGGTGCAAAACCTATTTTAAAAAAAGCTAAGAAAGATGCATCCACATATAGCCCTCTTGGTCAAAGAAGAATTGGAAAAACTCCTAAGTGCAAACTTTATTAGGGCTATTGACTATGTAGAATGGATTTCCAAAATTGTATCTGTGTCTAAACATGAAAAATCCATTCGAGTTTGTACTAATTTTAGAGATCTAAACAAAGAATGCCCCAAGGATGACTTTCCACTACCAAACATAGATATGATAGTGGACATGTTGATGGGTTATGAAATGTACTCCCTCATGGATGGCTTTTTTAAGTATAACCAAATTAAGATTGCTCTAGCTGATCAAGAAAAGACAACTTTACTTGTGCCTAGGGTACTTTCTGCTAGAATGTCATGCTCTTTGGGCTAAAAAATGTTGGTGCTACCTATCAAAGAGAAATGAACACCATATTCCATGATATGATGCATAAAAATATGGAAGACTATGTGGATTACACACTGGCTAAATATAGAAAATGAGACTCACATCTTCATGACCTTAGTTTGATATTGGACTATATGGAACGATTTCAACTTAGGCTGAACCCCAAAAATTGTGCCTTTGGTATCACTTCTGGATAATATCTAGGCTACATTATATCAACAAAAGACATTGAGGTTGATCCTAAAAAGGTTACAGCTATCATGGAAATGCCTTCTCTAAGAAATATCTATCAACTTAGAAGTCTACAAGGACATCTCCAATCCATTAGAAGATTAATTTCTCAGTTGGTGGATAAAGCTCAATATTTTAACAAGAATTTGCATTAAGGCTCTACTTATATCTAGAATGAAGATTGTCAACAAAGTCTAGACCAAATCAAAGGGCACTTGGCTAAACCTCTAGTTTTGATGCCACCCATTCCAAGAAGACCTTTGATTTTTTACATCTCAGCTACAACTTCTTCTTTAGGAGCATTATTAGCACAAAGTCCTAAGACTAGTAAAGAATGGGCTATATATTAAATTAGTAAAACTTTGGTAGCTTATGAAATGAACTACACCATTATTGAGAAAGCCTACCTTGTAGTGGTCTTTGCTTCTCAAAAAATCCAATATTATATGTTGGCACATACAATTCACCTTATTGCTGAAATTGATCCTTTGAAATATTTGTTGAGCAAAGCTGTGCTTGCCGGTCATTTGGCTAAATGAATGATGATTTTTTTAGAATTTGGCATTTAGTATGTTTAATGTAAAGCCATTAAAGGGTAGGCCATAGCTGACCAATTGGTTGATTTTCCACTAGAGGATACACCACCCATGCAAATTGAGTTTCCAGATACCTCAATTATGTACATCACTAAGGGAACTTAAAAAATGTTCTTTGATGGTTCTCATACATAGAATAGAGCTAGATAAGGTGTCTTGTTTATTTCCCCTCATGGATATA
Organism: Cupressus sempervirens; assembly: GCA_028749045.1. Lineage (NCBI taxonomy): Eukaryota > Viridiplantae > Streptophyta > Pinopsida > Cupressales > Cupressaceae > Cupressus > Cupressus sempervirens. The sequence continues at coordinate 474,744,426 of CM053786.1, forward strand.
CGATCCCAAAATCCTACAAACTCTTATTCCCTTGCACAAAAAATATTGTAGAATATAAGGCATTAACAAATGGGATCAAAATGGCTCTTGAATGGAGAATCATTAAATATCTATGGAGGCTCCCAACTTGTTCTAAACTAAGTTAACAATGAATATCAAAGGATGAAAAGTTGATACCTTAAAAGAAGTTGATAGATGCTCTAAGGAACTATTTCACTTTTGTGACATTCCAACAAATTCCTAGAGCAGAAAACAAGGCTACCAATGGTATGGCTACTCTAGCATCTATGCTCCAACTACAAGAACATGAATCACAATTTGAGTTACTAGTGAAAGAAATATGTCATCCTACCTATGATTCCTTAGACAACAAGGTGATCTGCATTTTTTTAGGTCATGACTCCTCTCACTATGTATCTATCTTCTCTTACCTATGTGATCAAGTTATTCCAGAAACCCTCATGCGCAATAAAAAATACCATCTCCTCCGTAATGCTTCACATTACACTTTGGTCTCTAGTGACCTATATAGGAAGAGTCTAGATAGAATGTTTCTTAGGTGTTTAGATATGAAAGAGTCCAAAAACATGCTAGGTAAAGTCCACGATGACATTTGTGGGGCACATTCTAATGGTCTTGCACTTGCTTGAAAACTACTTAGGGTGGGTTATTAGTGGCCAACCATGCAATTTGATGTGGTTTGTGATACTAAGTCCTATTAGAAATGTTAGCTTCATGGCAATTTGATTCATGCTCCTGGATGTGAACTGATTCTCTCTATAACATATTGTCCATTTCTACAATGGGCCTTCAACTAGGTAAGAAAAATTCATCCAAGTTCATCTAGTGGCCACAAGTTCATCATCACATAACTAACTATTTCACCAAATGGGTTGAGGCTATTCCACTATCTGCTGCTATAGGAAAAAATGTGCCCTATTTATACTGAACCACATCATTTGTCATTATGACATTCCTTCCTCCATTGTTACTGATAACGAAGGAAAATTTGAGAACAAGGACCTCAAACAACTACGTAAGAAATTTAGAATCAAACAACATTGGTCCTCTATCTACTACCCTCAAAGGAACGACCAAGCTGTGGCCTCCAACAAAACATTGTTGAAAACCTTACTCCAAATTGTTCACAAGTTTGGGAAAGATTGGCACTTATAGATAAATGTAATGTCCCATTTAGGGTATTTACTGATTTTCCTTAATTTGTATAAATTTAATTATATTTTTGTCTGATATACTTTTCATTGTTTGATATTTGATATATCTATATCTATATATATATATATATATTTTTTCAAAAGGGTCGCCTCCTTTAATAATAATTATATTAATTATTTATTAATAAGGTTACTTATATTAGTTAATATCATAAGGTGTATTATATTAATAATTATATTATTAAGAATATTATTTAATAATATATCAAACATTATTATATTATAATATATTTATTAATATAGCCTTTTTATATTAAAATATATCTTTATTATTTATTACATTAGATTATTCTTTCATTCATTTCATACTTTCATATTGCTATAATAATGCGATATATATAATATGATATTATTATATGATTATAACATAATATTATCTATAAAATATTATCAATTTAATAATATTATTAATATTACTTTATATATAATACTTATTTATTATTTAAATTATATGTCAAAATTGGGACATCACAGTCCTCCTCTCTAGTCACTGGCTTTAGATAACCTTGTTAGAAAGCCATTTTCTTCCATTTACTAGGTGCATGTGGTTTTACATTATGTTTTGATCTTACTACTATCATACGTAGAAGTGCTTTAAACTTAATAACAAACACCAGTGTAGACCACAATCCTTTCAATTTTCTTGACCTCAAGCAAAATCATTCATACACAAGCTCTTTCATAAGCACAAAACTTATTTGCATACAAAGGCCTAAAACATTTATGAGGTATATATCTTAATGAGTAAAAACACAAAGAAATCACATGAATAAATAAAAGTACAAAGCATATACAATATAGAAAAATGAAGACACAAAGCATACATGATGTAGACAGATGAAGACACGAAGCATACATGATGCAGATAGGTGAAAGCATGAAGGAAACACGATGCAGATAGATGTAGACACATGTTATGCAATTCCTTGATTTGTGAACCTGCAACCACAAAATATTATTAGTACACATTTATATATAAATTCTCCTTTTTAGGATTTCCTTATATCAATCCCCTTACAAGGTATTTATGGTCTCAATTTAGTGACTTATCAATCAAAAGTATAGATGGGAGGAGAAACTATAATAGGGTGCCCTATTACCCAATCATGGGCCTCATCGTTCTCCCTCATTATTTTTATCTCTCTGCAATCACCATCTCCAAGGTAGTGTCTTTGTATGATGTACCCCAGGGTGTTCCCTCCACTGTAGGCCTTACCTAGTATCCTTGGATGATGTAGCCCAATGCCCATCTCATTGCAGACCTTACCTAGTACCTCCGAATGGTGTTACCTAGCCCATTCCACCACCAGCCTTATCTTATCTTGGAGGATGATGATTTAATGTAATAAAAGTATAAAAGCACATAGTGTTCTCACTAGATAGATTTCATTGACAATGAATCAATAATACTAATGAAGTGTTCATGCTTAGAACTACTCCTAATTGCTCTCAATTTTTCAATATTAATAATATCAAAAATGTTAAATATCATATTCTTATAATGTCACAAATATATTCAAAATAAATGTAAAATAGTTTGTATCTATATTCAAATCAATAATAAAATAGCATTTACAATTCTATGTTAGAATCTTTACATAGCAATATCTTATAATCTTTATAATAACATCTTCTATAAATATAAAGTTATCAATAATGTGAAAGGAAAAGTTTTCTTTCTTATTTAATAAAACATATTACTTTTTTAAAAACACATACCTCATATAATGGACTCCCTTTAATTTCAGGATTTAAGGTCACTTCATATTGGGTGGGCCTTCATTATATGCTAGTTCCTCATGAGCTGTAGTTACTCTTTATTCAAATGGAATGTCTTTTGCTTTTGACTTGCTATTTAATTCCTCCATTTACAATTGACTTTGGTCCACCATTCATACGTGGGAAAAAAATTGGTGGTTTGCATATTATTTTTCTTAATTTCTTCCTTCACATATGGCGACTAACATGTGTTACATATTAATAGGTCATGAACTTTGGATCTCATCCTTACTTACATATTATTTTTCTTCTAACATTTATAAACTCTTTTATGTTACTTTTCTTGCCTCAATGATTGATGTCTCATAATCTTCATGACACATAATGTCCATTGCTATTTGATGTTTCTATACCATATATGCATAAAATTTATACTGTGGTAGGTCCTTGACTTTGTACAGACTATGAATGCTTTTCATAGAGGTGATATTGGTTAATAGTTCTAACAAAATCTTAATTATTTTCCTTCTCGATACAAATAGGATTCATTTGGTGCGGTGATAATAATCAAAATTCATGTTATATGCCTTGCATATGTGATTGCAGACTAGGCTATAAACACTAAATGGAAATCCTTGGATATATTTCTGATCATCATGAGAGATAGTGAATGTATAGACTGCCATGTTGTCATCGATGATTGAACACACAAGTTCATGAATGGAGACTTTATTTGGTGTAAGTGATTTATTTCCCCATTAAAATCTTTATTTATTGTAATTCCACCCCAATAGATGATATCAGTCCATTAGGTTTTTGGTGTCTAGTGTGTTTGAGGAATTAATGGTGACAAGTTCGTGTGACCTTCCATGCACATTCCTTATTTGATCGATTCAATCCTCCACTTTTAATGTTTCCATTTTTAAAGTTCTTATTCATTGTGTTGTTTATTTTGGCATCATCAAATGCTGGTGCATAATCCTTTCATGATAGTATATCATTTGCTAACTCTGATCTCAATGCTGACAATATCAATCAATTACCAATTTCTAAGTCTTCTTGGTCTAACTCTTCGTGACTTCAGTGGTAGAATATCCAAGATTTTTCTTGTTCTATTGTTGTAAATTAATTTATTCTTATGCTAAATTTGTAGCTCAATTAGATTGTTGCAGTATAGTGGCACATGCACATGACTATGCATGCATTTACACCAACTTCTCAATAGCATAAGAAAGCTATATGAGCGAAACAAAGGAAGGATAATAAAGCTAGAAGCCTACACCTGGATAGAAAGACCTTATGAAGCTTTACTGTTCCTTGGGATTTCCCCATAAAATTTTAGGTTTCCCTTGCTATTTTCGAAATAACCTAGACATATCTTTTCTCTCTGAACTTGGCAGTGGGATATTCAATCCATAGAATCTAGCTCTTTCCCTATCTTCTCTGTGCTGCCTTTACCACAACTAGACCAATGATGGACAAATGAATGATGATCTACAAGAAGTTTTGTGAGTAGAGGGTCAAGAAGTTTTGGGAGGAAAAGAGAACATTCCAATCACTACATACTGTCTACCAATGCAACACATATTCTATAGGAAGCTGAGAAAATATGCTCTCCATTACGTGTTGGGGAATTGACTCCACCCATGTTAAATTTTCATCTTCTTCAATTGGAATACAATATTTCCCCAATTTAGAGCACATTTTTTGCATGCAGCTTTTCAAAAAGAATGCCCAAAATGGGTTTTTCCTTTCTCTTGAAGAACATCCAAAAAAGGGAAGTCAAAGTAACACTTGACACTTGAAGGAAGAAAATTTTACTTAGTCTTCACAATCCAAAAATTATAAAGTGATTCAAAACAATTTTGGTTTTGCAGAAATAAAACTAACTCACAAGCTTCCAGGCTACAACATTATCATACTTTATTTGTGTAAGTCCTTGCACCAGAATGAATCTTTGAGAATACGTTTAAAAGTTTTGCTGTAGTTCTACACCACCCAGGGAAATATGTTGGGATACTTTCCCCTAGCAGTAATGTTTTTGAATCTTCCTAAACATTACTTTGAAGATTCATCTTGCTATGATCAATTATTATCATGCACTACTGAATTATTTTAGGATGGAAAGCTATCAAGTCTGATTCAAATATTGCTGCCCCAATGCAATTACTAAATACTTTTGAATATCATTTTTCTACAAATTTTGAACAACCTCATAGGATGACAAGATTGATGCTCTAATACCACTTGTAATGTCCCGTTTAGGGTATTTACTAATTTTCCTTAATTTGTATAAATTTAATTATATTTTCATCTGATATTCTTTTCATTGTTTGATGTTATATATATATATATATATATATATATATATATATATATATATATATATATATATATATATATATATATATATATATATATATATATATATATATATATATATATATATATATATATATATATATGTATTTTTCAAAAGGGTCACCTCCTTTCATAATAATTATATTAATTATACATTAATAAGGCTACTTATATTAATTAATATCACAAGGTGAATTATATTAATAATATATCAAATATTATTATATTATAATACATTTATTAATATAATTTTTATATATTAAAATATATCTTTATTATTTATTATATTGGATTATTCTTTCATTCATTTCATACTTTCATATTGCTATAATAATGCGATATATATAATATGATATTATTATATGATTATAACATAATATTATCTATAAAATATTATCAATTTAATATTATTATTAATATTACTTTATATATAATGCTTATTTATTATTTAAATTATATGTTAAAATGGGGACATCACAATAAATCTGACACTTTGGGCCTATAGAACTACCATTCATACTCCTACATGGGCCACACCCTTTTCTCTATTCTATGATACTAAGGTTGTCCTCCCATTAGAAGTTGAGATCCCCTCATTGCGAGTCTCCTTACATAGGTTGGCAACTAATGAAGACCATATAGCTATGTGAGTGTAGGAACTAGAGACTCTTGATGAACACCGCAAAGTTGCTTTTGATCACATGAGTGCTTATCAGAACTACATGTCTACTCAGTATATCAAGAAAGTTCACCCTCATGAGCTTCAAGTAGGTGAACTTCTACTTAGAGAGATTCCAAAAAATTAGTACCATAGAGATTGGAAGGGAAAGTTTGAACCTAATTGGTTAGGCCCGTACATTAGCACAACAATATTTGGGTCTGATGCTTATCAACCATCTACTCCTGAAGGGGAAGAACTTGCAAAACCTATCAATGTCCTTCATTTGAGGAAGTTCTATGCTTAAAGGCTCATAGCTCAGCTATCTTTTACATATCTATTGATCTTGAGAAAATCCTAATAATTGAAAAAAGCCCTAAAAAAAAATGTCAAGTGGTGAAAACCTAGAAATAGGCACTACTTGAGACCCTTGCACCTATGTCTATCAGTCTCAATCACCCACTTTGTAACACATTTCCTAGCTTGGAATTGTTTCTTGTCCTCGTCACAGGGGCATAGTTACTTAGCCTATTGAGGAGTCCTTGTACATTAGGGTTCTTTGAAAAATCACAAAATAGTGTTTCTCAACACTACCCCCCAACTTGATATCAAGTGTTTCTTAACACTTTTTAGATAGTTTACATACAACCTCAGATGTCTTGCGATATTTCTCACTATTAGGATCAAGTCTTGAAGAAGTGGCCAAGTGACTTACACACACACACACACACACACACACACACACACACACACACTCACACTTAAACATTTGAAATGGTTGAGCTATGATGAAATTTATCTTCTTTGTGTGTTGTCTTTGACAATTTCTTTGCTATGGTTTTCCCTTTCTAATAGTCTTTTGAGGATGTCATGGACTAGAATACTGCGGGCATGGGGTATGTTTTTTTTGTTTTCTTCTTGTGGGTATAATTTGTTTGTCTACAGTGTTTAAAATATTCATGCTTGTCCTGTTTGACTCTTTCACTTACAAATGTATCATCTTTGATTGCTTTTCACAAGATTGCACTTGAGAGTTATCCTAATGCTTATGCCTTGATATAGGTGTAATCTTGCTACATCAAACCTAGGGAATCTAAACACGTAGGCATCTTGACTTACATGTCTGTGATGCTTAGATTGGATTTCCACATTCCTATCGAATATAATCATATTCATATCCTCATAGTTATACTAGTGATGGTTGTATGATCTCATGACATCCCTAATAAATGCTTAATGATGAAATAAGAGTCTAAATGTTATGAATTTCTTGCTAGTAAACCACTTTGCATATTAGCTTGCATTTTAGGTTCATTCTGTAGGTTAGTCTTACATTTTTCCATATGGCGAGAGCTCTCTCTTCATCTTTTCATGGACATATTAGCTAACTTCTTTCATATATTTCTTTGATTTCTTCTCGATTATGTCTTTTCATCTTCTTGATCTTTCACTTCACCTCTTTACTATCCTGTCATCACAAGGGGTTAATCTAAAAATCACATTTGATCTATCCAAGTGTTACATGTTTAAAAAAACCTAAGTTTATATCATACACATGGGAGCTAAACATCATAAATGAGAGAGATCCATGAACACATTAACATGAGAATATCAAAATGAACATAAAAGAAACACATGAGCATGAGCAAGAAACTAAAACATCACATAAAAAATTTAAATGCTGAAACATCCATCAAAATGAGACAAGTACACAAAATCTGTCGATCAAATCTAGTATCTCCTATATATCAATGTGTCATAGTACACATATAAATGTGGGATCCAAAATTTAGATTTCCATCTCAAAAATACATGGAGCACAATCAAAACTATCAAAAACTATTAGCCTTGGCCTATGACTAACTCACATGCTTTGTAGCTAGTGGTGGCCTTGGTGGCGGAGCCTGTCTCTTGTTTGGTTCCTACACCACACCCTCTGATCTCCCAGCTCTCTCTGAGTACATAGGTACTCGTCGGTCTGCAAGGACTACAAAAATGTATACCCCATGATAGTAGGCTGCCCTCACTATCTACCACTCCAACTCTCACTGGGCCTCTACTAAATCATCTCTCAAAGATTGCTCTCATTTGTCTACCTCTACCCATGCATCCACTAGTTGCTGGTTTTGCACAACAATGGTCACTTGAGCTTCCTGTAGCTCAACCTCTGGATCCCAGATCCTAGAATCTCTATCATCCTCTCCCCTCATTAGCTACTTTACTAGTGCCTCTGCTTGCCCCACTCTCTATTGCCTCAGTGGCACCTCCTCCTCCTCCTCCTCCTCCTCCTCCTCTATTGCTTTGTAACCTGAGGGAATGGATGCCTTTTCCTCTAATATAGATATGCTATATCTGCCCCTATATTTGTGACATCTAGATGATAATATCAAGGTGTTTGAACTAAGTTTGCTATCTACCAAATGATTGTCTAATAATCTAGCATGGGAAACTGACCTTATGCCTCATCTGAGTGGAACCAACCATAGATCATCATCTCTATGAAGACTACTTGTCACTTTGTAAACCATCACCATACTTGGCTAATCATGAACCACTCCACTATCTTTGAGTGCCAACCCACCAATGGTCTATTGTACCACATAAAATCTAGCTCCCAAGAGTAAGACCATATGTGAAAATCTCGATATGGTCACTACATGAATGCTATCAACTCATAAAAAATCTGTCGGTAGTAGGTGACATCCCCACTATGGGTTTTTAGTAAAAACCCTATTTATCTAAAGATGTAGAGTTAGCTATGCTCTCGTGGCTGAACCCATGGTCAAATGACAACAATGTGCTCCCATGCCCATATCTGTGCTAGTACTACTCCACATGCCCAAGAGTGAACATCATGGTATAGCACCTCATGTAACTCATGATACATATTAGCAAGTATGGCTAGTCCCCATGTCATCCTATGAGGTTGCACAATCAGATTTACCACCAGTTTTCCCCATCCTAGTGGGAAGCCCTTTTGGCCCCTATCGTTAACCATCTCCTGCATCTTTGCCCTCCCCTCTATCGGGGTATGATCATAGTATACTTGTGACATATAGCCAAACCTTGCATCAACATACCTCACATGGATATCAAAACCTAAAAATGAAAAACAACGATCAAATATAGAGCTCACTGGATCACCATGGCAGGGCACTCAAAGGATGCGATACACATCCTCTAGGCTGATGGTCACCTCTCCAATAGGAAAGTGAAACGTGTTGTGCTCGCTATGCAATCACTTGGCTAGCACAGTCAACAACCCATGGTTCACCTATATGTGGGGCATCCGTGTGACCCACCTTAACCCCATGCTTACTATGGCTACCCTCTCACCATCATCAAAGTGCTATAAAATTCACAACCCCACAACTTTGGGGGCTCTGATGAGAAGGGCCAGAAACACCATTTGCAATGCAAAATAGGAAAGCATCAATAAACATCAATAAACATACAAAATCCTACAAGAAAAACAAAAAGAAAACTATACTGTACTTTCCCCTATATGTAGGCAACATAATATGCTGATTAAATATTATGAAATTTTTTTTACTATACTCGGGTGATACAATTTTTTTGGGTGACATTTTGCACCAATTCGTGCGACATTTGGGTATGGTTCATATGATATAATATAGACAAGTTGTGTGATATGATTTTTCATACAAGGTATCACAATATTTTTTAAAGTATGTGTGTGATTCTTTTTAAAATATCACATGATATTCTGTATTGAACTCCTAAAATGTGCAAAAAAAGCTCATAAATGCTCAAAAAAGTGGTAAAAAGTTGAAAACTAACTAGCGTCTCATAATTAGCTGGCCAATTGTGCAACTAGCTGTGCTCGAAATAGTTTTGGTGAGTCAAAATGTTTACTAAAGCTATGATTCTCTCTTGAGCACTCACAAGCTCTCAAAAATCACAAAAGCCAATATGATTTGAGAATTACACTTGGACCCCTTATATAGCCTTTCGACCTAATTTTGACCCATTTTTCAAATTCTTTAGAATTTTGCAAAAATTGCACCCCTGGCTAATTTTGACATCTTGGATCCATTTTTGGGATCAAAATTGAAATCCAAGTTCATCTTGATAGTCAAAATCTCATTTTAAAATTCTACCTTCTTCTATGCAACTAGCTGACCTTTTGAGGTCTAATCTTTGAATCATCACCAGGGCATCTTCATCTCTTCATGTCTTCACCATTTCTACACTTCATATCTACTCTAATTCACATTTTCATGTCTAAAATCACCTTTCTACTCATTTTGACCTAATTTTCATGCTTTATCCTTTGTGGTCAACTTTGGTCAAACTAGGGCATTTTATTATTTCTATATGGTCACTTTTTGGTTCTAATCATCTATCTGTCATCTTGGACACTGCTATATCTTGATTTACTCATACTTACCTCATTTTTTCATTTCCCTTACCTCATTTCAATTTTGATCCTAAGAGGGTAGAAATACTCAATTATCACTTGCTATAGCTATCAATTTCTTAGGAGCATATGTACGATCTTTTCATTTTCTCTTGATCTATTTGCTTTGCTTAAATGTTAGCATTCTTCTTGAATTCTAATATCATCTCTATCCTAGTGTTCAGTACTATTTCTATCAGGCTGTACATTCAGGATTGTTTATCTCTTTTTGTACTTCGTTCTTCATTCTTCAGATATCTCTATCTATTGCTACCTAGTTGGCTTGTATTTTCTTTGACCTAATATATTCCCATATTTATCACACATTAATCAAAGAGGGGAAAATATAATCACCTAAAAATGGTCATCTAGACTACTAGCCCCCTTCTTAGCATTTTGGCTAATTTTATTAATCATTTACCTAGGTCAAATTACTAATAATCAATTCATTTGATTATACCCTATAGTTTGACTATACTATCCTAAGCTCATTATTTAATTAAAAGAACATGTCCCCTTTTAATTAAATAAAAGTCTCCTTTCTTCTAACCCACTCAATGTGCACACATTAAGCCTTATTTCTAATTTGCAAATTAAAAGAAAAGGCTTTGTGACTTTTGTCTTAAATGGGAAGTCAACTTCTATTTTATTGGTTGACTTGCTTATGCACATGGATCAATCTTATTTTTAAACTCCACCCTTGATCTTCCATCATGTTGATCTTGATCTCTACCATCTATATGACTTTAAAAGAAAGAGCTCTCCCCTTGTCAAAGGATCCATCTTTTGAGTATTGTTTTTTTAATTTTTTTTATCAGTATCTTTTGAGTATTATTATGCTGCAAGTTTTCTAACAGGTTTCTTTGGAGCTTTGTGAAGAACTTCTCATCCCTTGTTTCATTCTCTCATCCATCACATACTAGCTTAAGATCATATGGCATTTTAATATAGTTGCATGTAGTTTAGTCCTCTTTTGCAATAGCTTAAATCATATAGCTTAATAGTTGGATTTGTAACACTTTCATTTTTATCACTATAGCTGCATTTTTCATATTCATATAGCTTAATCTACATTTGCATTGCATCCTTGAGGAACTCCTTATGGACATTTTTATTCTTGCATCTCATCTTTGGAACCTCCCATTGCATGTTTTACTAGCAAGAAGAGTATCTCTAAGGATTAGCTAAGAGCCTTCATATTCAAATCATACTCTCTTGAACTCTATGGATAGGGAGCTCTAAGAAGACATCCAAGCATTCCAAACTCATGGAATCACTTGGATAGAAGGGTTTAGAGTGTGACACGAATCTAGTGTACAATTGTGTATGGTTATCTTTCTACGGATGTTGTATCTACTATTTTCACATCATAAAATTAAATAAAATATTTAGAGTTGTTTTAATTGCATAACTAATTCACCACCCCCTCTTCTCACATATCTTGGTGGACTTTAATTTCAAACAATTGGTATCAAATTTGAAGGAAAATCTTAATAGCTTAAAGAGATCTATGGCACATTTTAGTAAAGAAAGTTCAATTTTTTTGGGAGTTAATTATGATAGTTGGAAGGAAAAGATGAATACACATCTACTAAGCATGGGTCCAAATTACCAGTTAATTACTATGAAGAAAAATAATGTGATTGAAGAAAAAGATCTTGATGGTTGTGAAGGAAAAGAGAATGATACATTCATGTTCAATATACTTGCTAGAGAGGCACTATTATCAACTATTCTTGAAACTAAATTTGGTAACATAAAATATTTAAGACTTGTTCATGATATTTGGAATACTTTGCTAAGTATAATTGATAGTGATAAATATGCCCAAAAGGTTAGATTACAGAGTTGGATATGCTTATTCAAGATCCTCAGATGATGGAAAATAAATCTATAAGAAGTTATTTTGGTAGAATAGAAGAGATTGTTATAGGAATTAAGACTTATAGGGAAGAGAACTTAGAAGATGAAGTTGTATGAAAGATATTGAAGACATTGACACATGCTTACAAATAGAAAACACAGATGACTGAATAAGTTTTTCCCTACACATATGAGTTTACAAGAGAGACTCTTCTTGGGAGATTACAATCAAATAAAATTTGGATGAGACAAAGTGGAGAGTTGGCTAGAGCTTAAATAATTTTCAGTTCACTAAGTTTCAAACCTATGTTGACAAGGAGTGCTAGTACAAGTAGAGATTATGCTAGTAGTAGCTAAACAAAAGTGGATAAAGATAATAAGATTGGAGAATAACTTGCCCTACTTATGAAGAGAGAGCCTAAAGGTATACAAATATTTAAGTGTTGGACTTGTAATGAATTTGGTCATTATTCATCTAAATCTCATAAGCGAGTAAATAGGTTTACAAAGCCCTATAAATCAAGAATGCCTAAGGATTTCCTTTTTGTTGATGAGTCCGGTAAAGATTTTGATTCTAAAGTAGAAGAATTCTTGAGTGAAAGTGATGATGAAATAAGATTTATTGATATTAAGGATAAAGCCCTAAAAAGGAGGAAGTTAAAGAGGAAGAAATATAAGTATTACAAGTTGAAAAGAATAAATTTGATTGGATTATAGACAATGGTTGTTCCCATCACATGAATAGAGATATGAACATGTTTTTTGAATTCAATAGCTATGCTAAAGGAGTAGTTAGAGATAGAAATAATGCATCCTACCACATACAAGGAAAAGTATCTATTATACTAGACAGAAAGAATAACACTAATGATGTTTACTTTGCAAATGGTTAGAAACATAATCTTTTGAGTGTTGGACATCTAGTTGACAAGGGATATAAATTGTAGTTTATAGAGAAGACTTGAATTATCAAGGATAGAGATCATAAGTTGATTGGTACTGGTACAAGGACAAGAGGCAATGTATTTAGTTAAAGCCTATTGGGATGACATGCTTAGTTGCAAAAGTGGATGATAGTTGGTTATGGGATAAGAGATTTTGTCATATCAACTTTGATAACATTATGGAGGTCAGTACTACATTTGTAGTTAGATATATTCCCAAGATTGTGAACCCTACTAACATGATGTGTAAATAATGCATAATAGAAAAATAGAAGAAAAGTTCATTTCCAAGCAAGAAATTTACCACTTCAGTGAAATTGGAGATTGCACACACAGATTTGAGAAGTCCTATAAAGACAATAGCATTCTATGGTGAAAGATTATTTATGATTCTTGTTGATAATTTTAATAGAATGATGTGGGTAGCATTTCTTAGAGAAAGATATAAAGCTTTTGAGATATTCAAGACATTCAAGAGTAGATTTGAGAATGAATCTTGTTTGAAGATTAGATGCTTGAGATTTGATAAAGGATGATAGTTTACTTCAAATGATTTTAATAATTTTTGTGAAGATAATAGTATAAAGAGACAAATTTTAGACCTTAAGACACCTAATTATAATGGGATAACATAAAGGAGAAACATAACAATAATAGAGGCAATAAGAACTATGATTCTTGAAAATAATGTATCAAAAATATTATGGAGAGAAGTGGTAAACACAATAATATACAATATATGTTGATATTGTGGTGACTAATCATGTAGTGGGGTTTATGTTGTGGTGCCTTCTCGAATAGTTGCTAGAGGTGAGAGGTAGTAGTCCCAAACCTCCAGCCAATGCATAGCGACAAATTTTTTTTGTGCTTTTTCGGGAAAAGAAAATTGGAAACATTGTAAAAACCCTAAACTGGTCAATTTTAGAGGTTGCCTTAAAATGCTATTATAAGAGGTTGAGATGCATAATGAATTGTAATGTTGGTGAACATTTTTTGTGGATAATAGAAAGGTTGAAGGCTGTGTAGGTGGACGTAGCCCAAGTTTTGGGTGAACCAAGTTAAACCTATGTGTTATCTGTGTTCTTTGCATTTTCTTTTATTGTTTCTGCATATAACTATTTATTCTTATATTGCTTCGGATCTATCAAACCCTAAAACTATGAACATAGCACATATCAAACAATGCACAAGTAAGACACCTTATGACCTTTGGTTTGGACATACACCTTCTGTGAAATATTTTAGAATCTTTGGAAGCAAATGTTATATTAAAAGAGATGGTGATATTGGAAAGTTTTGTTCAAGAAGTGATGAAGGTATATTCCTTGGATATTCATTGAAAAGAAAAGCTTATAGATGTTTTGATTAGAGATGTAAGACTATTTTTTCAAGCACTAATGTGAGAGTTCATAAAAAGTTTAGAATTCAATAAAGGATATTTGATTGTAATTCTGATGAAGAGTATAATCCAAGAACTAAGAAGGATAGTTGAGAAAGAATTATTTTATGAAACTGACAATAATTTGCAGACTAAAATTCAAAGAGAAGAACATAGACTAGAGTAGAGAGAAGACCCTAGATATGAAGTGAGAGTAGAAATCAGAGTTGAGATAGTGATACCTAACAAAAATTTGATAAAGAACCATCCTGCTAAATTGATTATTGAAAGCAAAGATAAATGAGTAATGAAAAGAAACAAGGTACAAGAAGAACTATGCTTAATTTCTTAGGTTAAACCTAGAATGAAAATGAAGCTTGTAAAGATGATTATTGGATAAAAGTTATGAAAGAAGAACTAGATCAAATTGAAAAGAACAAGACTTGGAAATTGGTTCCTAGACCTAAGGATAATAATGTTAGTGGAATTAAATAGGTATTTAGAAACAAGATGAATGAATACAAATCAATATTGGTATGTAAAGGTTATCCACAACAAGAAGGAATTGATTTTGAAGACATCTTTGCATATGTTTCTAGATTAGAGGTAGTAAGAATGTTTTTGGTAAACTTAGTTGAAAAAAACTTTAAATTTTATCAAATGGATGCCAAGTTAGCTTTTCTAAATGGAGATCTTGAAAAAGAGGTATACATTGACTAGTCTGATGGCTTTCATTTGATAGATGAAGATGATATGGTTTTGTAGATTGAAAAAGACACTATATGGACTAAAACAAGAACCTAGAGAATAGTATGCAAGATTGGATAAATAGTTGACAAATTTGGGGTTTGTAAAAGGTAATATTGATAGTAAACTATATTTGAGAAAGAATGATAAAGAACTACTAATTATTTTAGTATTTTTCTATGACATAATATTTGGAGGAAATGATGAAGTAAGTGAGCCAATTCCATAGGAGATGAAGGAGGAATTTGAAATGAGTATGATTGGTTAGATGAAGTACTTCTTGGGATTGTAGATTGTATAGAAAAAAGGTGGATTTTTTATATCACAAGCTTCGTATATTAAGGCCAATTGAAGAGATTTGTATTGAAAAGTTGCAAACCTATTAGAAATCCTATTGTATCTAGATGTGAATTTCTAGCAAAGATGAATCTCCTACCATTGAATAGAAAAAGTATAGATTTATAATTGATGGATTGCAACATAATACACATAATAGACTTGATATAGCTAATGTATTTGGAATTGTGGCATGATTTCAAGTAGATTCTAAAGAGACACATTATGCAGTAGTAAAAATAATTTTTAGATATTTGAAAGGCACACCTAATTATGGATTATGGTATGCTAGATCGCATGATTTTACTTTATGTGCATACACTGATGCAAATTTGATAGGAAGTGTAGATGAAAGAAAGAGTACAAGTGGTGGTGCATCCTTCTTATAAGGAAGATTGGTTTCATGGCTAAGAAAGAAACAAGATTGTATTTCACAGAGTATGCTAAAAGAAAAGTATGTAGCAACAACAAATAGTGTTCTAGGATAGAGTATTTGAACACCTTGGGATACGTGTAATTGTTGAAAAAATAGGAGTATGTAATTGAGCCATCATTTTGGTGAACTAGGAGGTGTAAATTGGCTAGATGAATGTAATTGTAATTTAGAGCATTCAAAAAAAAGAATCAAGTCAAAAGGCCCCACGGTTTGAAAGTTATCTCACTTTTTCGGGTTTTGGAGACCTCCTAAGAATGCTTCAAAGTCAGGTTAGGGGCATTAAATGAACTCAAAAAGGGTCAAAAATGAGGGATGAGCGAATCTGGTCCATATGGCTATAAAGCACTTCAAGAGCTTTCCAAAAATGTAAATGGTTCGTCAATTGGAGCTACGGTTCAAAAGTTATGCCTCCCAAAAGTTTGGTTACCATTTCTAGATTCTTCTAGATTTGCGTCAACTTCTAATGTAGCTTCTGGAGCCTTCTATTTGGTCAGTGGATGCCTACTAGCACTTTCTAGAATGTATTCCTAGTCCTTAACCCTTTGAGGTCTATTTAAAGACACTTCTGGCATTGTAAAAGGCAGTTCGGAGTGGAGTTTGAGAGGAGGTACTGAAAGGAGAAATTATCTCAAGATTTATGTTATTGTAAGCCCTTAGGGCATGTTTTGAAGTCTATTTTCTCTGTACTGAATGTACTAGCTTATTTTAACAGTAAATACAATTTCCCTTTTCCTGTTGTGTCCATTCTGTGTTTGGGTTGTGTCCCCATCAAGTGGTATCAGAGCATACCTTTGTTAGTGGTAGCAGAGCATGCCCTCCATCAGTGGTATCAGAGCAGGTTTTCCTGAGTGTGTAGACAGAGCACCGACTGTGAGGTAGTTTGCACCAGGACTGTATGGTTGTGGGTTTGAGTTAAGAAAATGCCTCCACAAAGAAAGCAAGGTGGAAGGGCCAGAGTTGTTAATCCTGAGGAGGTTAGAGCCCTCCAAAGGCAAGTACAAGAATTGCAGGAGGAGCTTCGTAGAGAAACAAATATTGTCGCAAGTGACGACAGTGAGGATGACAATGAAGAAGAAGAAATTGGACCAGAAGGGGAATTTGATAGGGAAGTTCTAAATCAAGCAGAGGAAAGGCTTTTTAGAGCCATTACTAAATTTGGGAAAAAACCTACAATTGATGTGGGTGTATTTTTAGGAAATCTAAAACCAGATGAGTTGATTGACTGGATCAATGAACTGGAAGAATACTTTGAGTATGAGGATATTAGGGAACCAAATAGGGTTAAGTTTACAAAGGCCAAACTGAAAGACCATGCCAAAATCTAGTGGAAAGAGGTTCAATTGGAAAGAAACAGAAGAGGAAAGGAGAAGATCACAAGGTGGGATCACATGGTGGCAAATTGAAGAAGCAGCTCATTCCTGTGGACTACGAGCTTGATTTGTTTAAGAAGATGCATGGGCTAAAGCAAGCAGGAAGATCAGTCCAAGAATATATAGAGGAGTTTTATCAACTTTTGATTAGAGTAGGGTATACAGAAGCAAATAAGGAGAAGGTTTCTCGTTATATCAGTGGGTTGTGACCTAGCATCTAGGAGGAATTAAGTTTGGTAAGAATGACCACCGTTGAAGAGGCATATCAATTTTCCCTACGAATTAAAGAAAAGTTGAATAAGAGGTTTGAAGGGAGACAAAGAGGGCATGGTCAAGGAGGAAGGGGAAGTGGTAGGTCATCTGGAGGTTGAAATGAAACCCAAAAGAAAAATGAAGATGTGGGTACTAGCAGGAACCAGAGGAATGAGGGTTTTAACTGCTCCCATGATCAAGACTTTGGATATCAGAGAGGAAGAGGTAGAGGACATGGACAAGGAAGAGGAGGCTTTTGTTTTACCTGTTTCCATTGTAATGAAGAAGGTCATCGTGCCTTTGAATGCCCTCAATGACAAGGAAGGACAGATAGGAGAGCTGAGGGTCAAGCTAGGGTTGCTCATGTGGATAAGGATGCAAAATCATCACATTCAGAGGATGCAAAAAGAGGAGAGACCTTGGTGAATGAAAGGGTCCTACTAAGTGGTGAGATTGAACCAGGGCAAAGGAGGAGTTTTGTTCATACCAGATGCAAGTGTAAGGATAAATGTTGTGACGTGATCATTGATGGTGGTAGCACTGATAACTTGGTATCAGAAGAGATGGTCTCTAAGCTAAAGCTCAAGAGGGAGAGACATCCTTAGCCCTATCGGATTGCTTGGGTAAAAGATGATCATAAGGTCTTGGTAAGTGAAACATGTCTTGTGAAATTCAAAATTGGGAGTTACCATGATGAAGTTCTCTGTGATGTTATTCCAATGGATGTTTGCCATCTATTATTGGGTAGACCATGGCAGTTTGATAGACATGTAGTACATGATGGTCATGCAAACACATACTCGCTAACAAAGGATGGAGTTCACCACAAACTGAAGCCCATGAAAAAGGAAGGTGAAAAGGTATGTAGTAGTGCTAGGATTTGTCTTGTTGATGGAAGAAAGATTTTAGATGGAATGAAACATCAGTGTATGTGCTATGATTTGATTCCTAGGAAAGAAAAAGAAGGTAGTAGTGAAATACCACTTGAAGTCTTAGATTTATTAGGTGAGTTTGGAGATATTATCTCTGATAATGTTCCAGAACGATTGCCACCAGTAAGGCAAATCAGTCATCAGATAGATCTAATTCCAGGAGCTAGTTTGCCTAAAAAGGCTGCTCATTGGATGACTCCTACTGAAACAGAGGAGCTAAATAGATAGGTTCAGGAGCTATTGAGGAAGGGCTTGATTCGGGAGAGCTTAAATCCATGTGCAATACCTAAAGTACTCACACCAAAGAAGGATGGAGAGTGGAGGATGTGTATAGATTCTCGAGCTATAAATAGGATAACCATCAAGTATCAATTTCCTTTGCCAAGAATGGAGGATCTTATGGACTGCTTTAGTGGAGCTCAGTACTTCAAAAAGATAGATCTCAAGAGTGGCTATCATCAAATATAGATTTGAGAAGGAGATGAGTGGAAAACAGCCTTCAAGACCAAGGAGGGTCTTTATGAGTGGTTATTCATGTCTTTTGGATTGACAAACACCCCAAGCACCTTCATGTGGCTTATGAATGAGGTACTTAAGAAGTTCTTGGGAAAATTTTCTATTGTCTATTTGGATGATATTTTAATTTTCAGCAAGACCTTGGAAGAACATTTATTGCATATTCGTAGTGTCCTTGAAAGGTTAAGGGAAGAGAAACTGTTAATTAATTTGAAGAAGTGTATCTTTGCAAAAAGGGAGTTAGTCTATTTGGGGTTTGTTATATCACCTAAAGGTCTCAAAATGGATCCAGAGAAGGTAAAAGCCATCTTGGAATGGCCTACTCCAAGGTTTGCTACTGAGGTAAGATCATTTCATGGTCTGGTTTGTTTTTACAGGAAGTTTATTAAGAATTTTAGTGGCATATGTGCACCCCTAACTGACACAATAAGAGGGGATAGAAAAGAGTTCAAATGGACTGCAGCAGTTGCGAGAAGTTTTGAATTGCTAAAGAAGAAGGTGATAGAACAACCTGTGTTGGCACTTTTAGATTTTAGAAAGGTGTTCCAGGTGGATTGTGATGATAGTGGTAGTGCTATTGAGGCTGTATTAAGCCAAGAAGGTAAGGCTATTACATATTTTAGTGAAAAATTGAATGATGCAAAGAAGAAGTATTCTGTTTACAATCAAGAGTTCTATGCAATTGTTTAGGCCTTAAAGAAATGGAGGCATTATTTGTTGCCAAAGGAATTTGTTTTGTATACTAATCATCAGGCATTACAATACCTAAATAGCCAAGGTAAATTTAATTAGAGGCATATGAAGTGGGTAGAGTTCTTGCAGAGTTATACATTTGTGTTGAAGCATAGAAGTGGAAAATCTAACAGGGTTGCAGATGCACTAAGTAGGAGACAGTTGTTGCTTATAGTAATGCAGGTTGAAGTAGTTGGGTTTGATGAACTCAAGAATTTGTACCCTGAGGATCTTGATTTTGCTGAAGCATGGAAAGATTGTAAAGAGCCTGTTGCTATAGATAGAACCAAGTGGTTAGACTATTTGATTCAGGATGGCATGTTGTTCAAGGGTAGTCAATTGTGCATTCCAAGAAGTTCCATGAGGGAAAATTTGATTAAGGAGAAACACAATGGAGGGATGGCAGGACATTTTGGTCGAGATAAGACCATTTCCATTCTTAGAGAGCATTATTTTTGGCCTCAGATTTCACAAGATGTGAAGAAGTTTGTATAGAGTTGCTAGGTTTGTCAAGTTGCCAAGGGATTTAGTCACAATACTGGGCTATATCAACCATTGCCTATCCCATCAAGGCCATGGGAGGACATAAGTATGAATTTTGTTCTTGGATTTCCAAGGACACAAAGGGGTAATGACTCAGCATTTGTGGTGGTTGATATGTTCTCCAAAATGGCACATTTCATTCCATGCCACAAGACTCATGATGCTGTCCATATTGTAGACTTATTTTTTAGAGAGGTGGTAAGACTACATGGTCTTCCAAGGAGTATAGTTTCTAACAAAGATACTAAATTTGTGGGGTATTTCTGGAGGACATTGTGGAAGAAGTTGAGAACAGACTTGAAATTCAGTTCCACACATCACCCATAGACTGACGGCCAAACAAAAGTGGTAAACAGAAGTCTGGGCAATTTGCTGAGATGTTTAGTTGGGGATAAGCCCAAGGGATGGGATTTGATTCTACCACAAGCAGAGTTTTCTTACAATAACTCTATAAATAGGAGTAGTGGAAAATCACCATTCCAAATTGTATATGGAAGTAGCCCAAGGACTGCACCAGAATTGAGGAAGATAGAGCAAGGGGAAAGGAAAAATGCTGAAGCTGAAGAATTTGCTGAACATATCAAGCGTCTACATGAGGAGGTTCAAGCACACATTACCAAGATGAATTAAGAGTATAAAGCTAGGGATGATCAAAGGAGAAGACATAAGGAATTCCAAGTAGGGGATCTAGTCATGGTGCACTTACGAAAAGAAATATTTCCAGCCGGTACTTACAACAAGCTGAAAATGAAGAAATTTGGCCCCTGCAAAATTCTGAAGAAACATGACTGAGGAAATGCATATGAGATGGAGCTGCTAGATGGTGTTCACATTTCTCCTATTTTCAACATTGAAGACTTAATAGAGTATCATGATGATGGTGCAGATGAGGAGCTGGCGTTAGAGCAATGCCCAATTCCTGCTCCTAAGAAGGAGATAGAAGACATTCTAGATCATCGTGTGGGTAGAAGTACCAGAAATAGGCAGTATGAAGAGTACTTGGTCAAGTGGAAAGGATGACCGATCGAGGACTCAACTTGGATTTTAGCAGCTGAGGTTTTCCATTTGGGATTTCCTCTACCATTCATAAAGTGATAGGGTCACATTTCAATCTACCTTGGGTGTCTGATGCAGGAGCATCCAGAGGTATAAGGGCAATCCTGTGTCACCCAAAAGAAAATGTACTTAGACTTAGTTTTCATTTCTGGATACACATTTGGGTCAAATAAAGGTTCCAACTCTCACAGTTCCACTATCAGTGTTCTTGGATAGAGTATTTGAACACCTTGGGATACGTGTAATTGTCGAAAAAATAGGAGTATGTAATTGAGCCATCATTTTGGTGAACTAGGAGGTGTAAATTGGCCAAATGAATGTAATTGTAATTTAGAGCATTCAAAAAAAAGAATCAGGTCAAAAGGCGCCACGGTTTGAAAGTTATCGCACTTTTTCAAGTTTTGGAGACCTCCTAAGAATGCTTCAAATTCAGGTTAGGGGCATTAAATGACATCAAAAAGGGTCAAAAAATGGGGGACAAGCGAAGCTGGTCCATAGGGCTATAGAGAGCTTTGAGAGCTTTTCAAAAATGTAAACGGTTCGTCAATCGGAGCTACGGTTCAAAAGTTATGCCTCCCGAAAGTTCAGTTACCGTTTCTGGATTCCTCTAGATTTGTGTCGACTTCTAACGCAGCTTCTGGAGCCTTCTATTTGGTCAGTGGATGCCTACTAGCACTTTCTAGAATGTATTCCTAGTCCTTAACCCTCTAGGGTCTATTTAAGGACATTTCTGGCATTGTAAAAGGCAGTTCAGAGTGGAGTTTGAGAGGAGGTACTGAAAGGAGAAATTATCTCAAGATTTATGTTATTGTAAGCCCTTAGGGCGTGTTTTGAAGTCTATTTTCTCTGTACTGAATGTACTAGCTTATTTTAACAGTAAATACAATTTTCCTTTTCCTGTTGTGTCCATTCTGTGTTTGGGTTGTGTCCCCATCAAGTGGTATCAGAGCATACCTTTGTTAGTGGTAGCGGAGCATGCCCTCCATCAAGTTATGCCCCAACCCACTCTTGAGTAGTTGATGCATAAATCCTATTAGTCCAGTGATAAAAAAGCAGTATTTCTTTTGTATGGACTAGATGCTTGATGCTTCTCCTATGGGGCAATATCTGTGTTTGAGTTGAGTCATGAAGGAATCTTGGTACTAGTATTTAATAGTGTCTTTAGACATTTGAGCTTTTTAAAGATCATTCTTTGAGAATTGACATAATGATACCTTTTTCATTGATGTCAATGGGGGAGGGAATAATACATGAAAAACATCCTTTGGTATGCATGCTTTGGAGAGAGATGAGTATATTATACCTAATATACTCTTTGTGGGAGAGATATGCTTAAGGGAGAGATTCATGTTGATTGATGAAGATGATTTGATTGATGAAGAGGATTTGAAAAGATGTGAATATATGGAGAAGATTAACACCTTCCTTGTGCATGGTGATATTCATGGAATACATGAATGAGAGAGCAATTACAACAGAGATATATTTGTTATTCATGAAAATTAGTTTTTTTACATCTATGTTGCCATCAATGCAAAAGGGGGAGATTTTTAGGAGGAATGTTGATGATACTCCTATGGGGAAGTATCCTAGTAGTGTTGTAGACATGATTCAATGATTATATGTTGCATTCATGATAGAGGTTTTCATTGATGTCAACATACTATTTGATCTATGAAGATGGACAACACAACATACATAGTTTAATTCCATGTAGTTTGGGGATTGAATATCTGATTATGTGCACTTGGGATTATGTTCTAAAACATGTCTAGATGTTATAATTAAGACACATATGGAAATAAGAAGACTAGACAAATTTATGAAGTTTGGTAAAGGCATCTTTCAGACATAAATTATACATTTTTCATTGATTTCTATTTTATTGGCATCAATTGGGTAGGTTTTGATGCATATAGGAGGCCTTTGGCCTAGTACATTTCTATAGGCATTACTTTCTTGCAGTTGAGTTAAATTCAAACATACCTTATTTTATGAGATTTCACCTACAAAATTATATTGAATCATTGTCTAAATTGGTCCAAACCACCTTTTTAAATCTACAATTGTTTGAGTTATGCTATGCCCCTATTTGTGTTATTATTATAATTAATTTCTTCATTAGGGGTTTTATAGACACGATATCTTAATTTGACATTAGCTGCCACAACTTTTTAATTTGGTTTCAAATGGATATTTTGTACCAAGAAAGGTTGGGTTTAGTGAGTAATGATGTTTGGATTTTATCTCCTAATAGAGACACAATCTGGTTGAGAAAGTTGAGACAAAGGTTGAAGACATGTTGAAGATGGCTTGGTTAATCATGCATGATCAATTTTTCATTGTATGGAAATTTTTGAAGACTCTGAGCTGAAATATTGCTTGTAATTGTGAAAAGGTGTAATATTTTAACGTAATGTGTAATGCAATATCTTAAGTTGGTCCTATAGTATGATTGTAAATTGGAAAAGCCTCAAGGCTAACTCAATAATTTGAGGACTTTGCATAAAGGAAAGATTTTTTACTTGGTTGTAGCCATTAGTGAGAATATTTTTATGATATGTAAAATTATCAGTGAGATCCAATGTGAATAATGTGAGTATGATATGTGGTCATACCTATTTGATGTATTGTTTGAGCCTAAATGTGAATATCTTTTGGATCAAAACAAAGATTGGTGCAATTGAGGCATGAAACATTTACAAGGAATTATATTTGGCAAGATAAGTTGATGTACACTTATATTATTTAGTGAGGATAGTATTGATTCTATTTGGACAGTGGGTCCTTCTATCTTCCTTTCAACTCCTAACAGGGTTGGCACAACTCCTAACAAGGTTAGAATCTCCTAACATGGATTTAAAATCTCCTAATAGGGACTAATACATACTGATTGTATTGTATAGACTCCTATTAGTCCATCATTTCACAAGGAAATTTTATATTAGTACATCATTTTGTGGGTACCATCCCCATTGGGGTTTCCCGTTGATCTAGGGTTTCCCTAGTTAATAAATATAGTGTTATTATGTATGGTTATCTTTCTATAGTTGTTTTATCTACTAGTAGCATGTTTCAAAATTAAAGAATATATTACGAGTTGTTTTAATTGTATAACCAATTCACATCCCCCTCTTAGTTATATTGGTGGACTTTACTTTCTAACATGTACTTCATAACTTGGGTAATCTAGCTAGCTCTTTTTTCAATAATATCACTACTTAATAGAGATTATTTGATACTAGGATGAGAAACCATTAGAAGTATTTTGTTGTTAGAAGCCATATGACTAAACTCTTTAAGGCTCTTGACAATATCAAGAACATGCTTTAAAATAAAGTCATATTGTTGATCATACTCCTCCGAACCTTTTCTAATAAAAGAAATAGGTTTCTTGTAACCTTGACCCTTTTGCTGGACCAAAATTATAGAGACAACATCTATGACACAATAGGAATACATAATAAAGTCTTTAGAAAAAAATAGGACTTGCCAATGTAGGAGAAATACATAATGCTTCTTTCATAGCTTTAAAAATACACTTAGCCTCTTGGGTCAAGTTGAAAACTATATTGTTCTTCAACATAGTTGTTAATGGTCTTAATAAGCTAGCAATATCAAGCATGAAATACCTTACAAAATTGATCTTGCCAATGAAACTTTGCAATCCCTTCTTATGACTTGATATAGGAAGCTCTAAAATGCTTGAATTCTCCTAGGATATATCGTTGTTCCATTATTTAAGACTATATAGCCAAGAATCTAAACTTCATGTACAACAAAATTTATTTGGGTTAAGAGAGATACCAAACTCTCTACATCTTTCTAAAACATGCCTGCGACGAATAATATGTTTATCAACCTTTTTGTTGTACATTGTTGTATTATCTAAGTATACAAGAATTGTCTTGTACATTAGACTTTGTAAATCCATGTTCACAGCTTTATGAAAAATAACCCCAACATTTGACAAACAAAAAGCTATACTCTGGTAAGTCATTGTCCCCAAATTTTTAGTAAAGGTTTTAATAAAGTAATCATCATCATTTACAAAAATCTAGTTATAACTAGAATAATCATCAAGAAGGAAAAATGTTCAATCCTAGTGATGGGGAGCTTCTTCAACTAAGAGCTTTCTAGCTCTTCCTAGGCTACTCCTAGCCCACTATAGGGTCTTCTCTCCTAACCCTAACTTAGAATACCCCTCTACAATCTCCTTTCTCTAAGAAACTCACTCCCCAATTCAAACTTCAATGCCATTCTCCTAATTCACCCAATATGCATCCTTTGGCCTATATTTCCAAAACTTCCCCAAAAGTATCGAGTGCCTCAAAAGAAAGATTTTACCTTCCTACTAAGATTCTTGACTCATTCTCCATCATTCTAAACCATTCTTCCAAGTTTCTCTCACCCAAAACACCAAATTGACTAGTTAGGCCTTATAGCCCTAAAAGCCCCTATTAGCTCTCTTAGCACTAGTACAATTGACCCCATTTTTAGACCAAAATTTTTGACCATCTATTAAAATAGGGTCAAATTGGTCAGAATAGGCAAGGAAAAAGTCTTTTTTTTAAAATCCATGCCCGTGTTGGTAAAAATTTTGACCACCACTAAGTGTTGGTCAAAATTTTGACCACCACTAAGTGTTGGTCAAAATTTTGACCAACATGAGCTTGTTATGTTAACATTAAAAAAGTTCTATTTTGTGCACCCTAATTCATTGTTAATGTGTCAAGGGGTTTGGCTAATGACCAAGGGTAAAAGAATTGAACAACACTAGGTCATTTTTGTTGAGGAGAGGGGCAAAGAAGGCCACTTCTGAAATGTGGCATATCATTTTTGTTGAGACCACCAGCATTGTCATGCTCATCTGCTGCTCTGCCTACTTTGTCTCGCACACACAAAACTCTGGTTTTTTTTATCGAATTAGAGTACCATATATGATATTTTACATCTCAGAAAAAAGTATGGTTCTATGTTTTCATACATATTTGTCCTTTGATAAAAAAAGATCGATCTTCTCTATTGACCTATAATAGATTGTGGTGAACCTTTCCAACTATGATTTCCTAGTCATCAACACTTAGTCAATTGACTCAAGCTTTTAGTTCAATGTACCTTATATGTAGAGACCTCACCAAATTCCATTAACTAGTTCATTTGGGTGCATACACGGAGATGAATGTGGGTATCTTTCTTTCAACATGTTTTTTCTTTCCATTAATCTCTCATTGATTGTTCACTGAGTAATTTCAAACAATCCCTATTCTTTCCTGAATTCTTTGTCTTGAAACTGATTGTGGGTAGAATTTATTAGAGATTATCCTTGCAGTGTATCATGGTTATGATTGCTATACTCTTATAAAGCTTTTGAATTCACCTCTATAATATCTTGTACATGGCGATTCCCTTTGATTCATAAATTTTGAATAATGACTTCCCAAATTGATAATGATTCTTTGTCATCTTTTTTTTTTGGTCCCTTTTCCTTATAATTGCTTCAAGTTTATAATAACAACATTCTACATCTTGAAAACTTCTTATGATCATATCTAGAGAAGAGACATCTAAACAATGTCATGTGTCAACAACTGTATTCCAAGTTTCACTCAGAGGGGAGTACACCCAATTGATCATCTCATAACTACTAAATGAGAGCTTTGGGATAAGCTATAAGCATCCATCAAAGCATAAAGGATTTTTTCAGATAGTGTAGATGAAGTAGTATCATTTGCCTTGGGAGACATGCTTGCAAAATGGAAGCATAGATAAGTCATGTGAACTATTTGACAGGATACCTAAACGTAATGTGGTCATCAAAAGCCATGGTTGCTAGATATGCACAAAATAGATATATTGAGAGAATATATTTGTTTTAGTTGCAACTGCCTTGGTAGACATGCATGCAAAATGTGGAATGATAGGTAAGGCTTTTGAACTATTTTATTGACCACCTCCATGAAATGTCGTCTAATGGAAGGCCAATATTGTAGGATATGCATATTGTCCTAGTAAGAACCAATAGCAATATCACATTCAAAAATCCAAGAAAATCCATAATGCATACTAGTTCTATTTTACTTTTAGGTGTACAAAACTAAAAATCCTTATATAAAAGGAACACTATTTTAGAAATAGGAATTGTTAGGTTGTGTCTAAGAGCAGATTAAATCAGCATGATTTTTTATGTAGTCCAACAATATTAGTTTGCAATTGTAGACATCAAAAACAAAAACAAAAAATGTTGGTAGAATAAGTGAAAACGAGAAACCTTTCAGATGAAATGTCCATCGTAGTTGGCACAGTTGTTGAGTTAATATCCATATCTTTTGCTGCTTCTCTACTTTTCATTCATACAAATTAGTAGAATTGAATAATGTTAGTCCTTAACTTATGAAAAATCCACAAGCAAGAGAGTTGCAAAGATGCCTTACTCTGGGATGGTTGGTTGTGTTTCACTTCCACCACTCCTTTCATCTCCACTACCCTTCTTTTTTCTTCTTGATCTTCATTTCAACACCAAATCTCATTACATACAGTTGTCTAGTTCATCAAATTTTACAATGAAAGATAGAAAAAGTGACAAAAAATTGTAACTTCCTCTATTTCCTGACCCATTTGGATGATCACCATCATTATTATCATCATTATTATCATCATGTCTCCCATTTGCAGAATCACCATCAGCATGATGTTTCTTTTTGACTCATAAGATCATCATCTAGGAAGACCACTTCCAACTACACGGTATGGCTAAGGAATATGGAAACTTAAATGTTTCAGTATTGAGTGGTACTTTGGGTTCTAAATCTTAACAACACTCTTCATATTTTGAGAAACTTCAAAGTAATAGCTATGTGTTTGCACATCTTGTAGTTGCTTCATAGTAGAGCATATGATGCATTGTGCCAAGTAAATTCATCTGCATTCTACACTTTTGTTGTTTCTCCCTTATAGCTATTCATAGCAAACCAAGTCTTCATGGAACCATGATTGACATCATTGGTGTGTATGGAAGACAAGCTACTGATGATATTCAACATTCTAAATTGTTGAAGTCACCACCATAGATATTGCAGGCATATTATTAAATAACACATTGATATTTTAGGATTGTGATTTTGCCCATCTGTTTACTTTTGAAGTTTATGATTTTTGGACTATTCCTTAATCTTGTGCCCAAACACTACGTACTCTTAGGAATTGCCTTCACAACTAACTATTCTAATGTTGTACTCTATAAAGTGGCCACTTTTACATGTTCTACCAAAGATTTGGTGCCTCTTGTAGCTGCTTTATCTAAATATCTTAATTGAGAGTATGAGAATTGGGGATAGAATTAAAAAAATTTCATGGTCAAATTAGGGAACAACAAATGAATTTAATGGGGGTTGCATTATCTGGTAGAATGTAGAGGACTTTATAAGTTTTAGCTAAGACTAATGTTTGTCCATTGGGCCAGAGTCACCTCCTATTACTTGATTTATCATTACCCTTTAAATCTTGAATTTATTGCACAACTAAAATGCATCCCCTTCAGAAAATATTTAGCCAATCCTCTGCTTTTTTTTTTTTATTGGTAAAAGGCCAAGGCCCTATTGATTGTGTATATTAAAAGAATGAAAAAATAAATCCTTCTCTTCTAAGTTCTTATTGTAGACTAGAAAGCTTTAAAAAGATCCCACTAGGTGGAAATGAATTTGCATTTGTTTCTAATTGCCCCTGTTCTTTTTGGGAACTCTTAAGTTTGTCTTGCTATCACAATCTTCCAAAGCTGTTGCTATGGAGATGAACATTTTCATGAATGCATCTTCAATTTTTTCATTCATCTTCAAAATCTCTTCAATATTATTTTGCATGAATAACTCTAAATTATAGAAGAGTTTCACTAGAACTTGGAATGAATGTTGACACCACATAGATCCAAATATGGGGCTCAGTAATACTAGTGACAACATTTCTAATTTTTTAGAAGAGACACCGCCAATTATTTTGTTAAGCGGGGAGCCTTTTACCATTATTTAATTAGGCTCTACTTTTATTCATACTATCCCTTGTTTAACACAATTCTTGGATAAGTGCATTTAAGTAAACATGTCAAGAGATATCCCATTATTCAACATCTTGTTACAAAGCTTCCAGGCATTATCCATAATTGCATAATAATTGTAAAAATTAATAAGATTACTACATGTGAAATAATTGAATTGAAATACTATGTCTACTTTTTGGTTCAAGAGGTCATTTTCTTCTTGTTGTTTCCCTTCCTCATTGAGCATATAGTTTTATAAATATATATTGTACATAAATAAATAAATATAGTTTTATAAATAAATATTGTCAAAAAATTCACATGCCTTGTCTATGCTTCCATTTTTCAAACATGTCTACCATGGAAATTGTGACTACAACATCTGACACAAATTCTTTATGCTTTAATGCATGTCCATAGCTTATTCCAAAGCTCTTGTTTTGGCACAAGCATCAACAATGCTATCAAAGGTTGTGTGATTTAGTTTTATACTTGCCAATTGCATTTGCTTGAATATAAACACACATGCTATATATGTGTTTAAACATATATAAACACATAGTTTTCTTGGAAAATTGAGCAGCTTTGTTTCTTAGTTTCAATGGTGTGAGTTCTTTCTTTTCCTCTTGGTTTATGGACTGCAGAACTTTGAGCTCAATGGGCAGCCATGGAAATCCCAACTAGGCACATAGTGCACCCTATACCCTTCAAGCAACATATATTTGTTGATAAAAATCTTTTAGTATCTTGTTCAAGGCATGCCCAATATGCAAATCTCTTGGGATAGATCCTACTCATGATTATGAAGGCACATATCCTACACATGACGAAGGCCCTGATGTGCATCACAATGATAGAAGTGCATATTCATTTTTTATTGAAAATTAATTATGTAATTATTAATAAAATTTGGCATCTTAAATTGCAATTGGTGTAACCTTTATGTGATAATTTTTGAGTATGTTGAACATCATGGTAATCGAGTTGAGCGTGATGTTGGTGTTGAGCATGTTGAGGTTGGGGTTGAAAAAAATGTGGTAGATGATGTGGCACTGTCAAGTAAAGAAAAGTCCTTGTTATGTTCTTTAGATTAATGAAATACTTATAACATTAAAAAAATGTTTAGAATTAAACCCATTTATTTCTTATTACAGGGCCACATCAACCTTATGCTCAAAAAAAGAAGAGGAAGCCTCATGTTATAAGATTAGAACCACAAGAGCCATAGGAGAATGCCAAAGATAGTCACGATGTGCCTATTAGCCTCCATAATCATGAGTAGGATCTGTGTCGGGTGTAGAAGGATGTAGTTTGTCCTCTAGAATAATATATATGTTTAGAGATTTATATATGTGTATATATATATATATATATATATATATATATATATATATATATATATATATATATATATATATATATATATATATATATATATATATATATATATATATATATATATATATATATATATATTTTTTTTTTTTTTTCTATATATGTATATATGTCTATATACATACATACATACACACATACATACATATATACATACATATATATATACACACACACTTGTATATGTATACATATGTAGATCTGAATCATTCATACACTCTCCTTTGTATATGTATATTTCTATTTGTGACCAAAGCTAGAAGTGTAAGGTGCTAAATAGTTTAATAGATTCCTATTTTGAGAACAGGTGACTTGTCAGATATTTGTTTTAGGGGGGTAAGATCTATTAACCCCTTACCCCCCTTCTTTTCATTGCCATGGAATATTGTTTTTTTATATTGTAGGTTATTCAAGGATTGCAACATTTACCTCTAGTTTCCACCATTTCTTTAACCAGACTAGAGATCTCCTCAAAATTTTGTGGCTCCAATTTCCTCCAACATTAATATTTGTAACCTTCTCAGCCACTGTTATTTGTAATCCCCAATATGTTGGGAAGGGAATATGGCTGAGATGGATTTTGATCCAACCTTGTATTTATTTTTGGAGGTTCTTCTATTAGGAATCCTCCCCTTGTATAAAAAGAGGTATGCCTTCTTAAAGACCCTTATAAAGGGCATCTATAATGTATATAGGACTTTGGTCCTGGGCTATGCCGGGGGTTTTCTTTGCCTTGTTCTTTTTCCCCCAATGGCTACAGTTGAACATGGAAAAACTTTTGTAAAATATTTTGATAATATAATATAAAGTCTTGATTAATATTGCATATTAATGAATTTAATATCATATTAATGAGTGTTATGTGATTGTATTGATTGAATGTTATAGTTCATAAATGGACGAATGAAATGAATGAAGTATGTAATTAGCTATTAATGGGGAAATTAGATTGATGTTAGGGGGAGGGGGGTGAGGCTACATTAGTTTCCACCTTCATGTGGTTGGCCTTGTTAAGTAGATAATATCATAGTATTCTTGAAACCAAGTGAAGCTCAAACTAACATACGAAGGAATTGTAAAACCCAAATCCATCTACCTCTCATCTTCTCATCCCAATAAGTCATCTTTCCTAGCAACTTTTATTTGGAAGGGTCTAAAGCCTAATCAATTCATCATCTACATATCCTAAAATCATAACACTCCAAAGAAAAGAATGATGCACTTGAATAATGTACACTATTTCTTTCAATCACTTTATTTGGATGCCAATTGCTTGCATCACCAAGTTGAGGTAGTGTAACTTGTAAGATGCCCAAAATATGTTCTCATATCTCACCTCAACTAATGCAGAGTCTACAGCCTTAATCCACCAAAATCTTCTTAAGTTCCTAGTAGCACCCAACCCATTGCAAGATGCCAAGCAAGGTTACCAGCCTTTACCCAATGCCGACCTCTATCTCTCCAAGTGGACTCCACTTCTCTAAGGTCTTAACCCCCTTTCTAGGGCTCTTAGAAAACTTGGGTCAAATTAAGGCTTTAGGGACATTAGCCCTCAATTAGGCCAAATATGGAAAATTAGGCAAAATTCTTTCAAGTCTTCAAATAAAGATTGGTTTTGTCATTCCTAGTCTTATATACCTTAGTTTTTATTAGATACAAATACAAGAACTCCATCACTTAACCTTTGATTCAATTATGGTCACTTTCCCTAATGTTGTTGATGCTATCTTGCTAAATGGAATTTTTAGTCACTATGACTATCCTCGTATAACATAGTTGTGTGAGAAAGCTAGTTTATATATGTGCTCACTTCAGGTAGGTGATTCGTTGGGAGTACGCTTGAGCTTTAATATAGATTGAATATTTTGTATGAAATATTGTCTATATGAATTTTTGTGGAAATATTTTTTAGGTTTACTCCATTTTTCCTTATGTTAAATTGTTTCTTAGGAAATATTTATGCATCACTAATATTGTAAGTTTGGTTACAACACTATACAGAGTTTCCTAATATCAAATGTGTCATTGTCAAAACCCACACTATTGAGCCATAGGTCTGTGAAACATCCTATGCTCTTGAAATTGAATAGAAACTATCAATTCCCTTATTGATTCCATAACTTTTCAGGCTCTTGTTGAGTTCTTTGGGACCCTTTCTAGAGAGTGGGCATTGGAGTGCATGAAAGATTGCCTCCTTGGTAAAGTGGTGGATAGTGGCCCCAATGACCACATTTTCATCTATTAGTCTGACCATGGAGGACCCGGAGTACTTGGTGAGTAACTATATTTGTTTAAAATTCTAATTACTGTCTTTAATTGTCTCTAATGGAATTTTTGGTCAATTCCTATTGTTGGGCCATTGAGGAGCCACCTGCATTTAGATTTTTTTTATTTTTTCACTCCTCTAGGATAAATTTTCTTTTAAGTTTCTATCCACTTTTCTTGAAGCTTTTGGATAGCCTTTCTTTGTAAGACTTATTTTGTGATATTTAATTATCACTTTCAAATATCTATAAGCATATTCATTTTAACCTAAATATAAATGTCTTTAGCACAAGATATTCTCGGTGTGAGTTGAAAGTGAGCTTATGTTCTAGAGATTGATTTATTTGCACATTTGTTCGAGTTTTATATGTTTTGTAAGGTTTTAATAAGGGGATTGTAGTGAAGAACAATGTTGAGGTTTGTGGTCTTTCATCTTAGTAAATGTGTGTACTTCTACGGTTCAACTTTTTAAAATCTTGCACTGTGGTTTATTCTAGAACTAGTTTTTTTAATTTAATGTATGTGCATATATATCAATTGGTCTCAATTTTCAGCTAGCTAGTTATTTGTGATTCAATGTAGTTGCAACTTTTAGATACTAAAAGCCCTAAGTGTGAGATAATAACCTTTTAGGTCTTGTGCTCAACCTATGAGACTCAAAATGATAGTTTATTTTCAATTATCTCTTTTATGGAAATCCCATTGACGATCTTCCAAAGTGTGCATAGTTATATATTCATAGCTTTAGGTTGAGTAATATTTAGTTCTTAAGAACCGTCCTTTCTAATTTGAAGACAAGCTTATTCGTGTGTACTGTTCTATTTTGTGTTTCATTAAATATAACTTAGAATGCCAACAAGGTGCTGAGAAACTTAATTTGAAGTATGCTTGTGTGTGGAGACATCTTCGAATTAATCTCTGAGATGTGAACAAAATTCCAATACATGATAGGAGTATTATGGGTCAAAGTATGATTCTCCATGTACAAATGCCTCTAAATGATCTTGGTATTCAAGAGGATACTAATAGATTAACCCATGGACTTTCACTTGTAAGCATCAATCCAAATAGGTAAAGCCTTTTTATGCATGTAATGGCTTATACAGTTATTGATGAGCTTTATAATCCAGTTACTAGAATGCCTATGTATTTTGGTCTACAGTAGAAAATTAGTAAAATGGTCTATGTAAGCACTCCACTCACTCTTATACATTATCTCATCTGTATTAGGGACATCCTCAAAAGCATAGGCAAACTACATATTGACTAAAGCTCCTATATCCTTTGTTTTGGATTTTGACTCAAGCCTTGGACTTCTCCAATGAAATGATTAGCAAAACATTTCTTCCTCTTATGAACATAGAACAAGTCAGCCCCATGGACTCATTTATTTGGTGGTTATTTGATTTAATTAGTTTTCTTTTTGTAGGCAACTTTCATTGAAAATATTTTTTACATTTTAATAAGTTTGTCCATTGAATCTTTAAGCCAACAAAATTAAGTTTTTTAGACATAGGAAACAAAAGGAGGCAAAAGTACTAAAAGCTATTAAGGATGGTTCAAGGACCATGTATGAAGTTATTTCAAAAGCATATATAGATGTGAATTGCAATTGCATCAAATGTGAAGTTACATGTTGAGCATTTAGCACACCAAAAAAAATTTCTTGTGGTATGCAATTTCTCATACAAAATGTTTGGTTTCACTGTTATTTTCCAATTTTGATATTCTAGTCACAGAATCCACATGTTCTCTTTGCAGGACTTTTCTATGAATAAATTTCTTTCAAGCTATCAGATTCCTTTCTTCCTGAGGTGGCTTTGCAAAATGAAGATGATATGTATCTTTCTCCTTTGAACCTGGGGATGATAGCATCTTACTACTATATTAGCTATACCACCTTTGAACTCTTTAGCTCAAAAGCTATATGAAATAATGAGGGGGGGGGGAGAAATAGAAAGAAGATTGGATGAGGCCATGTGGGAGAAACCAATCTTGAAGCACTTGAGATAGTTCACAATACTCCTGATCTGGTTCCATCAATGCATGCCATTTATAATATGTACTTCTTTGAATACTGTCTCCCACTAGGGTAGTGTCTACAACTTTATGCACTTTTTTATTAGTTTGAACCTATGAGAGTGACCTCTTTTTACCGCCCACCTAATGGTATTCTATTAGAGCCTATGGTAGGAGGTAGAAAAACATTTATCCCACCTTCTGAACTATGGTGCACTTCATTTTGAAACATTCTAGACATGCCTGCCTTCAATGCTCATGAGAGAGAATTCCCACTTGAGAAATTCCATCAACTATCACTTAGTGATAACCTTTGAGGGTGCCATGGCTACTACATTCCATCAAAGTGCATTCTACTGCCAAATTTTTTTTTCTCTATCCTTCATTCCTGACCCCCATCTAACTTCTACCTTCTTTAACCAAAGTCAAGGTGAACAAAATATTGTCAAAGTAGAAAGATTATATCAACACAAGCATACGGTTTACTATTTCTGATATCTCTCTTCTATGAATGCGATATTTGCTAATTTGATCACTTTTTGACTAGAAAAACTTATACTACCAAATCAATTAGTATAAGGATGAATGTGATCAAAAGTGTAAACAATTTGCTATTTTAGATGTTCATACTTGGTTCATACAATGTAGGAATTTTTGTTTCTAATCGACTTCACTAAGAAAAATGTAAATTGACCTTCTTGCTTCTTAGGATAAACCTTCACTCAAATCTATAGAACTGATTGAACAATGATTGATTAATGATTTGAATTGTGTTACTCTTGTCTCCCATATAATACAATATTACTCATGCAATGTTCAAGTCTCTATTTCTGATGTTCATCATGTCATTATTATGATCACCATGTATCATATAATATCTAAATTATGTTTACACTAGAGATGAGATGTTGTGTTCCCTATGTAGGTATCTCTGTGATACAGGTGCATTCTAGAGATTTCTAGATTATTATGCATATAGGTAGTTGTTTGTTTGTAACCTCCCAATAATATTATAGTGGTCTGAATCCAATTATTTAGCAAATACATAAGGAGTTAAAGGAAAATTATGGATTATTGTTTGATCTTTTTGAAATAAATTAATTAGTAATGGATTTTTATAGGCTTTTATTAGTTTTTTCGCATGGATTAAAAAGGAGGTAATGTTTGAGTCTTGAGATATGGAGAATTCATGTACAAGAAGAAATATAACATAATCTCTCTATTATTGTTCTATATTTTGGTTGTATTCTCCCCTTACCATTGTGTTATGAATATAAACCTTAGATGCAAATTAGTAATCTTGATAGAAATTTAAGAAAATGTGTTGGCAATTAAATGAGTAGCCTTACAGAATCCCATATTTACTGTAATCGATGTTGCAAGCTCCTAAAACTCCAATTTATTAGATTAATATTTCAATTAATCTCTAATGGGAAAATTGGTTAATTATTTTTGCTTTGTAGTATGAACTTAGCTGTCTTGTGGTAATTGGGATTTGACTAGAATGACTCTACATAATTTATCAGATGAAAATGACTATAACTAAAATGTTAAGGTCTAAAGATCATATGTTTTATTTTAATTGATTATAGATTATAACTGTGGATGAGGTAAAGCAGTTTTACCCTCTTTTCGGCCTGGGAGCCAACATAGCTTTGATTTTCTTAGGGCAAACCGTGAAGTACTTTTTGAATCTTTGGAAGAACCTGGGACCTGGTGTGGATGGTTAGGCAGTCTCCATGAAGGGAATGATAAGTATTATGGTGGTTCTGGGGCTTGCAATTTGCAAAATTTACTGGGGGGTTAAATAAATATGTAGTGGATTATCCTACACTTCCCAAGGCAGAAGCTTGTAAAAAGAAAGTATGCTTCAATTGAAATTAAGAATCCAATGAGTTTTTAGGGTTGACACTAATGTTTTGTGTATTCTCTAATCACTTGCCATGCCTAATGACTAAAGTGGTACCAAAAAGTAAAACACAAAAAAATATTTTCAACTATACAAAATTCTCTTTTAGCAAAGACGATGCATCTTAGTAAGATTCCTAACCATCATTAGAGAGAAGACCACTACAACTTCCTTGTTACAGCCCAGAAAAGCAAATAATCATCTTCATACTTAACTAAGACAAGACTGATTTACTCTCTAGAGAAGACATAAAGGTTCACAAAAGAGATACTAGTGACACCATATGTGAAATTTAGGTAATGTTATTGCTTTGTTTTTTGGGTCCAAGAAACATATGTAGATTTGAAAAATCTTAAAATAACCATTTTCATGAGAGTACTAGACTAGCCATGGTTGCCTATCAATATTCCCATAGTCCTTGTAAAGAATATGCTAACTGCCTACAGTCCTACACACAAACCAAGAATTGGATGAAAAATGTAATAGTAGTACCCTTAATACAAGGAGAACAAAAATTGAAAATAGACTTTGATCCAATGATATGTGGTTTACAAACTACTTGTCAAGATGGATTGATTATTCATGTGATAAATGTTCCTAGTTCTTCAGAGTGCCTTTGTGGAGATTAAAATTTTGTGCTAATTTTGTTGTAGTCATCTGCTCAACTTGTGTTCCCAACCACTCCATATCTTCCATCTCCTTGTCTACATGTGCCCAAATTATGTGTTGTTAAGCTTGAAAGCATTTTGAATAGAGACAAGTTGAGCTCATTGTTTGTTGATAGATCCTCTAAGATCATCAATGAAAATTGATAGTGGCATCCTGACAAGGCATGATGTTTCCCTTTCTCCTTTGTCTAGCCATTTGATTAGTACCAATAGTCCTATATATAGATTGAGAATTGGTTGATAACACATAATAGCCATAATAAAAAGATTAAAAAAAGACAAATTAAAACCAACAAAGAATGGGTGGCAAGACACTATTTAGTAAGGATTGGTCATGCATGCCCTGGACATAGCCCATAAATTCTAGTTGTCTTTCTGGAGATTATCGTCACTTGCCATTTCTGCAACAGTTTTGTCTTAAGCTCTCAATGGCCATTGAGAAGCCATAGAAAGTGCAAGTTTCATGTCCAATTTTAGAATAGAGGTTAAAATAGTAATGGTTAGTTTTGATTATAATTAATAATCATCTGTCATATCAAGTAGAATTAAAATGGTTGAAGCAAAGTTGTAGATCTGGTACTTAATGGTAGAATTTGTGATGTCAACCTATAGAGTTTGTATATTTTTGTATCAGATATCTAGGAGAATGTGAGTAACAACTCTCTATATTTGCACTATCTCTATGATACAAGTTACCATGTTTCATGTTTTTTGCTAGATCCACTTGGTCTGAAAGTTTTGGTGTTCTAACTTGAGAAAAGTTGGAAAGTTTTCATTTTTCTCTAACTGAAACTGCATAGGAATCATTTCAAGTCTTAGTTTCTTTACCTCAGACCTTTCTTGCATTAGTAAAGATAGAACAAAATGAATTTATTAGACTACTTACAAAATCCAAGGCATCAAATTCTATCCATGAAATCTTAGTATTTTCTACTGATATTATTTAATTTCCTGTCCCAACCCATACTTATTCTTGATTGTCAATTTCATCATCATCGTAGTCTCAGGAATATAATCTACACATTTTCTCATTGACCCAACTTTGCAAATAAAGCAGTAACATCTAGTTTTTCTATTAATACTCCATTAGCATCTCATCCAATGTAGCATCAAACATGTCAAGTTCATTATTTTGTCATCAAGTGTACCGTGGAACAAAGTTGATTTTATAACACCTCTTTAATTTTTCCATGGAATTTGTTTTTATTATCATCCTATCAAATGAATCATGGCACACCTTGACTATTTAAAAACCATGAAGTCATTGGGATGAGAAAGAGAACATAAGGGCTAAGTCATGAAATGATGACACCATTAAGGCAATACCTGATATGTTGGACTGCACTTTTGATGTTTCAGACTGCTAATATCAGTGAATAAGGTGTAATGTGTCCTTTTAGGATAAATAGGGATAATAGGACAATTACTCTAATTCCTTAGATTTAAATTATATAACTTCATAGTAAAATTGTGTAATTGGTAATATGCTACTTGCTATCTAATTGATAGTACACTATACAATTGCACAAGTTGGAAGTTTTAAAGGTAAGAAGTCTCCAAGTCAAATGCTTTTTAAGTGTATTTGTTGATTGTAATGTTTACTGGATTTTGTTTTCTAAAAATTTTGAGCTAAATGTTTTGTTATACTAACTGGTAATTTTTAGCTCAAAATTTTGTAATTGTTTCATGTTTGATAATTGCTTGGTTGTTGGTGAGACTTGCTCAACTGTGCAACACTGTGATAATTTATTTTCTAGTATATTGTAATATTAATCACTTTGAACTTGAAGTAATCTATTTTACCCTACAAGGTCAATGTTGCAAGAATTTCATTATGTGTGCTTTTTTTAATCACATCTTTTGAGGATATATTACCCCTTATTCTTGTTGTAAATAACCTGTACAATTTTTTTCTTTTAAATGGGAGAATTTTTTTTGTGTTTAATTAGGATTGTTGTTTGGAGATTAAAGTGTGAAAGAGTGTGCTCATTACTTGGAGACAATCAAAACATATGAGAACAAGCCAGCTGATAGTATTCTGGAGTGTACTGGCAACAACTATCTATCATAAGTATTCTTCATACCTCTGTTGAATAAAAGTTGTGCACTATTCATGTAGATTTAAAATTTAGAAATATTCATTTCTTTTAGCTAGGAATAATTAAGATAAAATGATTGAAAGAAGAAATAGATTTAGAAGAACCTCTTTAAATGAATATAAGACATTTGAGTTAAATTATTTTGTGTTTTGTCTAATTTGTATTGTATTTCTGAATGATCAATGGAAAAGCTTTCTTATATCTGCATCCTTGGGTGAGGAGTGCCATTGTGTGGGACATGTCTTGTGTCCCTTTATTTCCTTTGCTAATCGCACCTTTCCATTACAAGTCTTCTAACAATAAGATCAGTTAGTATAACATTTTTTAATAATGAAGATTGTATCCCTTCATGATCATTTATAGACACACCTTTTCCTTGTTAGATTTGCATCCTTTCATTCAATAATTAATTAGTCTTTAGTTATTGATTATAATATTCTCCTTATTGGATGCTAATAGTAATAATCTCACTAGTTAGTGTGCATGAGCTAGTATAATAATATGGTTCATTGGTTCAATAGATCTCAAAGTTTGTCATTTTTTCACTTAATCATTATCATAACATAATTACTATTCCTCCATATCAGTATCGGTTATGAGTGCTATATGCTTATTATTGCTTAGTCATATGTTGATTGATGTCCTCTTGATTATTTATATTTATTGATACAACTTCTCCTGATTTGTGTACCATCCTATTACATAGTAATCATGGACCATCATTGGATATACACATGATCATTGAACAATTATCACTTGGTTTTTGCTCTTCATAGTAGCTATCATACTTATCAACACTTGGGAACCAAAATACCCATTATGGATTCCTCATTTTCTATTCTATATCACTCCATATTGATTTAGTAATTGGTTCATTAACCAAATCACTTCTTCTCATGATGTTGATTTGTATTGACTGCTCTTCAAATTCTTCCATGTATGATGCAAATTGATATCTTAGCTAGTAGTGAAAATAGTTCTAAATGATGATTTATCCATAGTTGTGATTCTCTAATATGATGATTTATCCATAGTTACAATTTATCCTGATGGTATCTATAGACCATTCAATTGAACTATGTATTTGTTGTAGCCTTCCTCCAGGAGGAGAATTCAATTGAACTCTTCGTCTAGGATTCCACATTTTGCATGCATGTCTACCAGGGAAGTTGCAACTTAAAAAAATATAGTCTCTCAATATATCTATTTTGTGCATATTCAACAACCATGGCTTTTGATGACCACATTAAATTTAGGCATCCTGTTAAATAGTTCACATGACTTATCTATGCTTCCATTTTGCAAGCATGTCTCCCAAGGCAAATGCTACTACTTCATCTACATCATCTAACAAAATCCTTTATGCTTTGATGGATGCCTATAGCTTATCCCAAAGCTCTCATTCAATAGTTATGAGATGATCAATCAAGAGGAAATAGTTGAGAGCTTAGAGTGACACAATTTTCAGATGATCATATGAAATGAAATGGGCGTGCAAGTAGAAAGAAACTAGAAATACATTGTGTATAGATGAATGCATGAAATGGATGGTTTTGGAGCACTCAGCATAGACACTCAACATTTAGTACATATCATCATTCAAGATCAAATGGGTGTGTGGGATTATACACATAGTGAATAATAAAGAAGGGAATTGAACCCTCCTTGAGGTTCACACTTGTTGAGGTCCACTTCAGCAATGACCCTTGCTGTGAAATTGCTATCTAAAACCTTTCTAATGAGATAATGTGTTATGAGCTATTCAATCAAAATAAATTGAATACATGCATCATGTGAAATGTGAATAGAAAAGGAAATGAATATGGGCGACAGGGAAGAGAATTCAATAATTTAGAGGCTCTTAACTTTAGTTGCAGTCATGATATGGGTGATGCACAACTACCTCCTAGATTCACGTTCCATCCCACTGATGAAGAGCTCATAACACATTATCTAATTAGAAAGGTTTTAGAAAACAATTTCATAGGAAGGGCCATTGCTGAAGTGGACCTCAACAAGTGTGAGCCTCAAAAATTTTTTGACCAAGCATTGGTAGAAATTTTGATCAAAATTTTGACCAATGCTGTGTAGTTTTCTACTAGCATTGGTCAAAAAATCAACCAATGCTTGGCAAAAATTGTGCCAACAATTTTATGCAATTTTCAACCAATGTATTGGTCAAAATTTTGATCAACCAGTAGGTTGGTAAAAATTTTGACAAGAAAATTTTTGACCAATGGGGTGGTCAAATTTGGTCAAAAATTGGGTCAAAATTTTGACCAATAATTTTTGAAAAATGACCTCAAATGTACTAGTGTAGAAACAAGGAAAGATCTATAAATCACAAAAAACCTAAATAAGGCCCCTTGGTGTATACTATATTTTTTCCCCCTATGACCTACCCTTGAAGATTTTTTAGGTCTAGGGTTCCAACAATGTTTGTACAATATGAATTTAGAAAACCCTACTTTTCAAGGTTTTAAAGGCAATGATAATATTTTCTTCCCCAAAAGTGTCAAAATCCATTGCCAACCTCCTTCTTTGATTTTTTCTTCCTTCATACATTGCTCCTACATTTCCAACTCAATATTGACCCATGCCAATCATTTGTTCATCACAAAAACTCTATACAAGCATCTCCTTGTACCTTGCCAAGCTTGTCTGCTTGCCTAGGGCTTGGTTATACAAATAGAATTTGGCTTTCCACAAACCCCACAAATCATATTTACACTATGTACAGAGGATATTTCTTGGTCTCCAAGAGTCATGGTGTTTAGACCAAGGAAACTAGAGCCATAACCCATTTCATTCTTGCAACACCAAAACTGGACAACAAGGTTACTAGAAATAAATAATTTTCTAAACCCTATCAAATACTTATTTGACAATAAAAATACTAAAAAAAATTCAAAGAATCATATTACTCCATCATAAATAGTTCATCATTCAATCCCAAATTCCAATAAAAACTTCAACCTACACTTCAAATGCTCAAAAACTATCCTGCTACAACTGTTGTTCGTACACCCAACTGTCCAACCCCTAGAACTGAGTTCGGAAAGTCTTAAATAGACTTCATGCTTCATTATAGACTATATTTCAAGCCATAATTTCTCAGATCATTGGTTTTGCAAAAGCTTCCTAGAAGTTGTCAAGCAATTTTGCAAAAATAGCAAAGTTGTCAATGGAACTTTTGACAACTTTTGCAATTTTGCTCCTAGACTCTTCAAACTTGAAAATAATGTTATCAAGCCTTCTAAGATGAAATTAAAACATCTAAGGGCCATATTTACATAATATTTGCCCCTTTTTATGGCATTTCACCTCATTTTTCTGCTTAGAGCAATTTTTGCAATTTCCTCCAATTAAGACCTAACTAACAACATCAGCCTCCTAATCCAAAACCTATCAACTCAAACCTCCTAAACACACCTTGAGACTTTATCAATAGTACTTATTATCCCAATGGTTGGATAGACCATCTACAAACCAAAATTAGACTTAGGTCTTTACCTTACCCTATGTGCTTCTACACCATTCTCCTCATGTATGAAGAAGTTTAAGGTACTGCTGGAGATTAAAAAATCCTTGTTAATGCATAGCTTCTTAAAGTCACCCTCAAAAATTAAAGTTTCCTCAGCCTTAGGTAAATCAATCCATTTCACCAAATGCTCCATCTAGACCTTGTTTCTCATATTCTTCTTCACCCTAGAATCCAAGATCTTCTCAACTTGTGGTTGCTTCCTTTTAGGTACCTTTAGATCTACTACATCCTTGTTCAACTCTTCTTGATACTTGATGTCATAAATCTTAGGAACTCTATATGGTACTAGGTCTTTTAGATTGAAAATTGGAGAAAGAGACATGTCCTCTGGTAGATCTATCTTGTAGGCATTGGGTCTATACTTTTCAAGGATTTTGCATGGCCCAATCCTTCTCATCTACAAATTGCTAGAGATTCCTTTTTGTAACCTAGCCTTGTTGAGATACACCATCACCAAGTCTCTCATTTGAAACTTCAACTCTCTTCTCCTCTCATCCTTCTTCTTCTTCAACTTTTGATTGACTTCCATCAAAGTTTGCTTCACTTGGTTATGTGCCTCCTTCATTGATTGCACAAAGTCATAAAATTTGCCACTGATCTTGTCATGTAAAGGTAGGTCCCTTAACTCCATGATACCTCTTGGGTGAGTGTCATAC
The DNA here is from genome assembly GCA_028749045.1 of Cupressus sempervirens. NCBI lineage: Eukaryota > Viridiplantae > Streptophyta > Pinopsida > Cupressales > Cupressaceae > Cupressus > Cupressus sempervirens. Next base: position 474,788,511 of record CM053786.1, read on the forward strand.
ACTGTTTGGAAAGGACTTAACCCTATTATCCTATTTTTGCTATCATTGTATGTAAATTCAACTTGGGGAATGACTTTCTCCCAAGTTTGTCCACATTCCTTAGTGAAGCACCTTAATGGGTTGCCCAATACTCTGTTTATCACTTCTATTTGACCATTAGTTTGAGGATGGTAGGTAGAGCTATCTGCTAGGTTTTTTCCAATCCTCTTCAATAGGGTCTTCCAAAAGTTCCTCATAAACTTGACATCCCTGTTAGCTACTATGCTCCTTGGCAAGCCATGTATCCTAACCACCACTTTGAAGAATAGGTTGGCAACATTACTTGCATCATGTCTAGTCTTGCATGGTATGAAGTGGCTCATCTTATTAAACTTCTCTGCTACCACAAAGACACTATCCATCCATATCCTAGTCCTTGGTAAGCCAAATATAAAGTCCATGCTAATGCACTCCCAAGGCCTATTAGGAATGGGGAGAGGTTGGTAGAGCCTTGCATTTGATGAAGTCCCCTTTGCCTTTTGACATAAACTGCATTGCTCTACATACCTCCTAACATTTGTCTACATTTTGGGCCAGTAATAGAACATTTCCACAAGGTCCAAGGTCTTGTTCAAACCAAAGTGCCCACTCATGCTTTGATTGTTCTTCTCTTGGATGAGGTTCTCTCTCATGGATCCCCTTGGGATGCACAACTATTGACCTTTGAACAATAGTCCATTCTATAGGGTATATTGAGAAAAATCACTATGGAAATGATTAGAAAAATTAGTACATAACTTATAAGCCTCTAAGCAATTAATTTCTTCCTCATATAGATATTTAAAACCATCCAAGCCAATGCTCTAAAACTTGAGTTCTTTCTTTGTTAGCAACCTTTTGCTCAAAGCATCTGCCACCTTATTATTTGTCCCCTTCTTATGTTTGATAGTAAAATCATAGGATTGCAAGAACTCCATCCATTTGATGTGTCTCAAATTTCATTTCTCTTGTGAGTTAATAAAACAAAAATCTTGGTTATCTATGAAGACATTGAATTCCTTAGGAAACAAGTAGTGCCTCCACTTCTTGAGGGCTTGGACAAGTGCATAAAGCTCTAGGTCATATGTTGAATACCTTGTCTTGGCTTCATTAAGTCTTCACTAAAAAATGCTACTGGTCTTCCCTCCCAGGTAAAAGCTACCCCAACTGCTATATTGCTAGCATCACACTCCATCACAAATGGTTTCTAAAAACTAGGTAGAACCAAGGCAGGTTGGCTTTCTACCTCCTTCTTCAGTCTCCTAGAACTCTGATATGTAGATTTGGTCCACATAAATCTTGTCTTCATGCCACCTTTGATTGCATCCATCGTGTTAGAAATGTTTTAGAATAATTGAGAGGTAGGGGTGAATCATTTATTCAAGGTCCAAATGTCCTATTCAAACTTTTCACTAAGTATATTGTGCCCATTCAACCATTCATTCATCCAAGCTTTGACTTATCTAATCAACAAGTTACTGTAAATCAATATGCAAGAATAACGCACAAAAAATCAACACATAACATAGTGATTTATGTGAAAACCCAATTTGGGAAAAACCACCAGTAACATGCTACTCAATTCTCACTCTTCTCAAGTGATGCCTTGTGAAAGGCCTGCCTTGTTAAAGGCTTACAACACACTATTAAATGTGACCTTGTTAGAGGATTTAACCACCCTAATAGAAGTTGGCTTGGTTAGAGGACTTTAGAACATTCACTTGGAATGCCACCCTATTAAAGGATTTACAAATGGCTATTAAGCCAAACTAAGTCCATAAGATTTTTAGATATAATACAATTGCTAGAGAGTATTAGAAAAATCTTGACCTGACTACAACATACAACTTATCTTGTAGATCTCAGATCACTTCTCAACTCATACACTTGCCTGGCCTTCAATCTCTGTAATTCTGATAGCTTGCCCTCCTTTCAAGCTTAGTCTCCTTGAGTATCAATACTCAATGTACCAGTGTAATCATCTCTTCATGACCACTCATAGAAGTAGAGCCTTTGTGCTCTTCCTTCTCTTAGATGTCTCCCCCTTGACACCCTTTCAACCACTTTGTAGACTTGGCTCTTCAACATCAACAATATCAGTAGCTCTTTGCTTCTTGGTCTATGACTCGTTAAATAAAAGTCTTGGAGTTCCTTTTCCCGCTCGATTCTTTCATTCTTTATTTTCAATTCACATGTATTAGGTAGGATTCATTGCATCTAACCCATATTTTTCTCTCTCTAGAAACTTCTTAAATAATCCTTTAGAATTTTCCCAAAAATGGTTTACATAAGATTCTGTGCCACTAGCTCATCATCCTTATCTTCCAAATTGTTCACAAAATTCAATGTAACCACTATGTCAACCTAGATTTGGAAAATTTTCATCACTTTAAATAATGTAGCAGCTTGGTACTATTGAAATACTGGTGCTCGGCACATACTATGTTACTCAGCATCAACTATGTTTTTCTTGATGCTCAACACCTTAAGATCACTCGACACCAACTAAGAATTTTTTGATGCTCGACACCTGATCTTCACTCAACACCCGAAGATCACTTGGCACACACTAGAATTTCTTGTTACTTGGCTTCAACTAACTTTCTTGACATCCACTAATGATCTTAGTTTAAGCTTCGCAATCAACCTTGTTAAAACTTCTTCCACCAATGTTTCTAAGTGTGACTAGCCTCTGTATCATCCTTATCTTCCAACTTGTTCAAAAAATTCAATGTAACCACTATGTCAGCCTAGATTTGGCAAATTTTCATCACTTTAAATAATGTAGTAGCTCGGTACTATTGAAATACTGGTGCTCGGCACATACTATGTTACTCGACATCAACTATGTTTTTCTTGATGCTCGACACCTGAAGATCACTCGACACCAACTAAGAATTTTTTGATGCTCGACACCTGATCTTCACTCAACACTTGAAGGTTACTTGGCACACACTAGAATTTCTTGTTACTTGGCTTCAACTAACTTGCTTGACATCCACTAATGATCTTATTTTAAGCTTTGCAATCAACCTTGTTACAACTTCTTCCACCGATGTTTCTAAGTGTGACTAGCCTCTGTATCTTTGAGTATGTTACCAATACATCATTTACCATTGTCTTAACTAATCCTTCCACTTCATTATAACATCATAAATCAACCTTTTCCTTAGGTTCTCTTGTCACATCTTGTTGATCAAATCCACTTCATCAATCAACTAAGTGATAGTACTTGGATCATATAATCAAATGTCATTCCTACAAGTAGCAGGTTTGACATCAATGAAAAAACAATGATTGAAAACATTCTCTTCCTTCTTTCCAACAATCTCCCTCTTTGATCTTCAACAATGAGCTTTTCAATCAGATTTCCATCAATCTCCCTCTTTGACATTGATGGCAAACCAAATTGATCAACCATTAGACTAAACTATTCAACCAAAGGCTAACTAGGTTAAAATAGTAAGTCGAATGCCAAAAAGTAAATTGTAGCTTCACATCTCCTTTTACTATTTTGATTGCTTCATTTCTGCTTCTCCCTGTCTACTGCTATATCCTCCTTTGTCTTTCTCCCTCTGTGTTGCTCATCTTTTGTTGTTCTTTTGATCAACCTTTAATTATTTATGTCAACTTCTCCCTCTGTCTTCTAATTCCTTATCTTCAACACTTGTTGATCAGTTTCAAACATCTTCTCCCTCTTTGAAAACAATGCCAAATACATATAAGCATCTTAGTATGTAGGTGTAGCTTTTGCAAGTTCATTCAATGTCTCCCTCTATCACCTTGCTTGTGACTAATTTGGAATTTCAGCACGTCTACTACTTTAGGCATAAATCTCAAAGTAAACATCCTTTGCATCAATGTGTAAGGTCTTCAATAATCAACTTATTTGATGCAAGGCATACTTGCTTACACTTCAAGTAGCCTTAGCTAGTGTTATCACCCCTAACTTGCCTCTAAGATACTCACAAGAATCTTTAGGTAGTACCTTTGTGAAGATGTTAGCAATCTGTTCCTTTGAACTAACATATTCCATCTTCACTTGTTTGTCTTCCACCAACTCTCTTACATAGTGATACTTGATTGCAATATGCTTGGTTTTGGCATGTATTATTGGATTCTTTGATATGTTTATAGCACTTTTATTATCACAATAAAGTATCATAGGCTTAGTTACTTCTTCTATCATACCTTGCAGCCAATGTTTCATCCATACAATGTTGGTGCAGTTTATAGCAACTGCCACATATTCAGCTTTAGTAGTGGATTGTGAGGTGCAACTTTACTTTTTGTTGGTCCATGTAATCAACCTTTTTCCCAAGAAAAGTGCTCCTCTACTGGTGCTTTTTCTATCATCAATACTACCTCCCCATTCTGCATCAGTGTAGGCTCTTAGTTCAAATTTCTCACTCCTTTTGTAGTACAAACCAAAGTCATAGTTCCTTTCAGGTATCTTAGTATTCTCTTCATTGCCATTAAGTGATTTTCTCTTGGACTTACAAAAAACCTTGCCACTATTCCAATAACTAATGCAATGTCTAGTCTACTATGTACAACATATTGTAGCTTTCCAATCATTGACCTATACGATGTTTGATTTACTTTAATAGATTCATCATTCTTGGATAGCTTATGGCATATTGCCATTGGTGTGCTAACTAGTTTTGATTCTTCCAACCCAAATGTCTTGAGTACCTTCTTGATGTATTTAGATTAGGTCACAAATATACCATGCTTCAATTGATGTACTTGTAATCCAACAAAGAATTTTATTTCTCCAAACATTGACTTCTCAAATTCATGCTTCATTTGATTAGCAAAATCTTTGCAAAGAACATCTTTTCCTGCAAATATTATATCATCAAAAAAGATTTCTGATATCAAAATGTCTTTACCTTCTTCAGCTTTAATGTACAAGTTGCTATTTTCATCTGTTCTCTCAAATCCAATCTTCACAAGATATTTGTGCAGTCTCTCATACTATGCTCTAGGTGCTTGCTTCAATCCATAAAGTGATTTATGCAGTTTGCAGACCATGTCCTTGTTCTTCTTATCTATAAATCCATTTGGTACACTTTGAAACCTTTATATGTAGCATATGCAAGTAATTTTCTTATTCCTTCCATTCTTGCAATAGGGGCAAATGTTTTCCCATAATCCTATCCTTCTTCTCTATGTAGATTTCCTCTTCTAGTATACCATTAAAAAAAGTAGACTTAACATCCATTTGGTACACTTTGAAACCTTTATATGTAGCATATGCAAGTAATTTTCTTATTCCTTCCATTCTTGCAATAGGGGCAAATGTTTTCCCATAATCCTATCCTTCTTCTTATGCATAGCCTTTGCAAACTAGTCTGGCTTTATTTCTTGTTATCTCTCCATTCTCATCGAGATTTTTTCTAAACACCCATTTGGTACCAATCACATTCTTATCAGCTGGTCTAGGAACTATAGACCATGTTTTGTTCTTCTCAATCTGATCTATCTCTTCTTCCATGGCTTTATACCAGTCATCATTTTGCAGTGCATCTTTTAGTATTTTAGGTTAAACCTTGCTTAATAGACATGATTCATTCCTCAGTCTATTTTTATTCATTGGTTTGGCATCCTTGTCACCAATGATTTGTCCTGCAGGGTGATGTCTTTTCACATACTTGGATAATCTTGGTCCTGTCCTTCTTTCCATGTTTGATCCTTCAGCTTCAGAGTCATTTTGTTCTTCTTCATTTGGCACTTCATCATTCCTTTCATGTGTACAATTTTTAGAGTCAGAATGAGTATTTTCTACATTCTGCAGCTCAGCTTCTGAATGTAGCTCGACATTCATAGGCTAAGACTTGACAAATACTAAAGTTTTTTGTTGATTCCCAACTTGATTTGCAGCATTTTCATCAAAAATCATTCCTTCATAAGAGCATACAAAGGATCTATAATCTTCTGATTGCTTGGACTCATCAATTTGGACTTCTACATGCTCATCGAAGTTTACATTTGCTCTCTCCACAATCTTGTTAGTGTTACTATTCAAACACTTATATGCTTTGCTTCTAGTGGAGTATCCAAGAAATATGCCTTCATCACTCTTTGCATCGAACTTTCCATTTCTAGTATCTTTAATAATATAGCATTTACATCCAAATATCTTGAAATTTTTAACGTTGGGTGAGTGACCATACCATAATTCAAAAGGTGTTGCATTTCTACCTTTCTTGACTTGACCTTTATTCAATGTGAAGACTACAGTACTTACAAATTCTCTCTAGTATTTGACAACAATATTTTTCTCCATCATCAAGGTTCTAGCATAGTCAATCACTTACCTATTCCTCCTTTCAGCAATACCATTATGTGGTGGAGTTCTTTGTGGTGCTATTTTCCTTTTGATACCTTTTTCATTGCAAACTATTTCAAATTCTTTTGATGTAAACTCACCTCCTCTATTTGACCTTAGGAATTTTAGGTTCTTTCCTATTTCCTTCTCAACTCTGGCCAAATACCACTTAAACATTTGAAATGCATCAAATTTTTTCTTTAAAGACATAGTAGTCATCATCCTAGAATAGTCATCTACAAATAACATTATATATTTGTCTCCTAGGTAGCTTTGTACTTCTGATGGACCACATAAGTCTGTATGGACTAGTTCTAGTACTTCATTGGAAGTGTATGTTTTACTTTTGAAACTAGACTTAGTCATCTTCCCTAGTTGACATTGTTTACACATTGTGTTTTTAGGTTTCTTCAACTTGGGAAACCCTCTGACTTTCTTTTTCTTGCTGATGCTGATCAAATTATCAAGGTTAACATGACACAACCTTTTATGCCACAACCACACATCATCAAGTCTAATAACAAGACATGTTACATCTTCCATATCTACGTAAAATAGATTACTCCTAGTTTGTTCACCCTTTCCTATTAGATTTCCATCAGTATCATAGATCTTAGCAGTTTTGTTTCCAAATTCAGCTTTGCAACCTACATTGCCTAACTGTGACACACTCAACAAGTTGTAGTTCAATCCTTCAACATAGTATGCATTATCACATGAATTTTTTTCTGTAAGTTTAATAGAGCCTTTTCCTTTGATTTGGCATGGAGCATCATTACTGAATCTAAGACTATTTCCATCATATTAAGTAAAAGTAATGAACTTACATTTACTTCTTGTCATGTGATGTGAGCATCCACTATCAATGATCCACTTGTCATTCTTGTTCACATAGGTAACCAATGTTGTTGCTTCATCTTCATCTGATTCATCCTTCATGGCTACATAGGCTACTTCATCATCATTCTCATCAGAATCTTCTTCAACAATATAACATCTTTTTCCTTTCTCTTTGTAAGCCTTGCTATCATCTTCTCTCTTGTTCTTGTACTTGTTTCCTTCTTTATAGCTCTTCTTCTATGAAAATCTTGCAGCAATATGAAAAAATTCATTTCAATTGAAACATATAATAGGGAGCTTACCTTTGAATTTACCTTTGCCTCTATGGAATCTCTTAGCCAGTAGTGCTTCTAACTGTTCCATATCTTCCTCATCTGTGCTACTATCAGTGGATGCATGTTTCCATTTTATTCTCTTCTTTCTTGATGTATCCTCCTCAATGTCTTTTATTATCATCTTGGCCTTGAAGGTAGATTCAAGGTTCTTAGGTCTGTAGTTATCAAAATTGGATAGCTCAAATGCAGTAAGTCTTCCCACTATTCCTTCAAAGGTTAGTGTGTTCCCTTGTACACACCTTAGCTCTTGGATTGCTGAAACTCTAATAGCATAGGTAGGAAGAAAAGTTCTTAAGTATTTGCTAATGGCTATTTCTTTTTCCAATTTTCCACCTAAACTTCTTATTGCACTTACCACCTCTTTCATTCTTACAACATATTGGGTAGCATTTTCACTTTCCTCTATTTTTCATTCCATCAAACTTTCCTCTTAGGCTTTCTCTTTTTGCTCTCTGGAAATTCTGATCTCCTCCATAGATTTTTGATAAGATTTTCCACATTTTGAATGCAGTATCAAAATATTTGATGTCATCATATTCTACATAATTAAGTGTAGAGGCAATCTCTAGCATTTCTTGATTGTGCTCCTTCTTTTTGTTCAAATCATCTGCAATAAGAGGTCCTACTGGAGTTACATGTTCTATTCCAATTGAGGTTTTTTCATAGTCACCTATTGATCCAAGGTGCAATTTCATCAAACTCTACCATACAACAAAGTTGTCTTTGTTGAGCTTGGGAACTTCTCTCTTGGACATCTTGATCTTCTTGCTTCTAGTACCTTGAAACTAAATCAGCAAATGGCTCTGATACCAATTGTTAGAAATGTTTTAGAATAAGTAAGAGGTGGGGGGGGGGGTGAATCAATTATTTAAGGTCCAAATGTCCTATTCAAACTTTTCACTAAGTATAGTGAGCCCATTAAACCATTCAATCAACCAAGCTTTGACTTATCTAATCAGCAAGTTACAGTAAATCAATATGCAAGCATAACACATAAGAAATCAACACATAACATAGTGATTTATGTGGAAACCCAATTTGGGAAAAACCACCAATAACATGCTACTCAATTCTCACTCTTCTGAAGTGATGCCCTATGAAAGGCCTTCCCTGTTAAAGGCTTACAACATACTATTAAATGTGACCTTGTTAGAGGATTTAACCACCCTGTTAGAAGTGGGCCTAGTTAGAGGACTTTAGAACATTCACTTGGAATGCCACCCTATTAAAGGATTTACAAATGGATATGAGGCCAACCTAAGTCCATAGGATTTTTAGATCTAATATAATTGCTAGAGAGTATTAGAAAAATCTTGACCTGACTACAATATACAACTTATCTTGTAGATCTCAGATCACTTCTCAACTCATACCCTTGCCTGGCCTTCAATCTCAGCAATTCTAACAACATGCCCTCCTTTCAATCTTAGTCTCCTTGAGTCTCAATACTCAATGTACTAGTGCAATCATCTCTTCATGAACACTCATAGACGCAAATCCTCCGTGCTCTTCCTTCTCCTAGATGTCTCCCCCTTGACACCCTTTCAACCACTTTGCAAATTTCATTCTTCAACAACAATAGTATCAACAGCTTCTTGCTTCTTGGTCTATGAATCCTTAAATAGAAGTCTTCGAGTTCCTTTTCCTGCTCAATTCTTTCATTCTTTATTTTTAATTAACATGGATTAGGTAGGATTCATTGCATCTAACCCATATTTTGTTCCCTCTAGAAACTTCTTGAATAATCCTTTAGAATTTGCCTAAAAATGGTTTACATGGGATTTTGTGCCACCAGCTCATCATCCTTATCTTCCAACTTGTTCACAAAATTTAATGTAACCACTCTGTCAGCTTAGATTTGGCAAATTTTTATCACTTGAAATAATGCAGTAGCTCGACACTATTGAAACACTGGTGCTCAGCACATACTGTGTTAGTCGACATCAACTATGTTTTTTCTTGATGCTTGACACCTAAAGATCACTCAGCATCAACTAAGAATTTTTTGATGCTTATCACTTGATCTTCACTCGGCACCTAAGATCACTTGGCACACACTAGAATTTCCTATTACTCGGCTTCAACTAACTTTCTTGGCATCCACTAATGATCTTAGTTTAAGCTTTGCAATCGACAACTTCTTTCACCAATGTTTCTAAGTGTGACCAGCCTCTGTATCTTTGAATATGTTATCAGTACATCATTTAACCATTTTCTTAACTGATCCTTGCACTTCATTACAACATCATAATTGAACCTTTCCCTTAGGTTCTCTTGTCACATCTTGTTGATCAAATCCTCTTCATCAATCAATTAAGTGATAGTACTTAGATCATATAAGCAAATGTCATTCCTACAAGTAGCAGGTTTGACATCAATGACAAAACAATGATTGAAAACATTCTCTTTCTTCTTTCCAACAATCTCCCTCTTTGATCTTCAACAATGAGCTTTTCAATTAGATTTCCAACACATCATAGGTGCACAAATTTCACTAAACCTTCTTACAAACTTTCTATAAAATTTTGCCAATCTATGAAAACTCCTGACTTTAGTAGTAGATCTAGGTGTAGACCAACTAAAAATAGCCTCTACCTTATCCTTGTCCATCTTAAGACTCCCTTGGGATACTAAAGACCCCAAATACACTAGTTCCTCTTTCATGAACTCACTAGTTTCCAAGTTTATGGTCAACTTCTCCTCTTGGATCTTCCTCATTACCAACTCTAGGTGCTTCATATGTTCCTCTTATGTCTTACTGAAGATGAGGATGTGGTATAGGTATACCACAATAAATACCCCAATGTAATCCTTCAAAACCTCATTCATGACTCTCATGAAGGTACTTGGTGCATTGATAAGGCCAAATGACATTACTAAACACTCATAGAGACCCTCAGTAGTCTTAATTGTAGACTTCCATTCATCCCCTTCTTTTATCCTAATTTGATAGGGTGCACTTTTAAGATAGATTTTGGAGAAGTACCTAGTTCCACCTAGACAATTCATGAGGTCTTCTATCCTAGGAATAGGAAATTTTTACCTAATTATGATTGTATTAATTGATCTAGAATTAGTACACATTCTCCACTTACCTCCCTTTTTGGGTGCTAAGAGCACTAGTACAACGCATGGACTAATGCTCTTCCTAATCAACCGTTGATCAAGCAAGTCTTGGACTTGCCTTTCAATCTCCTTGTTCTACTTTGGAGTCATCTTGTATAAATTTTTTTTTGGCAATGACGCTCCTAGCATGAAGTCAATTTAATGACTTATGACCCTCTTAGGTGGTAGGGTTGGTGGTGCTCCATCACAAATGATGTATTTAAAATGTTCCAATAGCTCTTTCACCTCTATAGGTATAGGTGTGGATGAAGATGTCTTTTCCTCCTTAGGTTTTATCATAATGGCATAGCATACTCCTTCACCCTCCTTCAAATCCTTAAGGAATTCTTTCCCACTCATGAGAAATGCTTTAGTAGTAGATTTCTCCACTTTTTCTTCTTTCACTATAGACTAGATTCTATAAGTGACTCCATCCTTCTTGAATGAATATTTGTTCTCCTTCCCATGATGTACTACCTCCCTATCATATTGCCAAGGTCTTCCCAACAGTAGGTGACAAGCATCCATGGGAAGCACATCACACAAGATTTTTTCCTAATACTTTCCAATGGTGACATCTACCCACACTTGTTCATTTAATAGGATATTTTGCCCCTTATTCAACCAAGTCACCCTATAATGACAAACATGTGGAATCTTGGTCAAACCAAGATTTTTTACTACCTCCTCTAACAAGACATTATTAGTAGACCCTGAGTCTATGATCACCTTGCATACTTTGTGCAATATTTGCATGTAGTTCTAAACAATGCTTTCCTTTTCTTGGGCTCATCCTTGAATGGATCCTTAACTAATACTCTCCTCAACATAAGGTTTTCACCCTTCTCAACATCAAGGTCCACTTCTCTTATCTTCTGATTGTCCTCTTCTTGGACATATGAAATTTTCTTTTTCCCATCAGAAGATAATGCCTTCTTAGGACATTTGTAAGTAGGGTGTCCTAATTTTCCATAGTAATAACACTTCATGTTACTAAAGTATGAACCTCTACTATTGCTTCCATATCTACCTCTACAACCATTTTTGGATCCTTTGCCTCTGCTAGTGCCTCCCCTTTGACTTGTTTCATTGGCCTACTCACTCTACTTAGAGTCTCCATAGCTTCTCTACTCACTAGTCCTACCTTAGAACCTCCCCTTGAGCCACCTCTAAAGTCCTTACCTCTACCCTTGTTCTTGGAACTTGAGTTCCCTTTATTCCTCAAATTTTCTTCCACCTTCCTCTCCATTTAGAAGCAACTCTAAAGAGTGGTGAGGCTACACAAGCTCAACTCATCTTGGATGGACCATTTAAGGCCATTTAGGTACCTAGCCACCTTGATGCTCTCTTTTCTTGCACCCTTGATCTTAGTTCCAACTTCTAAAACTCCTTAGTATAATTAGCCACATCAAGATCTTTCTACCTAAGACTATGCCTTTTCTTATGGATTTGAATCTCATAATCTTCTATTAGGTATGTTTCCTTGATCTTTGACACCATAGCTTTCCAATTAGCTATAGGATTCTTCTCTTCACTTTTTCTTTCTTCCTACACAAACTTCCACCATGTCAAAGCTTAACTTTTCAATCTAGACTTTGCAAACCTCACCTTTTGGGCCTTTGTTGTCCCTTCACACTCAAAGTAGTTCTCAATTCTCTCAAGCCATTCTAAGACTACCTCTGCATCCATCTTTCCATGGAATAAAGAAATATTCTCTAGAATCTTCCCTCCAAATTCTTTGAAGGCTTTAAGGAACGATTCCTACTCACCAAGTGGAGGATTTGGTTCATGTATCTCATCCTCCAAACTCACCTTTTCTTTTCCCTTTCCAAAGTCTTCATCTTCCTTAGCTTGGGTTGCATCCTTTATCTCTTTCAACTTATCTTTCATCTCCTCTAGGGCCTCATCTAGAACCTTGGCATTCTCTTCTAAGAGCTTCTTTTTCTCATCTACTTGCTTTTCCAACTCTACATTGGTCACCATCTTGGAAGATCCACTTGACTTAGTGGAATATAAGATGCCACCACAAGCCTAATCTTATGGCTCTAATACCACTTTGATTCGGAGCTTCTTCAACTAAGAGATTTATATCTCTTTCTAGGCTAATCCTAGCCCACTATAGTGAATTATCTCCTAACCCTAACTTAGGGTATCTCTCTACAATCCCCTTTCTCCAAGAAACTCACCTACTAATTCAAACTTCAATGCCATTTTCCCAATTCACCCAATATGCATCCTTTGGCCTATATTGCCAAAACTTCCCCAAAAGCATCAAGTGCCTCAAAATAAAGATTGAACTTTCCTACTGAGATTCTTGACTCATTCCCCATCATTCTACACCATTCTTCCAAGTTTCTCTCACCCAAAACACCAAGTTGACTAGTTAGGCCTTATAGCCCTAAGAGCCTCTATTAGCCCTCCTAGATACAAGGAAAGAGCTATAACTCACAAAAAACCTTAATAAGGCCCCTTGGTGTATTCTAGAATTTTTTAACCTATGACCAACCCTTGAATATTTTTTAGGTTTAGGGTTCCAACAATGTTTGTATAGTATGAATTCAGAAAACCCTTCTTTTAAGGGTTTTAAAGGTAATGATAATGTTTTCTTCTCCAAAAGTGTCAAAATAAATTCTAAACCCCCTCCTTTAAGTTTTTCTTCCTTCATACAATTTTCCTACATTACCAATTCAAGATTTACCCATGCCAATCATTTGTTCATCACAAAAATTCTATACAAGCATCTCCTTGCACCTTGCCAAGCTTGTATGCTTGCTTAGGGCTCACTTGTACAAATAGAATTTGGCCTTCCAAAACTCCCAAAAAAAAATTTAAACTATTAATAGAGGCTATTTCTTGTTCTCCAAGAGCCATAATTTCTATACCAAGGACACTCAAGTCATAGCCCATTTCATTCTTGCAATGCCAAAATTGAACAAGAATGTTACTAGAAACAAATAATTTTCTAAACCCTATCAAATGCTTATTTGAAAAAAATAATTATGCACATAGATTCAAAGCATAAACATAAGGTATTACTCCATCATAAATAGTTCATTAGTCAATCCAAAATTCCAATGAAAACTTCAAACTATGCTTCAAATGCTGAAAAATTGTCCTGCTACTGGTGTTGTCTGTACACCCAACTGTCCAACCCCTGGAATTGAGTTGGAAAAGTCTTAAATATAATTCATGCTTCATTATAGACTATATTTAAAGCCATAACTACCTAGTTTTTTGGTTTTTCAAAAACTACCTAAAAGTTGTCAAGCAATTTTTCAAAAATTGTAGAGTTGTCAATGCAACTCTTTGACAACTTTTGCAATTTTGCTCCTAGACTCTTCAAACTTGAAAAGAATGTTACCAAACCTCCTAGGATGAAATTATACCATATAAGGGAAATATTTACACCCTCTTTTCCCCCTTTTCAAGGAATTTCACCTCATTTTTTTTCTATTGGATCTTTTTTTGCAATTTCCTCCTATCAGGACCTAACTAACAATATTAGCTTCCTAATCCAAAACCTATCAATTCAAATCTCCTAAACACACCTTTGGAATTTATCACTAGTCATTATCATCCCAATGGTTGGTTAGACCATCTACAAACCAAAATTGGACTTAGGGCTTTACCTTACCCTAGGTGCTCCTGCACCACCTAGAAACATATTGCATAATTTGTTCCATAGATGGTAAAGGGTTCCTATCATTTAGGAAAGCTCTATTCAAACCCATAAATATAAACACAACCTTATTTCTCCATTTTTATTTCTAACTAAAACTAATATATAAACTGACATAGTGTGCTTTATAGGAGAAATGATACCACTAATTAATAAGCTTATTAAGTTTCTTAAGCATGAGGGGTTCTAATCTAGTTTTAGCATGCATTTGTTTATATCTTATTGGATTGGCATTTTATTCTAACTCAATAGTGTAATGGCTCAGGTAATGGTGAAAACCATTCCAATTAGAATAATCCCAAGCAAACACATCATTAAACTCTACAAACAACTCTATGAAGGCTTGCCATTTTGGCTAAGAATTAACTTTTCCAAGTTTATAAATTTACCTTTGAATATTTCCACTTCTTCATGATTCTCCTCATTTATCAGAATGTTGGTCTTGTTTTTCTTTATTTGATCATCCATATTAATGATAGTCTCTAAGTTCACCAATCCCTTAGGAATTTTATTGGTCTTTAGTTGTAAATCTTGATCATCATACTATTGATTTAACTTATTGTGGTTAGACACTAAAAAAACCTTCAAACAAAAAGAAATTTAGAGTTTTCTCATCATTATAAATAATCTACCAATTTATAGTGTTATCCAAGATTGAAGGTCTAACAACTACTTTCACATGTTATTGTACCTTTTCTTTAGAGATGTCTTCAACAATATTAAACTTTGCACCAATAGTGGCTAATCTATTAGCATGCTGATTTTTACTCCTAAGTATGGATCTTAGGTTAAAAGCATCAAATTATTCAATAATATCCCATACCCTTTTTTATATAGCTTTAAGGTTTCATTTATTGGCATTATGTAAACCCCTAATATGATTCAAAATTAGCTTGTTGTCACTAAAAACTTGTAGGAAATTAATTTATCTCTTCCTAGCCCATTCCAACACTTGTATCAAACCCTCAAAATCAATAATATTACTATAACAAGAAAAATCAAAATATAAAGTACCATAGTGCTTCTCACCTTGTAGAGATACCAACATTACACCCCCCAACTACCCAATTTATACTCTTAGATCCATCAAAATAAATGCTCCATACTAGGTTTTGTTGTTTGGCAACTTGATTTTTATCCTTAACTAGATTTGGCATTAGTGAATCTAGCTCCAACATAACATAGATGCCAAAAATAGCATCTTGAACTTTGTTGGTTTGACTATCATGGGCATTTTCTATTTCCCATTCATGTAATAGGATATCCAAAATCTTATCGATCCAAGCTTTTGGAATCTCATAATCAACAAGATCATCTTGGTCAAATAACACACAATTTACATTGACAAGGCTAAGAATACAAGGTTCAATGTAATCTTTAGAAAGTAGCTTGGAACTAATGGTAACTTTGGTTCTATATTTGTTGAAAATAAAATATGTGACCAGTCTGATGAAAAATACCCTCTTATCCTAGCTATAAAATCTCTTGAAAAATAGAGGGAAAAGTATGGAGGAAAATCTATTACATAGATGTATTGAGATATGGAAAAATTGGGACATGCATAAAATGTCAAATTTGCATTTTTTTGATACCTAAGGTGTTGATTGATGAGCCATCCAACTATACTACACCTTTCTTTAAGGGTTCATATATCAACTCAAGTTGGGCTACTATCTTTTTGAGCATTATAGAACTTGTGGCTTCACTATCTACGATGCAGTTATGAACTTGTACTCCATAATCAATGAAACATAAAATGGTGGAGGTTTTGCACTCTTACCTTGCACCTTAGTCTCCTTATTCCTATCATGATTTGCAACTTCTTGATTTGTAAACACAACCTTATGGGTTTCATTAGTAATCTCTTTAGGAGTCGCCTCATTAGATAAGGCCTTCTTCATTAAGTTAGTTTCCTCCATTATAATCAACATGTCTAACATTGACATAGTTACATTCATCTTTTTCATTTTCTCCACTATGTTGAACATGACAACATGATGCATTTTGGTTGTACTGTAATACTAGCATGCTATCTTTTCTTTCAAATGGGATCCCTACTAGGTAGGATAGGAGAGTTATTGGCATTATTTTTAGCAAGTGTTGATTTACTAGTAGCATGTCCTTTACATTTCTTTGTTACTTTATATTTAGAGCTCTTTTCTTGGTTGTAGTGTTGACTTCTATTGGCGAGTCATCATTTACTACACAAAAATCCTCTCTTTTCTTATTGAGGGACACAATTTCAGAAGTAGGCACATCATGTTGTTGTTTAGTCCCATTAAAAAGTACATTCTACTATGATGTTGATACATTTTGGAACATCAAAGTTTGGTTAATCACTCTATTAGAAAAGGTAGCTTGGTAGCTTGATTATGTGGCAATAATATTGTTTGAGTATGAAAAATGTTCCTTACAACATTCAAAGGAGAAGAAGAATAAGGCCTAAAAGGAATTTGATTGACATTTGACCTATTACCAATGGGGCTAGCTTGATAACATTGCCTATTTTCTCCATACTAGCCTCGATTTGGGATACATGTTTGGAAATATGGGCATTGGATGCCTAGGACAAATATTACCCACCTAGATAAGATTATTTTTAGCCCTAAAAAATATACCATAGGCTTGTGGCAAAGAAACACTACCTATGGATTTTATCATGGCATAAATTGTTAGAAATAATAGTCCACCAAGATAATTGAGAGGGGGGGTGAATCAGTTATCCAATTAAAACATTTATCAACCTTAATTAATCTTAACCATCCAATCAAAGTAAACAAAAACCATAACAAGATGCACATACACAATTAATCCAAATATTAACTAGGAAAACCCTTGATCAGAGGGAAAACCCTAGTGGGAATGATGCCCACAAAGATATACTGATATATATATATATTCCTTTAGAAAATGGACCCTGTTAGGAGTCTATAAACATATTCAATACATAAGAGTCCTTTTTAGGACTCTTTGAATCCATGTTAGGAGATTCCAACCCTATTAGGAGTTGTGCCAACCCTGTTAGGAGTTGTAGAAGGTAGCAAGACCCACTGTCCAAACAACTTCTGGGGCAAGACCACTGAACTTCACTATCCAACCAATATCTCAAATATTCCTTGTAGAATACTTGTTCATACTATGCTTCAACCTCTTTCCTCTATCTTTTCAATTAGACCAATCACTTTTAGACCTTATAGACCATGTCACAAACCTCAAATCCAAATATCAAACCTCAAAGCTTAGAATAAAACCTCGATAACGAAGTTCTCTCCAACTTCACTCTTCTCTACTTATCCTCACATGTCAAATTGTTTCTCTTCCATTCCTCTCATCAAACTTCTTGCTATCATTCATAAATTCATACATAACAAAGGAAAATGTCCTTCCTTTATACTAAATTCATAAAACCTGAGTTGGCTATTACACCTTCTCAATTAATTATTAAAGGACCTCATTAAGAACACATTATACTTAGCGATAACATTAATATGTCACCTTGTAACTTGAATAACTTTTTGTACATGTAAGATTATGATGAGAGAGCTTAGCCACATCATCTCCAACATGTCTTCTACACACCTTTAACCTTGACTTTGCTAAGAGATATAACAAGTTTACTAGAACATGCATCTGTCAACTCTATCTCAGAACAATCTTCAGCAAAACTTGCACAAATTATTCCATACTTAATATATTATGCTTCCAAGGTTAGCTACATATACTAAACACTTATTAGTATCTCCCTTTAACCTCACTTAGTTTAAATGCTCAATTATCTATCCATACCAACTTGGTCTTTACTGTTGTTATTCTATTGGATACCATGAAAAACTGCTATGTTGACATCAATAAAATAAAATAGTCATGAATGTAACATATCATCATGATAATGATCTAATAATGTTTCTATAATACACCCCCATATAAGTATCATCAAAATTCATGCTTCTAACAATCTTCGCCTTTGGCATTGATAGCAACATCGATGAAACATATCTAGTTCCAAGAATACCAACATGTTAAAGATTGCTATCCTTTCTTTTCAAATCCTCTTCATCAATCATTCTCCCCCATTCATATACCTCAATGTACTCTATATCAAACTATTTTTCATGTTGCAATCTCTCCCCCATTGGCATCAATGTCAAAGGTTTCAACAACCATCTATCTTTGCAACAACTGTCTCTAACTTGCTCAAGTTTCCAAAGATGCTATTCAAAACAAAATCCATCAAGAGTCCTAGATGACTGTGTCCATCACAGATACTCCCCCATAGAAAAAGCATGATCATTTAGTCTAGATAAAAAATAATGTTCCATATCACTAGACTAATGCACTCTTGTATCATCTACTCTGATGTAGGTAGAGGCATAACCCCTATCATACCTCACAAATACTCAAAAGTCTCTTTGGGAAGAGGCTTGGTGAAAATACCTAAAATATTCTATTTAGTGCTTACATACTCCAATCTAATTTCCTTGTCTACAACTTTCTCTCTCAACATGTGATATTTGATAGAATGTGCTTAGTCTTAAAATGCAACACTAGATTCTTAGACATATTTAGTGTGCTTGTGTTAGATCAAAATGTATGAAACTAGGTTCACTAAATTCTATCCTTATATCCTTCAACATCTACTTCATCCAAACAACTTGATTACAATTGTTTGCCACTACAACATACTCTACCTTTGTTGTACATTGTGAGGTATAATCATGCTTCTTGCTTAACCAAGAAACCAATCTTCCTCTAAGAAAGAAAACTCCACCACTAGTGCTCTTTTTGTCATCCATAATATTTTCCCAATCAACATCAGTATAAAAATATAAAGTGAAATCATTAGATCTATCATACCACAATCTAAACTCTCGTGTTCCCTTTAAATATCTAAATATCCTTTTAACTACTAAATAATATGCTTCTCTAGGATCAACTTGAAATATTGCAACAATTTTAACTACATTTGCTATATCTGGTCTTATGCGAGTCAGATATTGTAATCCTTCTATCATAGATCTATACTTCTTCTACTCAACAATAGGTGTCTCATCCTTTGTAGATAACTTGTATCCAATTATCATTGGTGTTCCAACTAGTTTACATGTTTCTAAACCAAACCTTTAAAATATATTTTTCAAATACTTAGTCTGAGAAATAAAGATTACTTCTTTATCCTACATAATCTGTATTCCTAGGAAGTATTTCATCTCTCCTATCATAATCATTTCAAATTAATTCTTTATTTCTTCTGCAAACTTTTCACTTTCATCATCATATCCTCAAAATATGATATCAGCAACTAATATTACCAAAATCATCAATCCTTCATTAATTTCTTTCCTGTATGGATTACCGTTTGCTATATCTTTGCTAAATTAGCCTTGCATACCAAGTTTTGGGTGCTTGTTTTAAGCCATACAATGCTTTCTCCAATCTATATACCATTTCCTTGTCATCTATTAAAGGAAAACCTTTAGGATATTATATGTATACCTCTTCTTCAAGTTCTTTATTTAAAAATGTTGACTTGACATCTATTTGATATACTTTGAATTTCTTATGTGCTACATAGGCTAAGAATAACTTACTACTTTAATTCTTGCCACAAGAGCATAGGTTTTGTCATAGTCTATTCCTTCTTGCTATGAGTAACCTTTACATACCAATCTTGCTTTGTTCCTTATAAATTCACCTTGTTCCTAAATACCCATTTTGTTCCTATCACATTCTGTTTTCTCATCTAGGGACCAATTCCCTTGTCTCATTCTTCACTATCTGATCCAATTCTTCTTTCATATGTTGCTTCCAATATTCATCTTCACATGCCTCATCTGCATTCTTTGGTTCTACTTGAGATATCAGATATAGTTCTTCATTGATTCTGCTTCTTGTCATTACACCTTTATCTCTACTATCGATGATCTACTCTAGTGGATGATTCTTTGTCATATTCTTACCAGAAGTATGAGTTGTTATCTCAACTCTTAGCTTTGTTCTAGATTTTGAACTTTATTCTTTCCTTAGCTCTCCTTCATTCCACAAATCATGTTTAGTCTCAAAGAATACTTCATCATTCCTTAGTTTTCTAACAACAATATTCTCATTATCAGAATTGTAGTCATCTATTCTGTCTTATATCTTGAATTTATCATCAACTCTTACATTTTCACTTTCAACAATAGTCTTAGTTCTTAGATTATAACATCTATAAGATCTACTTTTCAATAAATAACCAAGAAACATACCTTCATCACTTCTAGCATCAAATTTACCAACATCATCATCTCTTTTGATATAACATTTTCTACCAAAATTTCTGAAATAGTTAACTATAGGTGAGTGACCAAACCATAGTTCATAAGGGGTCTTGTTGTGTCTTTCCTGACTTACACTCTATTAATAGTGTAGAATGTTGTATTCACAACTTCTCTCCAAAATATCTTGGATACATCATTCTTAGCTAACATAGCTCTTGCTACTTCTATTACTAACCTATTTCTTCTTTCTAAAATTTCATTTTGTTTAGGGGTATTCAACTCAACTCTTTCTTCTACTCTAGGATTAAATATTTTCTCTTTAATTTGATTCCCATTTTGCAAATCATTTCTAATGATAACTTCCACATTTTCATGGTTAGCCTTTGGATCAACAATAGTTACCAAAGCTATCTCTTCTACTACTTCCTTTTCCTTAACCAATTCAAACTCATTATTACAATCATTCAAGAATCTTTCCATACTTGCTTTAGATTCTTCATCTTCATCAGAAAGTGAACTCTTTCTAGTTTTCCTTACTCTCTTAGGGCATGCAGATGCAAAATGACCAAAATCATTACATGTCTAACAAGAAAAAACTTCCATACCTTCTGGCTCTCTTTTCATAAGCATATTAATACCTTCTTTAATCTCCATGTCTCTTTGGATCTGGATCTATCTTTACTTGTGTCTCTATCTAGAAACTCAATGCTTAATTCTGTACATAATTATGATCTCTTACCAAGAAGCTCCATCTTTTGGGTGTCAAAATTTCCTCCATCAATCTCAAGACTGTCTTTTTTGAAACAACTCGCCATTGATCTCCCAAAGTTGTTAAACTTTATCTTCAAGGACCTAAGGCTTTGATACCAATTGTTAAAAATAATAGTCCACCAAGATAATTGAGGGAGGGAGGGGGGGGGGATTAGTTATCCAATTAAAACATTTACAATTACACCATATTTGTTAACTAGGAAAGCCCTTGTTCATAGGGAAAACCCCAGTGGGTGTAGACACCTAAAATTGTCCAAATCTAATTTTTTGACCAATTAAATAAATACTTAATATTTATTTAATTCCCCTACCCTAATTAAATAAATTTTACATTTATTTATGTTTTCCTTTCCTTGATTTAAATAAACTAAGGCTTATTTAAATCCTAGCCTTCCCACTTGCATCCTAACCCATTCACTTTAATTAAGTACTTCATTTATTTAATTAATCCCTTTCCTAATCCCACTTGGAATTAAATATTACATTTTAATCCTATTTGAGCACATGGCTCCTAACTTTAACCCTCACCTAACCTCACTTTGCTAACCTAATCCATCATGCTAAACCTACCCACTTCCTAATCACACTTGCTTTTCCTAATCACCTTGCTAATCTCCTTTTAATCCTAAGTGTGTGCTCACACATGTGTGAGGGATGTTCACATTTTTCTCACCCCTCATGCCTTCCATGCCTCTTTCATGTTTGTCCCCTTCACATGAGAGTCAAGGTGTCTCACACATGTGTGAGAAGCCATGATTCTCACACCTCTTGCACACTTGTCCCCTTTCATGAGAGTCAAGTTGTCTCACACATGTGTGAGAAGCCATACTTCTCACACCTAATTGATCATGTCAGCATCAAAGGTTTCTCACACATGTGTGAGCATATTTCCCCCTTTTAATGGTCAAAAACCCTATTCCACATGGAGTCTACTTGGCCTCCACCTCATTGAGACCTCATTGATCCTGAGAAATCCTAGCCCTTCATCTTGCATTCAATCTAAACCGTCCGTTGCATCTCATTTCCTATAAAAGGAGAGCCCTCTCCTCATTTCCACATCTACTATCTACCTCATTGTTATGTTGCAAGAATAGTGAGCAACCACATCCCATAATGTGAAATCATCTCCACTTGGTGATTTCATGAGGTTTGCATTAGTAGATTAAGTTATTTTGATTCCATGTTATGCTTATTTACATGTTCTCTTGCATATTTTGAGGTTTTCATAATCATGTAGGAATAGATGTTAGTTGCTTAGTGTTTATTCCTCTTATTACATTTTTATGCAATACATTTTGGCACACCCGATGGGACCCACTTCACGGGTTTGAACTAATCATTATCTTTGGAGTGCATAAGGGAAGTTTTTTGACATAAAACACTCTATATTTTGCTTATTGCTCTATTTTCAAGTTGAGGTAGATACACGTTGAATATACTCTTTGTTAATAGAAAATAGAAAAGAAAAGAAAATATACCCCTTCTTTGTTGCCAAATAAGTAGGTTGAGAAAAGTTATTAAAAAAAAAAAGTGGGGGAGAGTTCGTTTTGTTTTGTTTTATCTTATTTATCCATTTTTTAAAATTATATATATATATATGTTAATAATATAAACATATATGTTTATATAACATATATATAAATTGTTTAAAATACATGTTATATAAACATATATGTTTATATATATATATATATATATATATATATATATATATATATATATATATATATATATATATATATATAAGTTAGTCTAAGTGGGCAAATCATTTTAAAAACAAGAAAAAAAAAAAAAAAAAAAAAAACAAAAAATAAAAAATAAAATTAAAATAAAAATTACAATAAATAAATAAATAAATAATTAAAAAAAAATTTAAAAAATTGTTTTTTGTTTTGTGTAGGCAGTGGTGCCCGTGAGCACCGCCCTTGCGCCACTACAGCTGCGGCCTCCATCCCTTGCACCCCTCGGTAGCTCCCGTCGAGCAAACTCCCTGCTTTGCGGTCGCTGATCCCGCCGCAACCGCCGAACACCTCCGCCCAACTTCCCTCTCCCCACAACTCTGCCCACAGTGGCCCCTCATCCCTTGCCACCTACAACAAATCCCCCTACACTGCCACGACCTCCACCACCTCACCGCCGAAACCACAGACTTCCCCGCCTACTGTGTCCACCCGATTCACTTTCCACTCCTCCCTGCTGCTCCCTACCTGAAACCTTGCAAAAAAACTCTGTTCCCACGGCTGTGGTACCCTTGCTCGGCCCTGCCACTCACCCTCCCACGTCGCTCTGTCCTCCTCTGCTGAAACTGTGGCACATCCCTCTACAACCTCCTACGGCTGTGACTTTCATCGCCATCACCACTTAAACCTTTCCCTCTCTGCTCCACCTACCCTTGGCTCCATTTTTCAAACCCTTCCACCAACCCTCCGCTTAGCTGAGCACCTCCCTCAGGCCACCACCACTAAATGACTCCCTTTGGTTTTTTTTTTTTTTGGTTTAAAAAAAAAAAAAAAAACTATAACCAAATTTTATTTTATTTTAAGATTAAAGTTATAACTATCACTTGGCTTTTTCATTTTTATTTTTACAATAAAATTCATCTTGTTTTATTAAACCATATAGATTTCTTCTTTTCAAAAAGGTCAAAAAACAATTTTTTTTTTCTTGACGTGCTCCTAATTATCAAATTTTTGCTCACAGGTCACTGACATCATCACTGCATTAGCAATCAACATGCCCTTCTAAGCCATAAGGAGTAGCCTTTGGTTTTTTTCTCATAACTTGAGCATACAGACTCCGTTTTTGAAAAACAAAATATTGTCGGAAAGTTGATTTTGAGCCCATCATCATGGTGCTAGTTTCATGATATTTTGATGCTGTTTAGATGTCTTTTTCTCTGTCAAAGACCAAAATTTGTGTTAACCTTTTTATTGTAGGGTTGTTTCATGTTTGTCCTACATTTTCGCTGCACTACCTTCTATTTTTGCAGGGATATTTTCTCACTAACCATATGGCTTGCAAGTTTTCCTTTAAGTTTGTTTTGGGAATGAACTTGTATGCATAAACACTTTTCTTTGAATGCATGTTTAACACTAAAACACTCAAACTCAATCTTGAATGCACAGTTAATTAAATAACAATTTTGATTTAGAATGAATGATAACACAATCTTGCATGTCTAAGGATCAATGAACATTACCATACACATTTCAATTTGGTGCTTAAAATGAACCATCACTCAATCTTGAATGCATAAATGGAATTGATCTTTCCTTATCGAATTTTCTTATATTGATGATGCTCAATTTACTTACGTTGCCAAACTCTCGATTTGTGTGACATTTTCAAATTGGAAAGAACATTGTATGCTTTAAACATGTGTGTCTTCAAGTAGATTACAAAACCTAAAGTTTTATTGGGAAAGAACGTGTGTCTTTTGAACCCCGAGGCTTACATATTCTCTTCCCTCATGCCTTTGGGTGTTCTTGGGTGCACAAGAAATATGTGGTCTTGTTTTTCTTTTTTTTAGGAGGCCTACTTGGGGATTTCATCACCCCTTAGGATGACCTCAACTCCAGTGTTTTGGAAGAGTATAAATATCAGGAGGTGAATCGAAAGACACCTCTCTTGGAAGCAAAATATTGTCACTCTTGGCTAAGCCCCAAAGAAGTTTATACCTTTGGGAAGTGAAGGAGGAGATTTGGGTTACCGTCTCCCCCCAGCTATGTGGTAGTATTTTCTTTCATCTATAGATTTGGGCCTCATGTACCTTGCATATATCAAGGATCCCCTCTAGTTGATCCTTGTACATCCTAGTTGCAATCTTATAGGATTGTGGGTGGGTTTGAAGTTCTTGAGTGTTTGAAACACACTTTCCTTGTACATATTTCCTTGTTTTCTTTTGCATCTCAAATTTAAAAAACCCAAAAACATCATAAAGCATAAAAATCCAAAAAATCTCAAAAACAACAAAAAGAAGTTTTAGTTTAAGTCCTCTTAGTCAAGTTGTCCACATGAATTCCATATCACTTCCTCTTTCCATCACATTCATCACCCTCATACATCTCTTGTCTTAATCATGTTCTTAATCATTCAAATCTTTCCTCAAAACCTTAATCATCTCTATTCATCCAAATCATTTCCTCATGTTCTTAATCATTCAATCTAACTCATAATCTTCATCCTAGTCATGCTTCATCATCATCTAGATCCAATTTGCTCCACCAACCTCATAATACATTCTTAATTAAATCCTCAACATCATCATCCTTCTAATCCAATTCCTTGTCAAATTCAGTCATTTCTAATCAATTCTTAATTTGATCCATTTACCTCTTCATCCATAATCAATCTTTCTAATTTCATCCACATCTTCTTCTAATTCAAATTTGCATCACATCTTCTACTTTGGACATAGGAGCATAGTCATACACATTGGACTCTCATTCAAATATCACATTCACTTGGTTAAGGTTTTTATCAAATCACATCAAACCCTCATCAAATTCAATCAATATCATATCAAATCAAATTCAATCAAATCAATATCATGTCCAATCCATTTCAAATCAAATCAACACAAAGTCCAAAATTGCTCCTAGTCCCAAGTTCATATTCCATCCGTCTTCAAATCTTTCATCTCTTCATCTAACATCTATGGATCCAAATTTGCTTAATCAAAAGGTTGACAATCTTCAAAGACAATATGGATTTCTACCTCCTATTCAACCTGCATATCAAATCCATGCTCAACACTTCATATCCAACTCTCATCCATATCATGTTCATTATTCTTCTACCTTTGACAAGGGAAATCCACCTCATTATCCTTCATCTACATACACTTCTATTCATAGCCCACACACTTCCTCTAACACAAATGACCTTGCCAAGGATATGGAGCAACTAAAGAATTATCTTTTAGCAAGTCAACAAAAAGAGTCTACCTTCCATGCCATGTGTCCTCTTCCCCCATGTTTCAAAGACCATAGACCTCATGTCCCATCCAACCTTAACCCTCCATGCAATCCCCTACCCATAGTTACACCTTCACACAATCCTAATCCTCTAAAAACATCATCCCCATCTCATAAGGGGTATTTTTCATTATTTTTGGCTAAGTGTAAAATACAAGATAAAGTGCGCCAATCACCCAAATTCATACCCCCGATTACATCTCCAAGCCTTCCTCCAAAGTATGACATTTTAGATTCCTCTTCTCATCTAGATTCGAGAATTTCTCCATCCCCTCATTGCCTTATCCCTCAAGATCCATTTATCCCTCCTATTCCATCTCATGATCCCCTTCCTAATAAAGATCAAGACATTCCATGTACCAAGCACATTCCTCTCTCCACTCCATCTCACGAGTTAGCCTCTGTAGATCCTCCACTTCATGGAGAGATACTCCATCCACTAATATTCCTCCATTTCAAGATCAAATCAATCCATCTCATGATCCTATTCCATCTCATGATCCACTTGTTCCACTACATGATCCTCTTGTAAGTCAAGATCAAAACACCCCTTCATTTTCCTTTCATGATCCCACTCCATCTCTAGATCCTATTATTCCTCATAGTACCCCTCGTGATCCTAATCATCCACATGATCCTATCACACCTATCCAATCCACTCATGAACCCCATATACCTAGACTCGCATCTTGTATTAAAAATGATAAGCATCCCATTGAAGAAATAATGTCTCAAGATGTTGGTATACCTTCCACTTCTTCCAATTCCACAATTCCTCTTCCAAACCTAAAGCTTTCCTTCATTCATCTTCCAAGTCCATTTTAGGACCTTATATCCATAGTTTGCTTCCTTCCTCATTACCATCCATTTAAGGTCCTTATGTTCCACCTCCAAACCCTTCATCCCTTCCTTCCATTTTAGGTCCTTACATACATCCATCCACCATATCCATGTTTTCCACTTCATCTCCTCATGGTCCTAGTAAAGATCAACAAAGGCACACATCCTTGAATTCCTTCTAACGTTCACCATCCATATGCTATCCATCCCATTTATCTTCATGCACCCATACCATGGCCAATGGCAGAAAATTGGATGCTAAAGAAAAAGAAAACACAGGAAAAAATCCACAAAAGCCCAAGGATTAACATGTCCCCTCTAAAAGACATGTCCAAGAAAATAAAAATTTGATTCAAAGCAAAATAAAAAGGCCACAAAGGCTCAAAATAAAAAATGCAAAAATTATGGGGATACCAAAGCTACTTAATGTAGCAATAAATCTCAAAGAAAGATTCCAAATGACATCCAATTTTGCTAATCCAAAGGCTTCCCTCATGCATAAATCATCCACGCTTCCATTTTCCAAATCCATTTTGGGTCCTTATATACCCAAATCCATCGTCTCCTTCCTCCATTTTGGGTTCCTATATCCCAAAATCTAAACACACATATCCTCCACAATTTCCTCCTTTCCATCACCCTTCAAGGTATGTGCCAATGATGATCTTTTTGCCTCCTTCATCCACTCACTCACAAGCCTTCCAACCTAGCATCCATTAACCATGTCTTCCTCCCACCCACTTCACCCTGTTAATCCAAACCTTTTCATAAGTCATTGTCTGCCATTCCCTATCCTACTAGCATCTATGAGAAAATAGTACAAATTCCTTGAAAATAAAAGAAAAGAAAGAGACAAAAATATATCAATGGATACCATTCATATATCTAGATGCTTGTGTCCTCCCTACATTTTCCTATCATGTATCCATAGTCTTCCACTTCCACTTATCCTTTTGAACACTTTCCTCTTCCACTTGCACTCTACACTAGGGGCAAGCTCCATCCATTCCACACTTCCATACATATCTTCCATACTTCCATCTACTATTCATCATCCTTTTCCATTTTTGATCTTGACTTTCATTTTCCTCTCATCCATCCATATGCACTTTCCATATCCCTTGCACATTATCCATACATCTTCCTACATACTTCCATAATCCTTTCACGTATTTGATCTTGAAATTCTATCCATATATTGCTTCCCATAATCCTTTTCATGTTCATTTCATCCATTTTTCATCCATGCTCCTACATGCTTCCTTCCCCCTTTCATATGTCTTTGATCTTAGTTATCCCTACCATTCCATCCATTATGTATCCCACATTTCATCCATACCTTTCATATCATTATCCCTTTTTCATATCCTCCCTCCCATATCCCTTATTTGCTTCCATTTTCATATCCATGCTCGTGATCCATACTAGAGGCACAATAAAAAAAGGTTTATACATGCTTTGAAAGAGCACATGCCTTCTCTTCCTCCATACACTAGCCTTCATACCATTCTTCCATTTTCATCCATCCTTTCCCAACACATTTTCTTCCATTTTCATATCCTTAGTATGGGGCATTTGGACTCCTTTGAAACATGATCCTTGACTCCACATTTTTTTCTACCATATCATTTGGCCCCTCATATCCTTCCACCATTCCTTTCATCCACCACATCATGTTGCTTCCCATCCATTTACCATGCCTTGATTCTCCCTTTTCATTGGTCCCAATCTATTCTATCCATTCTATACTTTCTCTCACACATTCATTTCATCAATCCATTCTATCCATTCTCTCACACATTCATTCAATCAATTCCTTTCTATCCATTCTATCCATTCTATCTCACATTCATTCAATCTTAATTCTTCTAACTCACTTCAATCAAATTCATTCTTCAATAAATTTTCCCTTCTTCTAATCCTTTCCAATCGAATCAATTCTACTCTAATCATTTTTCATCCTATCAATATCTATTCTCATCCACGTTCATTCTTCTACTTGCATTTCAATTTCATCTATCTACCACAAAATCAAAAATCAAAAAAATCTCACTATGCAATCAATACTAATCCAATCAATCTAATCCTGCAATCTTGTACATCAATCCTAATCAATTCATGACTTTGACCCAATCAGTTGATAATCCATTAACCATGTTCAAACATTATCATGGGATGAATCCTTCTCAATCCTTCGATGTGCATTATGCTTATCATTAGCTTTTCCATCCTTAATCAATCATCATCAATCAATCCATTAATGGGTTTTTAGCTTGACTAGGGGCAAATTTTTTCTTTTCTTTTGGTTTTTCATGCATGATTGCTTGTTACTTATTTGCATTAGTATTTTTTGCATTTATTATGGTCTTTGCATCCTATTGTCCCAAGAATCATGGTCTTCCATATCATGGTTTCATAAGGCATATGGTTGTATTAGACCCCTTTTATCACGTACTTGACACATTGTCATCTTGGTTCCTCATACCTTGGTGCATTGTGTTGAATACAATATCAAACTTCGGTTGTTCCCACCATTACAGCATAACTCCCTTCCATCCTCCCTTCCATTTCAAGAAAACATCCATGTTCTCCTAACCTGCATGTCCTCTTGAGGGGGCATACCATTTCCCCCTTGTCATCCTTCCTCATCCTTCCATGACTGGGGCATCATGCTACTAGTCTTATCCTTCCATTCGCTATATTTTATTCTTCTTTGATATAACATTACTAATGCTATATCAAAGAGGGGCAAAATGTAGACACCTAAAATTGTCCAAATCTCATTTCCTGAGCAATTAAATAAATACTTATTATTTATTTAATTCCCCTACCTTAATTAAATAAATTTTACATTTATTTAATTAGGTTTTCCTTTCCTTGATTTAGATAAACTAAGGTTTATTTAAATCTTAGCCTTCCCACTTGCATCCTAACCCATTCACTTTAATTAAGTACTTCATTTATTTAATTAATTCCTTTCCTAATCCCACTTGGAATTAAATATTACATTTAATCCTATTTGAGCACATGGCTCCTAACTTTAACCCTCACCTAACCTCACTTTGCTAACCTAATGCATCATGCTAAACCTACCCACTTCCTAATCACACTTTATTTTCCTAATCACCTTGCTAATCTCCTTTTAATCCTAAGTGTGTGCTCACACATGTGTAAGGAATCCTCACACATGTGTGAGGGATGTTCACATTTTCCTCACCCCTTATGCCTTCCACACCTCTTGAATGTTTGTCCCCTTCACATGAGAGTCAAGGTGTCTCACACATGTGTGAGAAGCCATGCTTCTCACACCTCATTGATCATGTCACCATCAAAGTTTGCTCACACATGTGTGAGCATATTTCCCCCTTTGAATGGTCAAAAACCTTAATCCACATGGAGTCTACTTGGCCTCCACCTCATTGACACCTCATTGATCTTGAGAGATCCTAGCCCTTCATCTTGTATTCAATCTCAACCATCCATTTCATCTCATTTCCTATAAAAGGAGAGCCTTCTGTTCATTTCGATATCTACTATCTACCTCATTGTTATGCTATAGGAATAGTGAGCAACCACATCCCATAATGTGAAATAATCTCCACTTGGTGATTTCATGAGGTTTTCATTAGTAGATTAAGTTATTTTCATTCCATATTATGCTTATTTACATGTTCTCTAGCATATTTTGAGGTTTTCATAATCATGTAGGAATAGATGTTAGTTGCTTAGTGTTTATTCCTCTTATTACATTTTTATGCAATACAGTGGGAATAATACCCACAAAGATATATTGATATCTATATATTCCTTTAGAGGATGGACCCTATTAGGAGTATATAAGAGTACCTATTAGGATACTTTGAATCCCTATTAGGAGTTGTAGAAGGTAGAAGGACCCATTGTCCAAACAACTTCTAGGGCAAGACCACTAAACTTCACTATCTAATTGATCTCCCAACTATTCCTTATAGAATGCTTATTTGTAGTATGCTTTAACCTCTTTTCTCCATCTTTTCAACTAGACCAATCACTATCAAACCTTGTAGACTAGGTCACAAACCTCAGGTCCAAATATCAAACCTCATATCTTAGAATAAAACCTCGACAACAAAGTTCTTTCCAAATTTTCTCTGCTCTGCTTATCCTTGCATGTCAACTTGCTTCTCTTTTGTTTTTCTCTTCATTCTTCTTGAAATCATTCATAACCTAATACATAAAAAAGGAAAATACCCTTCCTTTATACCGAATCCATAAAATAATTCACTGAGTTGGCTATTACACCTTCTCGATTAATTATTATAGGACCTCATTAAGAACATGTTATACTTAGTGATAGCATTAATCTATCACCTTGTAACTTGAATAAATTTCTATATGTGTAATATTATGATGAGTGAGATTAGACACATCATCCCCAACATGCCTTCTACATGCCTTTAACCTTGCTTCTTAGAATAGCAACTATGCTAAGATATATAAAAAGTTTACCAGAAAATGCTTCTATAAACTACATCTCAAAACAATCTTCACCAAAAATTGCATAACTTCTTCCATACTTAATATCTTATACTTCTGAGGTTAGCGGCATATACTAGACACTTTGTATTATCTCCCTTTAACCTCTCTTAGTGAAAATGCTTAACAACCTATCTGTACCAACTTGATCTTTACCATTGTTCTTCTATCAAATACCATAGAAAACTTCTATGTTAACATTAATGAAAAACACAGTCATGAATGTAACATATCATCATGATAATGATCTAATCATGTTTCTACAATACTCCCCCATAGAAGTATCATCATCATTTGTGCTTCTAACGTAAATATGACTATTTAAATTTTTTAAGTACTAAAGAAAAGCATGGCCTATTAGAGACTTACCATGACTGATATTTTGATCTAAGTCCTCTAAAATCTACTATTGAAGTCCATTTTTTATTCTTGGGGATTACACTTTATGATTATGAGCTGCTCTATAAGAGACAAGTATTCTGTCTTGTGTTCAAAATGTCTTGTCAATGCATCCCATGAATCAATAGAACCAACAACCAAATTCTAAAACCATTGGAGATATTTTCCTTTGAATGAAGCCACAAGAATCTTAACAAAAACATCTTCTTCTATGATGTGATAAAGGATGCAAAAAGTTGCAACATCCCTAATATGATCAAATGTCATAGTTTGAGTTTCACTAGTGAAATTTGGTAAACTCTCCAAAGTAGCTCTTGTAATATCATGATGTTGAAAAAAATTCAAAGGAATTCCTTGATTGAATGGGATTAATGCAAACCACCTCACCATTTGTGGTGAAGGAACTTGTATTTGCTAAACTGGAACTAGAATAGGGATTGTTGGACTGAGAACAATTGTAAAAATTGATGTTGAACTTGTTCTTTTTGTAATGACTGTAAAAATATCACATAATTCAAGCTTAAAATTCTCTATTCTACAAGTTGGACTTGATGAATTCTTTATATTCCTTTCCTTTGATGGTTTTCTCCTTTCGTAATACCAAATATTAGGTCTTGAGATTTGTGACCTCTTAGCTAGCTTTGTTCTTGTAAGAGTCCTTCTACATCTCCTAGGAGGATCCAACTACAAATAACCAAAAGAAATCAAATTTCTTTTCTAAATCCTTCTCATAAACTTGAAATAACACTGGATCCTTGATTAGATAGAGTCACCACATATACAAAAATACTCCTCTTAGGCATTTACACTTTCTATTTTCTACACAAGAACAATAAGAAATTTCAAAAATTGGGAATAATTTGTCCTACTCGACGTGCAAAAATTGTTAATTCCTAAGAGTGCACTCAAAAATAAGATCCTTAAAACTTATTAGTTTTGGAGAACATGGGAACAACCATGAGCTTGTGGGTAAATTATTTGAATGGTTAAACATCCAGGCTCTAGGATAGTTCCTTGGTTTTTCAACTTGTACTTCACCTATACTAACTTGAAAATATAATGAAAAAAATGATAACAAAATACTGATAACTTATATTTTCATAAATAAAGAAGGTGATAAACCAATAATACTAAATGAAGACTACAATTCCCTTAACACAATTCAAGTATTTATAGTTATCTCAAGTAGATACATTCTTGATGGATACACTATTCATCAATATATAATAAATATGATATGCAAGAAAATATCAAAAGAATATTAATCACACATGATATTTTAAAACATTGCACAGCCTAAGCCCTATTAAAAAAAACTCACTATTACTCCAAGATGTAGAATGAGATATAAAAATGCTAAAGATTTTAGACAATGAAATACAACTAATACTTAATCACTAAATTGCATACAGGAAGCTCACAAGATAGACCTAAAAAAGGTTGTATTATTGCTCTCTAAGGATCTAAAAATACATCCACCAATCTAACACAGTTCTAAAAAAAAATGCACAATGCTCATAAATTATACAAAGAGTCTACCAAAAATTGAATCCTAAATAATTATAAGTGAATGCATATATCAAATTATCACTCTAAATTTCCCACCATTGCTACCCAATAAAGTAGAACCCCCTTGGGTTTCCTAGAAACTAAAAGCCTTGAATATAGGCTTTCTAGATACCACATCAAGTGTCCAATAAGTCTAAAGCTACCCCTCCATTAGGCACATATGATACAAGTTAAGAAGATTGGATGAATTCTCCTAGAAAAACTTTAAAGTCTTCAATTGTAACTAAAATTATAAGCAAGAGGTGATGAAACATGGTGAAAATAGAAGAAACATCTCCCTTTGATTCAAGACTCTTTTAAGAGGAAGAATCATCTTACCTAACACAACTCCACTTGGCATTCATAATATTCCACCATTTTCCTTTTACCTAAATTCTAGGTCAATTGATGACTTAAACTTAACTTTTAAAAATACTTTTGAATGACTAAGTAAAAGTTACATTTAAAGTTTTAAAATTAACTAACTTATTTATAAATTATCAAGTAGTTAATTTTAATTATGATGTGCACCATGCGTCTTTTGACTTAAATAAATAATACACCATGGATACATTTAAAATATATTGCATATTATTCACTTATAGGAAAAAACAACACCCTTATAGTCACAAGTAGTAAGAAAAACCTATCAACTACGGACTCATACAATGATATTGTTAAAATTTGAAGTCTGTCCCATAAAATGACTTAAATATCATTCCATTTGTCATTTGATATTATTGATGATTTTTTTGGAGGCTTACAATCATTGTTAGGGTTTGGTGTAGAATTTTTACCATTTTGAAGCTGCCATTTTGGAACATCCCTATTGAACTTGCCACATGAACAAGAAAAGGTAAAGAGTCTATTTCAAAATAGTGAACCTATGATGATCTTGTTGAAAAATCTACAAATTCTATTAGATTTCTTAACCATTTGGTCTCACTATTTATGACTCTTTGTAGAATCAAACACCACTCCTTTCCTTTTGCTATAATATAATGCTGTGTAATTTTTCATGAACATTGGATCATTTTTGTAGATAATTATGCTTTTCATATAGCTCAAACTCCATTCCCTTTTATCTGAGAAACACTTGAATATTCTTTTGGTAGAAGGTTGAAGAAAGTGGGTTTTAGATTATTTGCATACTTGATATGTAGAAATTTGACAAGAAACATGGCCTTGATTATTTTCTAATGACATCTTATAGATTCATATGAAAAATACCTCATGTTTGTTGAAAGCTTGATCTAGGTAAGATGCCGTAGAGAAATAACTTAGGTTTATCTATGTGAGTTTGTTGTACCTTTCCATCACTTTTATATTTGTTAGTTACATTTTATAAAAGAAGGGTGTTCTTCAAATGATTACACACCTTTCATTTTTTGTAATCTTCATGACATTTATTGCACATCAAGCTTTTCCTTACTAGGTTTTTGGGTGGAAACATTCCTTCTTATTCTTTTTACATAACTCTTATTGATTTGGATACTTGAATTTCTTTGTAGATTCTCTTTTACTCACTAATAAATTTTCAAAAATGAAGGCTTCATTTCTTTTATTCTTTGTGGGTTTCTCAAAATTTTGGGATATAAAGTCATCATAGTTTCTTTTCAATTTCCTATTTGATGCTACTATGAAAGAATGGATTGAGGTTTCTAGTTCCACTTTTTCATTCTATTTTAATTTAAAAAATCTTATGAGTTTTGAAACCCTTCACAGGTTTGATGCATCTTTTGTATATTTATTCATCTATTTAGAATCTCTCATAAAGGGCTTTGCAAGAAATACTAGGGACTTCAGTGATGAATATTCAAGCCATGTTCATATCCTTAGAATTTAGGCCAATTTTAAAAGAGATTTTTCTTTCTTTACTTCTGTACCACATTTCTTTGCCAAGCATTATATCCCTCATCTAATATTGAAGGTTGCAGGTTTTCTTTCTCTATTTATTGAAAAACTTGGAAAATCCATTTTAATTCTTCCTTATCTCAACACACTTGTTCTTTTTCTACTTCAACAAAATCCTCCTTACTATTAGTATCAACTTCTTTTCTAGCACTCTTAGTTTCTATAGTAAGTTTTTGAAGAGCTACTTTAAGATTATAAATGACATCTTTTTCTTTTTCTTTAGATGTAGTAGTTCTTGGTCATTCCTTACGAGATCCATGACAACTCTCAAATTTGAGTCTTTTTTAATTGCCTTCTACATATTTTCCTTTTCCCTGCAAGCTCTACAAAAATAAATTCTACATATTCACTTTTAATAGATGTGACATTTTTATCTCTACAATTTCCAATTGCACCTTATTCAATTTTTCGTGAGCCTTACAAGTTGCTTCATCAACCTTAGGTTGTGATACTTTAGCTTATATATCTCTTTTTGCACATGTTCCACTACAACCACAATTGTAGACAACTTTCTCTCTAGATCTTTGGCAACATCAAGTCCTTTTCTTAAAGCTTCCAACTCCTTGCTAGTCTTTTCTACAACTAGAACATCTTTTTGGTGTTTGACATTTTTTTAGCCAGAGTATTAGCATGTTCTTTTTCTACTTCAATGAAATCCAATTTAACAAGGAGTAGAGAGATCATTACTTGTAAAAATCTCTTTCAAAATCTCATCCACCCTTGTCAAATTTATTTCAACTATGATCGACATCTCCAACTTGCTTATTTGCAAGTATTTTTTGCTTCCAAGGAAGTTAAAAATTCATGTTTAACCATTCTTAGTTCCTATTTAACAACATAAAAATTAGTTACTATATGATATGCTTGTTCCTAAAAACATAAAGCTTCTTTATTCTTGTTAGTATTTTCATATAGATTATTGAAAATCTACAAGAAATAGCATCCTTATTATTGCAATTCATTTCTTTATTAGCTTTAGGTTGTAACTCATCTATTTGAAATGTTAACAATTAATATGCTACCATTTGAAACACCCATTCTTTCATGCTAGGTCCATTTCTTGTATATGTTCTCCATGTTTCCATATACTTTTCCATGAAAAGCATAAAACTACAAAAGCTTTCATACTGCATGTTCACTACAAATTTGTCCTACAAGATATTTATGTAATATTGGAATGAGTGCTTCAAATTTTGTCATGACTTCATCCATTTCAATGATAAGAACTTTTTAGTCTATAACTAAGCATCTTTCATCTTTAATGTGTAAGAAATACATTACCAGATGCTTTAATTTATTTATTATATATGCTTGATTTGTTAGTTTTTTCACTTGATAATTACTTATAGGCTTGATTCATTAGCTTAATGATCTTCCTCTATTATGATGAAAAATATGAACATTTCCAAGTTCATATAATGATTCTTTTTTATAAGAAAAATAGGTTTTACAGAGATCTTGAAACCCAAAAGTTGTTACATATCATAGTTTTATAAATTAAACAACAAAAGCCCAGAAACAAGACTACAACCAACAAAAAGGTCAGATCGAAAGACAGACAAAAAGCCAAGAAAAAAACCTACAAAAACCAAGAAGAAAAAAGATATATATTGATAATCCTTAACTTACTCCTCTGCCTTCGTTTCAAGGTCCTACATGGTTTTTGCCACTTCATAGGCTTTCTGACACTCCTCAGCCATTTGCTCCTATTTCTTCAAGTAGGTCCAATCTAGTTGGCTATGGGATATGGCCATGATGGTTTCATCATCCTTCTTGTCTTAATCTCTATCCTTTTCCTCATTATCCTCTAGAAGACCCCTGGTTTTTAGCTTTCCAGCAAGAGTAATAATGTTTTCATTGAGAGAGTTTAGAATAGAGATCATCTAGTTAGCCATGTTATGGTTGTATGTCTCTAAAATTTTCATCCTTTTTTTGACCAACTTGAACTTTTTCATATAATGATTTGTTATAGTGCTTTTTTCTGGTTAATTATCTAATTTTTGAACTGATCCATGCGTTGTTATTATCAATCCCATGGCACTTTTCACTGTAACTTCAATTTATTCATCATGTTTCCTTTTTTCAAAAGGCCTCTGTCATTTTATTCCCTCTTGCACTTTTAATAGAATGTTTTCATTGCCAATATATTTCTAAATAATCTCTACATCTTTTTATTAGTTATTAATTCATAACAATCAAGTTCAAAAGTTGTATGATTTCTTTTGCAAAGAAATAGGTGCATATTTTCTAACCAAAATTTTATTGAAGTACTTCATTTTCTTACTATTGTAGCAACTTCTCTAGAGCACACTCAGTTCCTTCCTATTGAAACCCTTTTGAATACCTTCCTTAATCCATCTATATATTTTCTTTGTAGCACTTAGATTCTTGCACCATGGATTAATACACACTCTTTTATGATTTAACCAAATATCACAACCAATTCACCCATTGGAAAGATATCAAGTGTAGAAAAGTCCTTAATATGACATCATCTAGAATTGAAATTAACTAAGTGTTGAATTCTTGTTCTTGATTTTACAAAATTTTTTTATACTCATGATAACATAATAATCTGAATAAAAGATTTCAATTAAGGTGTTGGGATTTACAAGTGGGAAGTATACTTCGGGGGGGGGGGTTGTGTGTGTGTGAATAAGAAGTACTAATCGCTCCAATGAGAAGGTAAAAATAGTGTGGGGATGACACCTACAACTCTTCACTAATGAAGTAATAAAGTTCACTTGTTAAGGTTACATATTTTGACCATTCTCATGATCTGCCTGTGAAAGACCTACCTTGTTAAAGGATTACAAGAATTGTTAGATCCTACCCTATTAAAGGATTTTAACACTCTATCAAAAGTATACTTGGCTAAAGGATTTAGAAAAAATTCACTTGGAATGTTACCTTGTTAAAGGCTTTATTCTATGGCTTTCAAACCAAACTATCTCCATAGGATTTCATTCTACTAATACAATTGTTAGAAAGTATAGTAGAATGTTTGACCTGATTACTTGCAATATGCTATTGTTGATTTTAGATCCTTGTTCTGTCCAATCTGATCCTTACTGATATGATATGAAGCTATTTGTAGTACTAATACTCTATTCTTCTAACTAATTTATAGTTCTATCCTTCTTCTAAGTCACCTTCAACCTGATCAATTCACTCCTTTCACTGCTATCATCACCTTCTTGCATGAATTCTCTCTTTTTTGCACACTCTATAAAGTATGGGGATTTGACCTCCTTAAAAGGATTTTATGACTTAGGGTTAGGTATGAGTCTACAATTAAGATTAATCCAACTTTCTTGCTCAAATCTTTTCATTTTTATGATTGGTTGCATGTTGATTGCATAGGAAATCCAAATAGATTTGATCTTATCTTCCTTCAAGATTTATCCATATGTTAGTTTAAAAATGGTTTACATCTTAGTTTGTGAAGGCACAAACTCATATGCTAATTTTGTATTGCTTGACACTTTCTGATTATTGGTGCTTGACACATACTAAATTTTTTCTAGCTTGGCACTTGAACTTGCTCGACATCTATTAGTCACTTGGCACTTGAAACTTTCTTGGCACTTTCTATTTTCTTGGCATCTAAATGACTCGACACTTGTTGAATTTCTAGCTCAACACATATAGCAACTTGACATTTATACTATACTCGGTATCAACTTAGAAAATTTCTTAAGTGTGTTGACACACAATTTTCAAAACCAATCTGAGATCAAAAATCTCCCCCTTTGACATGAGTGTCAAAATAGTTAACTATACATGATGAAACTAATCTCCTTGAGTATAATATACATTCTATTCAGCATATATACAAAACTTCAAAATTGTTCAAAATTTTGTCAAGGACTATATACCTTAAAATTTTGTGTCTCCCCCTAAGTTGATGTGCCATATCCTTGTATCCAAAATCTCCCTGAGTAGATTGATTTGCCTCTACTGATTCTCCTTGTCTTTATTCTAAATTCTGATACTCTTTATTTGATGTATCCTATTATGCTCTATTTCCTATTTTTCTCTACTTCTTTCTTTTCTCAATTTATTTTATCACTCCCCCTTTCATTTTGGCTCCCTCTTTTACATGTTTCCCCTTGCAGATTGAGTCTCCTTCTGGCTTTTCAATTTCTCCCCCTTTTTGATACTTATGTCAAAGGGTTTATACATTGACTGAATATCTTGCTAAGAAGGTTTTGTTCACTTCCATTATGATTCTCAGAGAAACATCCTAGTTTTGTATTGCAACTTCTAGGGATTTTATTTATAGCTATCTCTATTGCAAGGTGAACTAAGCCATATAATGTAGAAATATTTGGGTCTTTCTTTATCACATTTTCTATGTAGGCTAGTTCTTTTTGTAAAATATCCATGTGAGGGGTTAGGGTGAATTGAATCTAAACTAATTTGGCTCTTGTGTTAGCCTATTCTACTATTAATACAACTAGTTCCTTTTGTGTGTGAAACGTTGTGGTAAAGTGCTTCTCACTTTGAGTTGGATCTTTACGTAGTTGCATGATTTATATCTTCAAGTTCCTTTCCAAGCTCATTATTCTCTAGCTAGTTTCCTCTGTGAAGATTGATGGGTTACACAACTTTGTGTACAATGAGAAAATATTCTCAAGTACCATCTTCACCTTTTCAATTTTATTAGCTAGCTCTACCTATGATAATGCTATCTCACTAGATATTCTTTTAGTCACCTTTGTTTGAAACTTTTTTTTTTGACCATTCCATCAGTTTTGCATTTGTATCATGGTCTTCACTTTGCACCTGGTCCACTATTTTTGAAAGTTGCTCCATAATGAGCTTTGTTTCATTAGGTACCTGCAAGCTAAATGCATGATGTCTTTTATTTCAATTAGTGCTTGCCTTTGTTTATACTCATTTCTGAGTATCTCTTGCTTCTTCTTCCTCTCTAGTGCCACTTGCACTTCATTTATCTGATCAATGTTCATGGTTGCATAGTCATATTGAGTAATTACTATTTCTTCATCTAGTGTAGGGTCTACATAGTGAGTCACCCTTGCAACTTTTGTTGATCTCAAGCCTGGTGCTGAAATTTGAAGTGGTATTGCTTCAGTGCTCAACTTTTGAGGAATTCTTGTAGGAGTCCCAGTGGTTGGAAGATTAACCAAGGTTTGAATTTCTTCTTGCTCCTTTTATTTTGGGGTCCTCTCCTCCTCCTCTAATCTTCCTTGATCAATTACTATTATCTAAGGTGGTGTACCTTGCTTGTGTAGTAGTAACAAAAGTATCCACCTATCCTATTTGGTCTTTTGCTAACTCCTAGGCATTTGTAGTGACTTTATCTGTGGAATCAACCTTAGCCAATGTATCTTGTGAAGCTTGCTCTTTAGGTTGTCCACTTGTAGCTATAGGGATGAGTAAAGATGTTTCTTGTGTTTCCATCTTATCCCTAGTCATGTTAGCTACTACTTTCTGCAACTCATCTACATTGACCAACACTGGATTACTGCATAATTGAGCTTGTAGAGTTGATTGGTCAAGGATCTTTTTAAGATCCTTTGTAGTCAATGGGTTTATGTTCTAACTAGAGTTGTCAGGAACATCCTTTAATTTTATCATTTCTACAGGTGTAGAAGTGTCATGTGGAGGACTTGAAGGTGTCAATTGTGTGTCTTGCACACTCTATTCTGTTTGCTGTTGTTCAATAGTTTCCATATCATCATTTTGAGTTTCCTTCTGCACTATATCATCTACCTTTTATTTTTCACCTCCACCTTCCTTTTCATTTTCATCTTCTTCTCCAATGTTTCTCCCCTCAAAGGGATCTTCCTCTCCTTCTTTTATAGTTGTTAGGACATAGATTAATTTGCACATTTAAGTGGACTTCTTAACAACATCTTCAACCTTATTCTAGAGAATGCTAAAGGCTCTATATTTGGGTGCAAATTTTCTCGCTTTCTTTTTATTGGCCTTGGTTATTTTCCTTTTTTTGAGCTTAGGCATTACTTGAGCCAATGTTGACTCTCTTGTTTCTTTTTCCATATTAAGGCAATAATGCCATTTATTTTCAATAACAGAATATAACTCTTTGGGCATTGAATTGTCAAGTTCAAGTGGAGTGTTCTTGAACTTGGCCATCATGGTATAAATTGATTCTTCAACCATGTTTTGTTCTTCTCTACTAAATTTATTAAAATCAATGCTCTTTAATCCAGTTAAGTTTGCATTATCTCTAATATTATCACATATATTTGATCTGATTTCTAGGATCTAGGACTATTACAGAGAATGCTAACCAATTACATAAAGTTAATTTTAAAGCTTTAATAAAGAAAAATTAATGTAATTGAAAATAAGAAAGCATAAAATGAGATGATAGAAAGAGAGATATAGAGAGAACACGTTTGATTTTAGAGTTCATCCGAGAAGGACTACATCTCCAGGTCCAGCTCCAATAGGGGGACTGATCCGATTAACTCCAATAAATCAATACAAATGATTTGTGACAATTCCCTTAAAGCACATGTAGCAAAATTCCTCTATGTGCAGGAAAAATCATTAAGTCTCCAAATACACAAAATCTCTCTCACCATTTGCATCATTTCTCCCTTGATTTTCATGCCTTCAAAAGGCCCCTAAACCCTCTTTTTATACAAAATATTTTCCTAATAATAGGGAAAAATATATTTAGACCCTTACAATAGTCTCCCTTGGAATGAGTCTCATTTCTATTTTATAAATTTGTCCTTATTTACTAATTGCCCTTATTTAGGCAAGGGAGAATCGGGCTTTGATAGACTTTAAATAAATTCTGTACTAATGATATCATAAGCCACTTGCGTGGTGCAATGGTAATGAAGGTTTTGAAAATGCACATAATAGAGGGAGGTCAGTGGTTCCAACCACCACATTGACCTCTAGGATTTAACTCAAATTAGCACCATCTAAACAATAAATAAAACATTTGTTAAATTGTTCTCAAAGTTCACCGGTGGTGTAATGGCCACTGATCAGATTTTAGGGGCCAGTGGTCATGGGTTCAAAAATTGACGCCGCTATCAAATATTTATTATTTTCTTTTTAAAAAAAAATTAAAAAATATTATTATTATTTCTTTCCACCTAAAACTTTAATCAAACATATCTTTCGCATACAAACTCCATTTTTGACAAAACGAATGCCCTGGAAAGCTCTTGATGAGATCTTCAATTTGAAATCCATCGTTGACCACTTTTGAGATGATTTTATTTTCACCTTTTGATGACCTCTATACCTAGTTTGACCAAACTTTGACTGGCTATAACTTTTGCGTACGATCTCCTGTTCTACCTGTTCAAGTTGCATTGGGTGCAGAATTTTGAGGACTTAAAACTTATGCCATTTATTGGAGTTTTGGACATACTTCAATTTTTGGTGAAAATATCTCTCGGATCAAGCCTCCCCACTGAGAAGCTTTTACACCATTGAAAGTTTGGATTACTTAGAAAGAAGGTGAGGGTATTTCTCACTCACTTTACCAATCTCCATCCATCTTGCTTTGCTTGGATGCATGCCCTTCAATCCCACTTGGAGGTATTCAACTGGTCCTCTTTGTGAAGTTCTAACATTCCTGTCAAGGATGACATCTTCTAGCAATTCTTTCATATACTCTGGTGAAAGATCATCAACTGATGGAACCTGAACACTAATGTCTTCATCCAAGATCATTGGAGGCTCATACAACTTTAGATTCTCAACATTGACAATTGAGTAAATTTGCATGTATGGAGGAAGATTAAGGTGGAAAGCATTAGTACCAATCTTTTCCAAGATTTCAAAAGGACCATACCTAATAGGCTTGAGCTTTCTTCCTTCACCTTGCATTCTTTCCTTACTGATATGTAACCAAACTCTACACCAACTTGGAACTGATGATCAATGTGATGCTTATCATGGTGAGCCTTTTATTTTGCTTGGCTCTACTCCAACTATGCTTCTACTACCTAATGGATTGCTTGGACCTTTTGGATGAACTTCAAAGCCCTTTCTACATCATGGTGTCCATTGATGATGTTGTCCTTTCTAAAAACAAAATCCATTGGTGTTTTTGGCAAATATTCGAAGCAAGTCTCAAAAGGAGACCTCTTTGTAGAAGAGTGTGCTGCATGGTTGTAAGCGTGTTGCACATAGTGAAGACTTTCATACCATAACTTAGGATGCTTGCTGTAGTAACCTCTAAGAAAATGCACAACTATCCTATTCACTACCTATGTTTGTTCGTCAGTCTATGGATGGAAGGCTGTACTCTTCTTAAGCTTGGTATCCATGAGTCCCCACAAAGATGACCAAAATTCCCCTAAGAATCTAGAATCTCAATCCGATACAATAGAAGTAGGTAACCCAAAATGAACCCATACATTTTGAAAGTACAAATGAGTAGTCAGTTCAGCAGTGACCTACTTTTTACAAGGCATTAAAATACACATTTTGCTGAAGCGATCAACTACTACATACAAATAATCATGACCTTTCCTAGACATAGGTAAACCCCACACAAAGTCTGTAGACACACTTTCTCATGGATGGGATGGTACAGGTAATGGTGTGTACAAACCCAATTTCCTATTACTTGGCTTGCTATTTGCACACATTACACATCCTTTTATATACTTGGTGATAGTTTCCTGCATACGAGGCCAGCAACAATATTTTTGTAATTGGGCTAATGTCTTACTTACCCCGAAGTGTCTTGCAATCAAAGAGGTGTGTGCTTCATGGATTACATGTGCTTGTTCATCTTTAGGGATGCATACTTTTCCCAAGTGGTACAACAAATTATCCTGCACATAGTAATCTTTCTCTTCCACATGTTTAATTACCCTAGATTAAAGCTGCATAGATATCCTTAAAGTCCTCATCATTAGCATATTGTTCCTAAAAAATTTCATGAACCATAGAACTATTCTTAAGGATTATCAAAGAATTCTTAACAGGAGGCCTAGAGAGCATATCTTCTACTTTCTTATGGAACCCTTTTTATACTTTATTACCAAATGAAACTATTGTAGAAAACCCATCCTCCTAAAATGCCTACTCTATTGCAACTTAGATTGTGAGTGCAAATATTGTAGTGGCTGGTGATCAGTGTGGATTATAGTTTCCTTTCTCATTAAGTAGTGCTTCCATTTTTTAACACTCTGAACTAAAGCATAAAGTTCCTTATCATAAGTAGGATAGTTACTTACTGCTCTTGAAAAAGTTTCAAAGTGG
Source organism: Cupressus sempervirens (assembly GCA_028749045.1). Lineage (NCBI taxonomy): Eukaryota > Viridiplantae > Streptophyta > Pinopsida > Cupressales > Cupressaceae > Cupressus > Cupressus sempervirens. The sequence continues at coordinate 474,833,276 of CM053786.1, forward strand.
TAGTAGACTGGTTTACCTCCTCGCATGAGTACAAATCCCATGGAAAACCTGCTTGCATCTATCTCAATCTCAAATGGTTGATGTAAATCTTGTAAAGCTAGAACTGATGCGGTACTCAACTTTTCCTTCAAAGTGTCGAAAGCCTTCTATTGTGGGCCTCCCCACTAAAAAGTTGCCTTGGTACTGGTCAATGCATGCAATGGTGATGCAATATAAGAGAAGTTTGCAATGAAATTTCTCCAATACTAAACTGCACCTAAAAAGCTCCTAATTTCTATAATTATACTTGGCTTAGGCCATTTTACAATACATTCAACCTTTGTAGGGTCTACTTTCAATTGGCCATTTCCTATGACATAGCCTAAGTACACTAAGGATGTCTTTGTAAATTCGCATTTTGACATCTTTACATAGAGTTTTTCTTTTCTCAATACATCAAGTACTTTTTTTACATGAATTACATGATCATCCCAAGACTTACTAAATACAAGAATATCATCTAGATAGACAATGACAAAATCATCAATAAAAGGATGAAAGACATCATTCATGACTCTCATGAATGTAGCTGGTGCATTACAAAGCCCGAATGGCATAACCAACCACTCATAAAGTCCCTATTTTTTCTTAAAAGCAGTTTTCCAAATATCATTTTCTACTATTCTTATCTAATGATATCCACTACATAATTCTAGCTTAGTGAAATAAATTGCATGTTTCAAATGATCAAGTAAATCATCAATTCTAGGAAGAGGGTACCTATTCTTTACTGTTATCTTGTTCAAAGCCCTGTAGTCAATACACATTCTCCAAGTCCCATCTTTCTTTGGAACCAACATAATAAGAGAACCACATGAAGAAGTACTAGGATGGATAACTCCTTTCTCCATGAGCTCTTGAACTTGCTTCTTGATTTCCTCATTTTGCAAGACTAATAAGCGGTACATGCCAATATTAGGAAGTGACACTTCTGGCTGTAACTAAATTTCATGTTGTATCTCTCTTTTAGGAGGCAATCCCTTTGGTTCCTAAAACAAGTCATCATAGGTGAAAACAAATTTGACCATTTCATCTTTATGTTTTGGATCACATCCCTTAAATGCCTTAGATGTTTCATCTTCTTTGGCTTTTACAATCATTGTCACAAAATTCTTACTAGAGTTGACTAACCTTTTCATTTGACCAGCATTAACAAGAGCCAAATTAGTCTTTATTTTATGTGCCCGTACAATGTATTTGATTTTATCTTTAAACATATGATACTTATTTTCCCCCTTATAGAAGATAGCTTGTCGATCATATAAATAGGGACTCCCAAGTACAAGACCACAAATATCTAGAGGGACTACATCAGCTTCTACCTCATCTACAAAGTTTGTAGTTATAGTAAATCTTAACTTACATTGCTTGGTTACCTATAATTGTGCATCATTGCAAACCCATCCAAGAGGATATGGCTTTGGATGAGGTGTTGTAGTCAGATTGAGCTTCTTAACAATTTTCTCAGATATCAAATTAACTTGAGAACCCGTATCAAATAATGTATCAACCTTATTTTTCTTGATGACAACTCAAATGTGAAATGATTCATTACTTTTCTTATCATTCTTAGGAGAAGAATCTTCACTTGTACTTGCACTTATGCTAGAAGAACTGGTAGCTGATGAAAGAGAAATACCTTTTCCTTTACCTTGGATCTCGGTAGCAATGATCTTTGTTTCATCTCTAGAGTCAGATCCAAGATCTTGTTGAGCTACAACAATAGTCTTTTATTTGCCTTTATTTCCACCAAATTTCTTTGGCCTCTTTTCAGGATGCAGCTTCCAGCACTTAGAATCATCATGCCCTTCTTTCTTGCAATGTGAGCATGTGGGTTTCTCACCCTCTTTCTTTATTGTAGTTGTCTTTTTACCCTTCCCTTTTCCTTTGGACTTTTCCTCAGACTTAGATGAATTTTTGTCAGACTTATCAATGAAGGTACCCTTACCTCTTGACTCTAAATGTGTTGCCTAGACACATACTTCATCCAAATTACAAGGATTCAGGACAAGAATAGAGTGCCTTAGGTAAGAATGAAGACCGCCTATATACTTGAGTAAAGTCTCTTGGGTATAAAATGGAACATTTAATGAAATAGCCCTTTTATGAAACTCATGGGTGTATTCTTGGATAGTTTGACCTTTCCCTTGTCTAAAATGTTGCCAGCTCATCATTAACTACTGCATATGGCCTAGGGGATAGAATTGCTTCTTTAAAGCACTAACAAATTTTGACCAAGACATATTTAACTTACCATGTCGTGAAATTTCATGTTGGGTCCTACTCTCCCACCAAGTTAGAGCTAGATCACCTAACCAAAGAGTGGCTAACTAAATTCTATCAACATCATCTACAAGGTTTTAGACTCTATAGTAGACTTCTACTTGCTGAATCCAATCATCTAATTTCTCAGCATTTAACTCCCCACAATATTTTGGCAAGTCAAACTTTACATCCAACTTTATTCGAGGCTTATGTCCACCATTAAAAATATTAGAAGACTCAGAATGTGTAGAAGAAGGAGAAGAAGGGGGAGAAGGAGAAGTGGGAGGAGATGGAGGCTCACGATCAGGATCATCATCAATGCCTTTGTTTTTCCCTTTGTCATCATGAGCTACATGCCTTCGCATCTTCTCTTCTCTTTCTTGTAACAAGATTTCTACCATTGACTACAAATTTTGGAGAGTCTTCTGGACATTTTGATCTTCTAAACCTTGTCCACCACCTTTATCATCCATCTAAAATGGTGGATTAGCTCTTCATTTTCTGATCTCAGGATTATATTCTTCAAGACCACCTTCACCTTGATTCAACCTAGATCTTGTTAACATTCAAATCTACAATACTAGACAACAAAGCTCTAATACCAAATTTGATCTAATTTCTAGGATCTAGGACTATTATAGAGAATGCTAACCAATTACATAAAGTTAATTTTAAAGCTTTAATAAAGAAAAATTAATGTAATTGAAAATAAGAAAGCACAAAATGAGATGATAGAAAGAGAGATAAAGAGAGAACATGTTTGATTTTGGAGTTCTTCTGGGAAGGAATACATCTTTAGGTCTGGCTCTAATAGGGGGACCGATCCAATTAACTCCAATAAATCAATACAAATGATTTGTGACAATTCCCTTCAAGAACACACAGCAAAATTCCTCAATGTGCAAGAAAAATCACTAAGTCTCCAAATACACAAAATCTCTCTCACCATTTGCATCATTTGCCTTGATTTTCATGCCTTCAAAAGGCCCCTAAACCCTTTTTTTTATACAAAATATTTGCCTAATAATAGGGAAAAATATATTTAGACCCTTACAACAGTCTCCCTCAGAATGAGTCTCATTTCTATTTTATAAATTTGTCCTTATTTACTAATTGCCCTTATTTAGGCAAGGGAGAATTGGGCTTTGATAGACTTTAAATAAAGTCTGTGCTAATGATATCACAAGCCACTTGCATGGTGCAATGGTAATGAAGGTTTTGAAAATGCACATAATAGAGGGAGGTTGGTGGTTCCAACCACCACACTGACCTCTAGCATTTAACTCAAATTAGCACCATCTAAACAATAAATAAAACATTCCTTAAATTGTTCTCAAAGGTCACCAGTGGTGTAACGGCCATCGACCAGATTTTAGGGGCCGATGGTCACGGGTTCAAAAATCGACACCACTATCAAATATTTATTATTTTTTTTTTTGTTTTTTTAAATTATTATTATTATTATTATTTTCTACCTCAAACTTCAATCGAACATATCTTTTGCATACGAACTCCATTTTTGACGAAACGAATGCCGCTGGAAAGCTCTTGATGAGATCTTCAATTTGAAATCCATTATTGACCAATTTTGAGATGATTTTATTTTCACCTTTTGACAACCTCTGTACCTAGTTTGACCAAACTTTGACTGGCTATAAATTTTGCATACGATCTCCTTTTTCGCCCGTTCAAGTTGCATTAGGTGCAAAATTTTGAGGACTTAAAACTTATGCCATTTATTGGAGTTTTGGAGATACTTCAATTTTTGGTGAAAATATCCCCTAGATCAATATTTTCTAAATTAGACTTGGTGGTGTGACTTACCACTCTAAATTGGCTTGTGTCTTCTGACTCTGTTCTCTCTTCATCTGAGTCAGATTGAGCAACATATTTTCTTCTTAGCTTCTTCTTTGCTAGACCTTGCTTCTTAGTAGCCTTCTTCTTTTCTTTCTCCTTAGCCTCCTTAGTTGTGGCTCTTGTACTTTCCCTTGTAGTAGGTTTGGTTGGGCTTGGCTTGATAGTCTTTTTGCCCTTGAGTTGTGCTCGAGGTTGTTTCTGAGCTTTTCTCTTTTTGGGCTCTAGTTTGGTTGGTGCTTCATCGACTTTCTCTTCCTCCTTGGAACCTTATTCCTCTTCAAAATCTTCTCCCATGCCTTATGTCAAGGAAAGTGGCTCTTTCCCCTATTCTACTTCTTCTTCTTCATCATCTTCTTCTTCTTCATCTTTTGTTGTCCCTTCTCCAAATTTGGCCTTAAGATTTTTGACCAATTTTTCCTTTTTCTTTAGGGTTGAAGTAGTTTTCAACTCCATCTCTACTTTAGACTTTGCAACATCAAAAGTGCCAAAAGGTTTTACACTTTTGTCAATGTCTTTTGCAAGCAATGTTGTGATTGCTACTGAGGCCTCATCTACATTTATTTCATATCCAAGTGGCCTTAGCCATCTCACCCTTGGTACTGCTCCTTAGATATAAGTGTAGTCAATGTCAACTAAGAAACAAATGTCATTGATCTACTAATCCATAAGAGAAATTGGTATTCTAAGCTTTGCTTCATAGACTTTTTGAAGTCTTCAAAATAGCTTGTCATTAAGGTTTCAAAATTGGCTCCCATTTGCTCTATTTACTCATTTACTTGTACTGCTATAGACCTATTTATCTTCCTACTTATCTTACCAAAAGAAGGAAATTCATTCTATACGTAGAAAAATATGCATATCAAAATTGATCCAAAATTACACTGAGCACTCTTGGATCTCCTTATTGCTCCCAAATTCTCCATAATCTATTGAAGTTGCAGTTCTAGTAGATCATATGCATGATCCTTCTTGACAAGTTTTTATCCCACATCAACTGCAATGTAAGGTACACTATTTAGTTAGCTTGACTAGTATAATTTATGAGATATAACCCTAACATCAAATTCTACAAGTGGATCTTTGATTGTGTCAATTGTCATGCCCTTTTTGTTCCACTTTGCCCCATTATTCTTTTTAATAGCTTCTTTTGAATCACTCCTTAGGGTCTTTGTCTATTCTATGGTTGGGTAACTTGTCATGCTATGTATGATTCTCTTTGACAACCTGATGGGTCCATCTTCCAACCATAGGCATCCATCATGAATTCAGCTCAAAAATATTCTTATCCATTCAGTCTTGAAGACTACGGGGAAATCTAGGGCATGGGTTAAGCCCTTCCTTTCAACAATCTAAAATTCCTCCTTTAATACCCCATTCTCACAAAGTTTATCATAGGCTTGCCAAATCTCCATGTCACCAATTGCTCCAACTTTACAATTATAACACTTTCTAACATCTTGCACCATAACAACCTTAGGTGGAATAATAGATAAAGCGCTAGCAGGGCCATTTTTATAAGCCACTTCAAGAATTGGTCTAAAATCTAGTTTTTTAACTTCATCACTAACCAACTAAAACTCAAACAGTTCTTTGTCCTTGGGGTTCCTAGAGCTATATGCCATTTCTAAAGACTAGGCTTTTCAAGATATAAAAATTGCATAACTACATAGCTCAACACTTGTGTACATACCTTGAATCAATGATATCACTTCTGAATCACTATTGGAATCTACTTGAATTCTTCATCTTTTCTTGAAATCATTTCTATGCTCTTCTCTCTCTCTCTCTCTCTCTCTCTCTCTCTCTCTCTCTCTCTCTCTCTCTCTCTCTCTCTCTCTCTCTATGTTTGCAATGATGAGAAATGATAAAAAACTTGACCTTATACCCTTCATTACATAACATTTAATGCTTAGTGCATATACATTTGTCCACTCAGCTCCTTATGCAATTCTACTTTACTCGACTTCTATTGATTTTCAAACACTCGACATCCATTGGAGTTTCTCTTGGCCTCAATAAGAATTTCCTTTTACCCGACAACCACTACTAACTCAGCTCCAACTAACTTTGGTAATTAACTCTGCATATACTTGGATTTTACTTGGCATCTGAAAGCAGCTTTCCTTTCTCGACAACAATGTGAAAACTTTAAAGATTTAACCTTACATTTTTATTCATGCTGATCTATCCTTTTTAATACTAACTTATTCTAGGAACTGATTTATGATAAATCATTTAAATATTAGTCCCACATACCTTCTTTTGCTTAGTTTATTGAAGTATGACCACTTGACCCTTTAGGTGAAGTGATCCCTTCATTTGATGTGCTGCATCCATCTTTCTTCTTCCATGTCTTGTTCATTTCTCCTCTAATGTGCTCAAAATCCATTTTTCCTTTTCCTTTGTTTGACTTTGAGTTAGGTGCCTTTGACCTTGTTGGGTAGTGCTTGCTAATATGACTAGTCTTCAAACAACTAAATCATGTAGTTTGGCTTAACCATCTACTGTAGCTTCTACTAAAATGTGTTCTTATGTAATTCTCAGGGATGTGTCCATACTCTTGACAGTAATGACAGCTATGTCTTGTATTGTAGTCCCAATTATAGGTATTTTCATGGCTTCTTCCCTTGTTTGATGACCACATGGTCTTGGATCTACACTTAAAGGCTTTGTGTCCAAACCTCTGACAATTGTAGTAGCGTCCTTCAAATCTTGGTGCATGCATATTTTTGGTTCTGCATTCATGTGCCTAATGAACTTGTTTCTTGCACTTGTAACAATGTGTCATATTCTTTGGCTTTTCATTTTGACTACCATTCTTTTTCTTGCAAACATTAGTTGTATGTCCTTTCTTACCACAGAAATGATAAGTGGATTTGGAGTTCTTACCTTTGTCATTCTTACCATATGTTGATTCTGTATTGCTTGACACTTGCTGATTACTGATGCTTGAAACATACTAAATTCTATCTAGCTCAACATTTGAACTTGCTCGACATCTATTAGTCACTGAACACTTGAAACTTGCTCGACACTATCTATCTGATCTGCATCTGAATGACTTGGCACTTGCTGAATTTCTAGCTCAGCACATACAGCAACTCAACATCTATAATATACTCAGCATCAACTTAGAAAATTTCTTAAATGTGTTGACACTCAATTGTCAAAACCAATCTCAGATCAACATAAGGTACCTGGCAATTTTATATTGACTTTGTATTTTGAAATTCTTCTTACAAATATTAAGAATGACATGCTTTTATTATATGATGATATAGAAAAAAAGGTTTTGTGTATGGTACACATTCCTTTCCTTCTTATATCCAATTATCACTTTTTAGATTATTTTCATGTAACACTAATTTGGGACATTTCTATTTGACCTCCTACTGATATTTATTTCTATTCCATGCAAGTGTAAAGAATAGCTACATAGTAGGGTGTATGTTCTTGAGGTGAGGTATTTCTAAAATTTCTTTGATGTATTCAATCTAACTCATTTTATTTTATGTGTAGGATGCATAATTGATGGGCTTGGATTACAAGACTCAAGGCAACTAATAGGGTGACACAACTAGGACAATACAACACAACTAGTCATTACAAGCAATGACTGGTTCCTTCAGAACCTTTTTATATATGTTCCATATTCCTCTTATGTTTTTAATTTTCATAGGATAGGAATTTGTAGTTGAGGATAATCTCACAACCTTATGCAAGAAATACATTTATATTCAACATATTATTTTCTTTTCCACTAGTTTGTAGATTAGTTTCATAAATAATCATACATATCACTTGATGATTAATAGAAAAGACATATTGGATTTAATTTATGTATATAGTGAAAATGATTCACAATAAGTATGTGTTGAATATAGAGAAGAAATGGATGTATACCTTAGGTGAAGCGTGATGTGATATTTAAACTAAAATTTAACATGTGCAAAAATTTAGTAAAAAAGTGAGAGGATGAATTGTATTGTTTTTAACTTTCTTAGTAAGGATGTCCTCTTTAGGATTTCTTTCCTTCTCTTTTGACCATTGTAAGAACTATTTACTTTTGTGGATGATTAGGGTCTTATAACATGTCCCTTGTTGAGGAGAATTATAGTGTCTTCAAGAGTAATGTGATTTAGTTCAAACCCTACATATACCTCCTATGGAGGGATTTGAATTTGTGATGCCTATATATGGTGACTTTGTCTTATCATTCTCCCACCAATATTGAAAAGAAGAACGTACATCATATTGAGAGTGAATGACAATACAAAGCTTTAATGGAGAATATTAAACCTCTTGTAGATACTAGCTAAAAAATTCTTAGCTCACCCAACAAAGCTTTGATCTCATACTATTTCCTCCCCTTAGCTTAGGTTGTTTGATAAAATTGTGGTTCTTCTCCTTTTTACTAGACACTTATCACAAAGAGATGGTTTCTAAAATCTTAGAGTTTGTGTTGTAGGGTGCACGCTAATCCAACCATCCAAAATACTTATGGATCTACCCCTCTCAAGAGGTGAGATTCAAATTAGGACATCAATACATGAAAAAATGACTAGGTAATGCATAAATTTGCATAGGTAATACAACATTTTTGTAGGTGCCACAACATTACATAGGTGATAGTTTGTTGCACAGGAAATAAACAATGTGCACAAACAACATTCATTTTAGTAAAAATATGAATCAATGTATATGTGACACAATAAATGGTCTATGTGATAAAACAATTCTAACTATGCCCAAGTTTAGGTGACAAAATGAGGGTTATAGGTGCTAAAATAAATCATGGAGGTAACAAAAAAATTTGGTATAGGTGATGAAACAAGAAAAATAATGGTAAAATCTAAAATTTAGATGCCCAAATCAATCAAATAAATCTAAAAACTCATCAAATTTTAGAAATACAAGGCTAGAATTTGAGCATACTGGTATTGCATATGCCCAAGGTCTCTAAAATCTTCTCCAATCCTTAGATTGGTGCTCCTAAATTGGTAGTACCATATTTTTAATGAGGAAGTAAAAGGAACTCAAAGAGGAAAAATCACAAGGGAGTGTGAAAATGAAATGGATAAAAAGTAATTTTGACCCAATTTACATCAAATTTTGAAATATTAAAAGGGTGTTTTGCATAATTTCATTAAAAAATTAGCTATTTTATCAAAAAAATTGATAGATAATCTTTTTATTCAAATCTCTATACCAAGAAAAAAATCAAAATTGAAATTTTTCATAAATCATGAAAGATCATATAGATTTTTTAAATCACTCAAAATCATTTTGATTAATTTCTTAAGGGGGGAATATGATCATCAAAGTTTTAAATTATAAAAATTTGGACACTTTTCAATACTAGGGACATTAGACATAAAAAAACTAAAATCATAATAAGGGCATTAAAATCATCCAAAAATCAAAATCAAAGATTCATATTGAGGCTTTAACATCATAGGAATAATAGCATATCATCAAATCAATCACACTAGTATCTTGGCATCAAATCAAATTAAGTATTAGACATCATATATTCTTTGAACCAATGTGCTCCACATGTTGATTCAAGAGGGGAAACTATATAAACCTAAAAATGGTCATAACAAACATTAATTAAATTCAAGCCACGTGGATTAGTTAAAGTCAATGGTCAAATACCTATGTAATTAAATTAATCATTTGATTATATAGTTCATTAAATAATTGAACCCACCCAATTCAATAAACATAATGGTTAATTTATTTAATTAATTAATCCAAAAATATCTCACCTAGCACTACATGAAAAAATCAAACCAACCAATAGGAGTGGATAAATATGTTCACATGGATCACAAATAGGCATTGCCATCTTGACCATATATTTTTAGAGAGAATATTGTCCCTTTAATTTGGACACATCAAACAAACACTACTCAACCTTATACCTTGATGGTTGACTCAGCAAAAATCTAGTTCACCCCTTACACCCCTGAAAATCCTATTAATAGGAGACATAATTAGATTAATTCATATATCCATTAGCATTTTTTATCTCCCTTATAGGAAAATTTATATAGAATATCATACCAATTGAGTTCATTTAGCTTATATTTCACATGTAGTGACATCATAATGTAGAAATTGTATTATGCTTTGAGTGATTGTGATAATATACGATAACATTTTCCTCAATTTGTATCAATCTTGTATTATAAATCATATCTTCAACCATCTTTGTATATTCTTGTATTGAAGGTTGTTAGTTGAGGATCTATTTGCAGTTGGGAGCACAATTCAAGTCTCTATAATTAGAGATCCATAGAAATCTCTTTGTTCCTTTCATTTAAAATTGCATAACTAGTTAGATATCATATTTTTATTGAATTAATGTCAAACTAATTTTCAATGAAGGTTTGTAAAAACAATTAAACACATATAGTAGTCATATATAACTTTTACTACACAAAAATGTATGACCTAACTAATTAGAGAATAAACTCCTTATACATTATCAATGTTACCTCCAAAATCACACACCTAGAAATACAATGTAGCAAGATGCATACCAAAATATTCAATATAAATCATAGAAGAAATCATTGTTAAATATTTAGGAGGATTTCCTAAATCATACAAGTTCTTGGTCATAAATATTAACCAAGTCATGGAACATAATGTTCGCAACAAAAAGAACCACATCTTATAACCAAGGCCTAAAACATATGTAATAAGGTGTTATCATATAGTTAACAAATATTTGAATGGATATTATATCATGGATACAACTAATACAATTTTGGACTTCCTTTAATACTCTTTTATGCAATTTCACACTTTGACATGTTATAGTAACCAAAACACTTTTGCAGTATCAATTGTTCATTCAAGAGAAATGAGAGAGATACTAAAACTTGTAGCATTACACAACCCATTTAATCTTCATCTCAATATAGGATCATCATAATATTATCTATTTTCACAAGCAACAAGATATAAGTCTCCTCACCATCTCTCATCTCCATCATTGATCTTTAACCAATAATAGTTAACACTAAAGAAAGATAGAATCCAACCTTATGTTTCATCAACATGGAAATAATTTACAATTTATTAAAGAATATTTCATAAAAATGACAACATAAACAACCCATAGAACAACAATATTAAAGAAATCCATTCGTATACCATAGTTAAGGATTGGCTATAGTCCATTTTCAGCTTAAGTTGTTTGTGTTAAAAATGACAGTACTGTCATGCCTAAAATTTAAGTAAAAATACACACCAATATTTATTTAAAAAAAAAGATAACATCTACTATGCTGAAATATTCAATAGTCTTTAGTTGTCACTAAAATCTAACTAAGTCTGTTTAGGTTTCACTTAGGGTTCAGTTGGCATGATACCCCAATTTGAAACTGGTGGTCAAGCTAAGAGTGTTAAATCAAACCCCTAAATATTAGTAATTTTATTAACATTAGTAACCTTACTTGGGATAAATTATAATCCTTAAGTAAGTACCCATAAACAAAAGCACCAAATTATCAACCCTTAACTTTATCCTACAATAATTAACTAAGTTTTAATAAATGAAATAGTGACATTGTCATACCCCACTTGGGAACCTAAGAGAAATTAATCTATTATGTTGCAATGTTTACTAAACAATTTTTTTAAAACAAGTTGATATGGCATAAAGATAATAATGTGAAAGAAATATAAAATATACGCATAAAATACACTTAATAAATATAAATATAGTTACCATTTCTCAAGTCTTCCTTCATGTTAAATAACATGCATGAAAGTTTTGTTAAGTAAATTTAATTTGAGGTACAATAATCATGACATATAACCAAATAACGTATACATATTCTCATAAATAGTACATGAGCACACTTGATACATTAAAGTACATCTAATACATTAACATTCACTGCACATGTCATAGGATATGTAATAGTAATAAAAGTACAATAGAATATAATACATCATCACATAGTATCTCAAGATATAAGCACAAGATACATGAATTTATAGATGCATCAACTAAATAGAAAGTATCCAAGAATAAGGATAGTCTATTACATCAAAGGAACATCCAACATTAGTGCCAATCTTTACGGGAACCCAAATGGTAAGAAGTCACTACCTGCCAACCTCGTGGTAACATAGTCAGGCCCAATCCCATCGTATAGGGAAGAAAATGTATGATCCATACGTGGATACCAAATTATAAAATAAAATCCTAGGAAAATAATCTTTATAGCTCCCACTACATCAAGGGTATGACAAGTACTAAATATGAAAGACAATAATAATCAACCAATATCAAAATCAAACACCAATGTCAAAAACTAGATACTAAGTCCAAATCAATCAAATCAAAGAGATAGATCTACTAATAAAACATCAACTTCTAAATGCAATACCAAATGTCAAAATAATAATAACCAACAAATAAATAGCTATCATTAATGAGATTCAACCACTAATAATAAATAACATTTAGAAAATAGTAACACCCATTAGAGATAAATATAAATCTATGAAGGGTATTCTAGCTACACACTTTGGAGTGTCATTACATGGTCAAAATACTTGAGTTATCCTGGACTGGTCTTTCACTAGATGTTGGACCATCAAGCATTGAGTTACCCTAGACTGGTCACTCTGGGCCCCAAACCCTCAATATCACCTATCAAAACTAGAATATCCTCTCATGAAGATGAGGAATACCAGGCATACCTCTCACTAGGTAGCATCACATTCCCATCCTTAACCTATACACGTACTCAAGGCATGAGTAATGCAACATCTCTATTTATATTTTTAATATTTATCTAAATATTTTAATTAGTATGTTATGATTTATTACACAACTTACAATAGGTTACCTTGAAACTAGCCACTTTGGGCCCCATAGCCCTATTATAATCCACCCCCATAGAATTCACCTAGACAACCTCTCCCAAGTTCATAAACTACAATTGTTTCCCATACCACAAAAGAAATTATAATTAAACTTGGTTCTATGATAGGAAATCATAAAATATATTGGTTCTTAAAAATCAAGTCATCGCAAATGCTCATAAAAAATAAATCTTATAAACATAAACTTCAATTTGGACCATAAACACATCCCCAAATCTAGTAAAATATATAATCATAAAAGTAATTTCCCAACCCTTTGGTGCACATCCTAGTTTGGCCAACTAAACAACTCAACAAAAAACACCACGAAAAAATCACAAGATTTTGATAAAAATAAAGAAAATATAAGGTTCTAGTTATATGGTTTATTTCAATAATTTTCAATAGTATTATTTGACCACGTGTTCACTCATAATAATTTACATGTTTTCAAATAAAAATCATTGCTTTTCACCATTAAATACCTCAAAATAAAATAATAGCAATAGTCATTAACATACTGTAATCTTTTTTTTGATCAGGGAAAAGGCCGAGACCAAGAAATTTATTAATTAAAATTAACTTACAAAGTCTTTGTTCAGTGTGAGCATTGGTAGGAAAAACCTCTAGTCTTGCCTGAGACATAGTCCAAAATATACAATACATAAGACTTAAGGAGGTGTACCCCTGTTTACCAAAATTTATCAAGCTTGCCCATATTTATGAAAGATTTAAATTTCCCATTTAGTTTTGGTAACAAAGATTATCCATGTCAAATCCATCCATCTGTCAAAAATTTACAAGAGTAATTTGTATGATCCTTCTCCTTTTTCTTCTTTAATAACATTGAGCCTAGTTGCACAACTTAGAGCATCTTGACCAAGATCACTGTTAGCTATTTAATTTAATGATAATAGATGTAATACTCATAATAAAAGCAACCATTTGTCCTTTATACACATTGTCATACAAATTTAGGTGATTTGGCTTGATATTTTAAATTAATTATTATTTTTATTAATTATCATTTTATACAAATTGTGAGATATTAAATAAATTTATTGGTATAAAAATCATATAAAAACTTTATTATCAAGAATAAATATTTATGACTAAATAGTTTGCAAGCATCTTAAACAAAGCTAATCATCTTCTAACTCCTCCTTATCCATTTCCAGGATTCTTGCTATTAATGATCTCTTCTCCTTTATTGCTTCTTCATTTTCTTCATCCTCTATTTTAGATTCATAATCCTCAAAGAAATCTTCTTCATCTGAGTCAACTTCATCCAAAGGAGGTTTTAGAACCATGTTAGAGATGAATTTAGAGTTTATATTAATATGCTTATTTAGATTCTCAATCATAACTTAGTTACTAGATATTTATTATTATTATTGATAATGATTTCAGCTTGAATATTAGTCGAGGAGCTAAATTCCTTTACTTTATTGATAGAATCTATAAGTGTGAACTCATCCACAACCTCCTCAATGTTTCCGTCTAACATTACTTCCCTACTACAACCTGTATAATTAGGAGTAAGAGTATTATTGATGTTTGATAGCTTTTACAGATAAATTTATATACATTTATATGAGATATAAGTATATGAGAGAAATTAATATAATAATGATATATATATATATATATATATATATATATATATATATATATATATATATATATATATATATATATATATATGATTAAATTTATTATTATACTAATTATTTGATTAATGAATAGACATGTCCCATGAAGAGACATGTCTATTCATGGCTTATACTCAATATAAATATAAGTGATTGTTGTTGGAATATTCAAATGGGAAGAGTGCTTCTGAGAGGGGCGAGGGGGGAGGGGGTAGGGGGTGGGGGAGGGGTGAATTAGAAGTGCCACACTTTAACCTTTTCAAATCCTTTAAAACAAATAACTGAAAGTAAACTACATGCATGTAAACATATCAAATAACCATAAAGTAAACACATGCATCAACACACATAACACTAGTATTTTGGTAACCTAGAAACCCTCCAGGAATAAGAAGGTAAAACTGGGGTGGGGATGATACCCACAAAATCATTGCAACAATAATTGTTTGACCACTTCTTATGGTCTACCCTATTAAAGGCTTTACACTGTGTCAATAGTGACCTAGTTAAAGGATTTACAAACACTTTACATGAAGTGTCACCCTGTTAAAGGATTTAGTCACCTCTTCAAAGGAACTACCAAATAGTTGTTAAGCTAACCTATCATCATAGGATTTTCACTATCTAATACATTTGCTAGAGAGTATTAGAAATCTTTGACCTGATTGCTTACAATCTTCAATTGTTGATTTTAGGCACTTGATCTACTCATTCTGATGTGATCCTTACATGATATGATATTTTTTTGTATCCCTTGTTCTATTTTGATCAACTAGATGTGTAATTTCTCTCAATTCACTAATTCTTTAATGCCCCTACTACTTGCCCTGTTCTATCATTTTTGATATCTGGTTAGCAACTTCCTTAGCTTCTATTCATCAACATGAAATTGTGGGGTCTAAGCCTTCTTATAAAGACTTCATAGAATTAGGGTTAGGTATGGAACTACAATCAATTCACTAAGTCTTTGATGCCCTTACTACTTGCCCTATTTTGCAATTTTTGCTATTTGCTTAGCAACTTCCTTAACTTCTATTCAACAACATGAAATCATGGGGTCTAAGACTTCTTATAAAGACTTTGTAGACTTAGGGTTAGGTATGGATCCACAATCAATATTGAATCTTGAATTCCTACTCATTCCTTGCACTTTTCTCATTGGTTGCATGCCTTCTCCATTTTTTTGATTGGCTGGATGCTGATTGCATAGGAAATATAAAGATTCATTCTTATCCTTATTATCCTTTGAAATCCTTCTATGTCAGCTCAAAAATGGTTTACATCTGAGTTTGTGAAGGTAGAAACTCATATTTTGATTCTATATTACTCGACACATATTGTACTACTGATGCTCGACACATGTTTGATCCTATTTTGCTTGACACTTATTACATTCTATCTTGCTTGGCACATGCATAGTTCTAGCTCACTCAACACATGAAGCATTCTGACTTGCTCTGCATCAATTGTGACTCAATACCTAAATATTACTCAGCACTTAAAGTCACTCGACACTTGTTGGAATTTTGGGTCGACACATACTATAGCTCGGCACGTATAGTGTACTCAGTTCCTATATGAAAAGTGGTTAAGTGTGTTGACACTCAAATGTCAAAACCCAACTGAGACCAACAATCTCCCCTTTTGACATGAGTGTCAAAAACACTTAATTAGACATTATTGGTCTGACCTTATGAGTACATTAATCATTCTGCTCTACATATGTACAAAATTTCAAAATTTGTTCAAAATACCTTATAACTCCCCCTTAGCTGATTGTGCCTTGCCTATTCTTGTAACCAAAATTTTGTGCTGAATGTACCTGATACTCTTTTGCCTTTGCCCTATTTTTGTAATCTGTAATCTTTACTTGTGTGTTGAGCTATTCTATCTTTTGGCTATCTACAATCTTTCCCCCTTTATTCTTCAAAAGAATGGATGAAAGAATGTAATCAAAATTCTTAGTATTCTCCCCCTTAGTTATACCTTCTTTATTATTTCTCCCCAAAAACATTATATATATATATATCTTATCTCCCTTATTGTTATTTCTCCCCTTTTTCATACTTATGTCAAAGGGTTCTAAGGAGTAATACCATATTTAGCCAAAAATGTACTGTTTACCTCCATTATCATTTTCAGAGCTGCATCGCAATTTTCCAAAGCAATGTCTAGTGACTTATGCTAGATGGCAGTCTCTGCAGCAAGATGTACAAGCCCATCAAGTGTAGAAAGATTAGGATCTTTCCTTAAGATAGTTTTAGCATAGACTTGCTCATTGTGGATGATCTCCAAATGTGGGGTAATGGAGGACTAAATCTACATCAATTTGGCCTTTATATTGACCTCTTCACTTGCAAGTGCAACTAATTCTCTTTGAGTGTGAAGAGATTGGGAAAAATGCTTCTCACTTTGAGTTGGATCTCTTGGTAATTGCATGCTAGAAATCTTAAGATTTCTCTCCAAGCTCAATATCTCTGGCCCATCTCTTGTGTGAAATTGGAAAAATCACACAACTTTTTGTACAATGAGAAGATATTCTCAAGTATAGTTTTGACCTTTTCAATCTACTTGGCCAATTCAACTTGTTGGAGTGCTATCTCACTTGATATTTTCTCATTTACCTTTCCTTGAAACTTCCTTTCAAACCATTCCATAAGTTTGACATTTGTATCCTAGTCTTCACTTGTCACCTAGTCAACTATATCTGATAATTGTTCCATTATAGGTTTTGACTCATCTGGTGACTGCAAGCTAAAGGCATCCATAAAGATTTCCTTAATCTCAAGTAGTTCTTGCTTGTGCTTATACTCCTTTCTGAGTATTTCTTGTCTTCTCCTTATATTCAATGCATCCTGCATCTTTATAATATACTCAATGGTGATAGTCTTTGAGTCATAAGAAGGTATTACTATCTCTTCATCTAGCTCAGGGTATCCATAGTGAAGTACCCTGGTAACCTTTGTAGAACTCGAGCCTAGCGTGGAGATTTGCAAAGGTATGGCTTCAGTGCTCAACTTTTGAAGAATTTTTGTAGGAGTGCTAGTTTTTGGTAGTTCTACCATTGTCTAAATATTGGCCTACTCCTCTTTCTTGGAAGTATCCTCCCTCTTCTCATCAGACTTGCCTTCTTTTGCACTTGACTTCTGAATGGTGTCACTTGTTGCTATTGCAATTATTGGAGATGGTGGTGGAAGCATTAAAATTTGAGTACTATTAGCTATATAGATTAAAGGTGGTTCTTGTGGTTTCACCTTTTCTCTTCTTGGTTCTACTACTAACTTCTGTAACTCATCTACACTCACAAGTACAAGATTTGTGCATAATTGTGCCTGTAAATTTGATTGGTGAAGGATCTTGGAGAGATCCTCTGCAGTTAGGGGATTGATGTTCTGAGTAGAATTATCAAGAACATCCTTGATTGTTATAGTATCTATAGGTGTGATGGTGACATGAGGAGGGCTAGGGGGTGGCATTTGTGTGTCTTGCACACTCTGTTCCTCTTGCTACTGCTGCTCAACTATTGCCATGTCTTATCCCTTTTGTGTTTCCTCCTCTCCTTTTTCTTTATCCTCCTCATCTTCCTTTTCTTCTTCTCTTTTTTCTTCTTGTCCTTTTTCTTTTTTCTTTATCCTCTTCCTCTTTCTTCTCTTCTTCTTGCTTCTCTTCCTCTCCTTTTTCTCTTTTCTCCTCTTCTATCTTCTCTTCTATTTTCTTTTCCTCCTCATTGGCTTTAGCCTTATTTTCTTTTGCATCCTTTCCATCAATCAATTTGTATATTGACTTCCAAAATTGTATGGACTTATTCACTACATCCTCAATTTTATTTTGTAGAATACTAAAGGCACTATATTTTGGTACAAATTTTCCACCATGTTTTTTAGTAGCCTTAGTAATTTGACCTCTTGCTAGGTCAAGCATCACTTGTGCTAAGGTAGATTCTCTAATCTCCTTCTCCATTTTCAGACAATAATGCCATTTGTTTTCAACTATCTCATATAACTCCCTAGGCATGGTATTGTCTAGCTCTAGAGGTGTGTTCTTAAATTCAGCCATCATGGCATATACAGATTCCTCTATCTCATTTTGTTCTTCTCTACTTAATTTGTTAAATTCAAGGCTTTTTACATAAGTCAAATCTATATTCTTAATATTTTCACAAATCTTATATATGGCAGATTTGGGAGGATGGCTTACCACTCTAAATTGGCTAATATCCTCTAATTCTATTCTCTCCTCGTCATCAGTGTTTGGCTACGCTACATATTTTATTCTTTTCTTTGGCACTTCATCAGTTTATTTAGTGGCCTTCTTATTCTCTTTTGTTTACTCTTTGGCCTTTTGTGTGGATGCCCTTGTGGTAGCTCTTGTTACTAGTGCTTATGGTTTAGCTTGTGTTGTTCCTATAGCCTTCTTTGCTTTAGGCTAGGCTAGAGGCCAAGTTTTAGCCTTTCTTTTCTTTGACTCAGCTTGTGTAGGTGCTTCCTCAGCTTCTTCTTCCTTGAAACCTTCCTCCTTATCTTCTCCTAAGCCTTGGGTCAATTCCATTGGGCTTTTCCCTTGTTCTTCTTCTGCACTCTCACCTTCTTCTACTTCCTCCTCTTCAACATCTACTACCCCTTCAATATCTACACCAAATTTCTTCTTTATTTTCTTCACTAGTTTATCCTTTTTCTTTAGGGTGGAGATTTCTTTTAGTTCCATATATACTTTGGAATGCACAACATCATATGTTCCAAAGTGAGAAGCTTCCTTATCAATCTCTTCTATAAGTAATGCAGTGATTGCTATAGAGGCTTCATCCACATCAAGCTCATAACCTAATGGCCTTAGCCATCTCACCCTTGGAATTGCTGCTTGAATGTAGGTGAAATCAATGTCTACCAGGAAGCATATGTCATTGATATGTTTTTCCACTAAGGAAACTGTTATTCTCATTTTTTTTCATGGATTTCT
Organism: Cupressus sempervirens; assembly: GCA_028749045.1. NCBI lineage: Eukaryota > Viridiplantae > Streptophyta > Pinopsida > Cupressales > Cupressaceae > Cupressus > Cupressus sempervirens. The sequence goes on from CM053786.1 coordinate 474,852,937, forward strand.
TAAAATCCTCAAAATAACTTGTCATTTGTGCTTCAAAGTTGTCACCCATCTGATCAATGTACTCATTGATTTGTGTGATTGTAGTTTTTTTTGGATTCTAGTTTACCTTTCCAATTGAAGGAAACTCTTCCATGACATAGAAAAATATGCACACAAGAACTGAACCAAACTTGCATTGAGCCCCTTTTGACCTTCTTATTTCTCCTAGGTTCTCATTTATCTATTGCAACATCAGTTCTACTAGATCATATGTATGATCTTTCTTTACAAGCTTATAGGCCACATCAACAACAATACATGGTACATTGTTTAATTTGTTGGATTGGTAAAATTTGTGAGATATCACTCTCACTACAAAATCTAGAATAGGATCTATTATAGTATCAATTGGCATACCCCTCTTATTCCACTTAGCCCCTGTATTCCTTTTAATAACTTCTTTAGAGTCACTGCATAGGGTCTTAAGCCAATCTAGGGTTGGGAAACTTGTAACCCTATGTACTATCCTCTTGGTAATCTTAACTGGTCCTATTTCTAGCCATAGACAACCATTGTGTATCTTGCTTAAAATAATTCTTATCCATTCTATTTTGAAACCTGTAGGGTAAACTAGGGCATGGGTTAAACCCTTCTTCTTGACTATTTGAAATTCATCCTTCAATATTCTGTTGTCATACAATTAATCATATGCTTGAAAAATTTCAAGGTCTCCTACCACTCCTATCTTGTAGTTGTAACACTTCCTTACATCTTGCACCATGACAACCTTGGGTGGAATTATGGACAACGCGCTGGCAGGGTCATTCTTGTAGGTTACCTTGGGAATGGGTCTAAACTCAGGTTGTTTTACTTCATTACTAACCAGTTGGACCTCATGACTCTCCTTTCCCTTGGGGTTCTTAGAATTAGAAGCCATTATACCAATCTAGAGTTTCAATATATTAAAACTTTAAAAAATTGCATAGCTCGACATTTGATAAATACCTTAGATTGATGAAATTTATGCTGAATCATTGTTGAAATTGGTGCAAATGGCTTCAAGGTTGCTATTTGATAGCTTCTACACTCTTTTCATCTTTTCTCTGCATTCAAATGGTGTAAAAATGATTAGAATTTGACCTTATACCTTTCAAAACCTAGCATTAAATGCTTAGTGCATGCAACTGTAAATTCAGCACTTAAAGGATTCAACATGACTCGACTTCCATTGGATTTCATTCAATCGTCTTCCATTGACATTTCTCAACTCAACATCAATCATCAACTCAGTTTCTACTAGCAACTTAGCATCTACTAAAGCTTTACTTGGCATCTAAGGACAACTCGACAGTATCTACAAAAACTTCAAATTTTGACTTGGCATATTTGCTCATGCTGATTTCTTCTTTGTAGTACTTCTTTATCTTGGGATTGATGCATGATATAACTTTGCATATTAGTCCCATACACCTATTCATGCTTCATTGGATGAGGTGTGATAACTTGACCTCTTGGGTTAAGTGATCCCTCCATTTGATGTGTTGTACTCATCTCTCTTCTTCCAAGTCTTGTTCATTTGCCTTCTAATTTGTTCAACATCTACCTTCTCTTTTCCTTTGTTAACTTCTAACTTGGGTGATTTTAAATTTGTTGGGAAATTCCTACTGATATGAAAAGTCTTCAAGCAATTGAAACATGCGATTTGACTCAACCACATGTTGTAGTTCCCTCTAAAATGTGTCCTTATGAAGTTTTTAGGAACATGCCCATACTCTTGATAGTAGTGATAACTATACCTAGTGTTTTAATCCTAGTTGTAGTGGTGTGCATGGTTGTTTCTCCTTGCAGGTTGATTAGGTGTCCATATAGGCTTTGATATGGACTCAAATGCTCTATGTCCATATTTCTTATAGTTGTAGCAGTGACCATCAAATCTTGGTGTTCTGATAGTCCTAGTCTTGCATTCATGTTCTTGATGTCCTTGCTTCTTGCACTTGTGATAGTAGCTTGCATTCTTAGGCTTATCATGCTGATGGCCATCCTTGCTCCTACATAAATTAGAGGTATGTCCCTTTTTACCACTAAAATGACAAGTGGGTTTAGTGTTCTTACCTTTGTTACTCCTTTCTTCTGCAGTCTTGGATGATTCTCCTTGTTTCGTGCTGGTGTATCCAAGTCATGAAGTATCATTACTGGCCCTTGGTGATTTCAGTAGCTGCTCAAATTACTTGATAGCCTCATTGGGTTTGTTAAAGCTTTCTGCTATCTCCTTCTCTCTCCTCAATTCATTCTACAATTTTCCATTTTGCATTCTTAAGGTGGAGATCTCAATGTCTTTCATATTTAGCTTATGATGTGCATTCATCATCTGGCTTAAGGTGTTAACCTGCATGTTTGAGATTCTTTCAAACTCAATTGTCTTCTCCTCTAGTCTATTGGTAAGATTTCTCTTGTCATCTTCTATCATGACTTTTTCTCTAATGGCTCTCTTCTTTTGTTCAGTCACTTCACAAAGCATTATGGCTTGTAATTCTTGTTCAAGCTTGAATATTTTGATTTCTTCTACTTGAGCTCTATTCTTCTCCATCAATTCTGCTATTGCTGCATCAAACTCTTTAGAATCTCCATTGGAAAACATTTGTGTGGTATCAATCTCCTTGTAGTGTATGTTATTTTCAGCTATAGCTATGTCCTTCTTTCTTTTCAATGATTTTCTCAATTCTTCTCTAGCTTCCTCCAATTTGTGTAGAGTGAGGTGCACATCAATAACCTAATTGCCTATGATCTTTCCAAGTTTGAAGACTTCCATCTTCAGATCTTTTCTGTAAGCTGGTAGGCTTTTCTTTGTGAGAACCTTGCTCTAATAGCAATTGTTGGAATATTCAAATGGGATGAGTACTTCTAAGAGGAGGGGTGAATCAAAAGTACCACACTTTAACCTTTTCAAATCCTTTAAAACAAATAACTAAAAGTAAACTACATGCATGTAAACATATCAAATAACCATAAAGTAAACACATGCATCAACACACATAACACCAATATTTTGGTAACCTAGAAACCCTCCAAGAATAAGAAGGTAAAATTGGGGTGGGGATGATACCCACAAAATCACTACAATAATAATTGTTTGATCACTTCTGATGGTCTACCCTGTTAAAGGTCTACCCTATTAAAGACTTTACAATGTGTCAATTGTGACCTAGTTAAAGGATTTACAAAAACTTTACATGAAGTTTCACCCTATTAAAGGATTTAGTCACCTCTTCAAAGGATCTACAAAATAACTATTAAGCTAACGTATCGTCATAGGATTTTCACTATTTAATACAATTGCTAGAGATTATTAGAAATCTTTGACCTGATTGCTTACAATCTTCAATTGCTAATTTCAAGCACTTAATCTTCTCATTCTAATGTGCTCCTTTCTTGATCTAATATCTGTTCGTATCCCTTTTTCTATTCTGATCAACTAGATGTGTAATTGTTGCTCAATTCACTAAGTCTTTGATGCCCCTGCTGCTTGCCCTATTTTACAATTTTTGCTATCTACTTAGCAACTTCCTTAACTTCTATTCAACAAAATGAAATTGTGGGGTCTAAGTCTTCTTATAAAGAATTCATAGACTTAGGGTTAGGTATGGATCTATGATCCATACTGAATCTTGAATTCTCGCTCATTCCTTGTACTTTTCTCATTTTTTGCATGCCTTCTCCATTTTTTTGATTGGCTGCATGCTAATTGCATAGGAAATATAAGAGATTCATTGTCATACTTATTATCCTTTGAAATCCTTCTATGTCAGCTCAAAAATGGTTTATATCTAAGTTTGTGAAGGCATAAACTCATATGCCAATTCTATGTTACTTGTTACATACTCGACTACTAATGCTTGACACATAGTTGATCTTTGTTTTCTCGACACTTATTACATTCTATCTTGCTTGGCACATACATAATTCTGGCTCACTCAACACATGAAGCATTCTAACTTGCTCAACATCAACTATGACTTGACACCTAAATATTACTCTACACCTATGTAATGCTTGACAGCTATTGGAATTCTAGCTCAACACATACTATAGCTCGACATGTATAGTGTACTCGGCTCCTATATGAAAAGTGGTTAAGTGTGTTGACACTCAAATGTCAAAATCAAACTAAGACCAAAAATTGTTGCATTTTAAAAATACATACCAAATATATGGCAGTGCTATTACATTTGGAGCAAATGCAAAAAAATCAACATGGTATTAGAGCTAGGATGAAAATGCAAATTAAGTGGGAGCAATAGAGAACATTTCCAGCCTTAAAAATTCTTCTTTGGCATTAAGTTCTGTAACGTTGGGCTCCAGATTCTCATATAACCATTGTGGCATGAGACCATGGGAATATTAAATTTTTGTTGCATATACAAAATTATACAAATTGATGCAAATTTATCTTCATATTGTGCTCTATGAAAATGGAACCAAGATTGATTACTAAAATAATGTGAGACATCCAACACTTAACATTAGAGGATGATGAAAAAAAGAGAGAGCATACATTGGATGAATTGTAGATAAATCTTTGGAATTACTACAAAATAGACATACCAAACATTAAGTATGGATCTTAATGGAAAAATCAACATATGAATCCGCCAATTCTATGCATATAGTCCTATTTATGCCGAGTATAATTGTTGAAGACAAAACAAAGAATGTAATTGTGTGTTAGGAAATTAGAGCATAGAGTGAAGACCAACCCAAACTATTAGAAATCTGGAAAGAATGAAGGAACATCTAGTGAAGATTCCTTAATATTGGGGGAAGAAGTTATAATAATCAAAACAATTATGATCAACAATAACTATAACCATTATGTAGCATTGTCTTGTTTCTTATGTTGTTTATCATTAATGAATGGTATATTGGGGCTCGTTACTTAATTTGTGCTTACTTGTTGTGAGTAGAAGAGTCAACTGGTTAACTATATAGATACACAAGAAGTATGTGATAGTTTCTAAAAATTAGGGATAAGGAACCATGTCTGAACATTGACATATTTACATCTCAAGTAGTTTCTTAGTCATTGCTGAATTGAATACAAAAGTGTTGAACCAAACACAACTTAGTAAGGTCACACATAAGAATATATGGATTCAAAATAAGGATGAGCCACATCATCACTATATATTGTAGGGATCCACACAAGTCACAGATGATATAACATACAACTTATAAGAAGAGATAAAGAAAGTGCTTGAGGCGGAAGAAGAAAAAGTAAATTGAATTGAACCAAGTTCCCTTTTGATAGTATTCATTGGTTGGTCAAAGATACATATTGCATAGAAGCATTAGTATTCCTATGAGGTGGTATTATATTGACATAAAAATAATAGCACCTATTATTGTTTTGGCACTGAGATAAATAGATGGCATGATGAATAGATTAAATGTAAGGGAGGAAAATCATTTTGGGGATATAAAAAGATCACCATCATCCATACTTCCATGGTTTCATCATGGCATATACAAAAGCAATGTGGACAATAAAAAGAGGGCCAAATTACAATAAAGAGCATTTATAATCAATATATCTGATTTACTTTTTGGAGGGAATAGGGATAAAGTTCATGTAAGTTAAGTTTATGAATTAATTTCATTTTACATGAATTTATGTTATTTTATTTATAGAGACTTAATTATGTTCAAAAACTTAAGAGAGATATAAAATAAATTAAATGAATATAAGAGATTGGAAAATTAGCATTAATGAGAATAGATTAGTGTATATATTTAAATTAGTCATTGATCTATATTATTGAGTACTATATTAATATTTATTTTATTTTTATTTGTAATATAAGAGATATGTGCCTTGATCTTTCCCTTTTGAGAATTTTATTACATGAAGAAGGAGATTGAGATTCAAAGGGATCCTAACATTTTATTAGAGGAAACCTTGAAATAGTGGGAGTAGATAGAGGATATGATTTAGTCAACCTTTAGTGATCTCAATCATATTGATTCAGAGGGAGTATACCATGTTGAGATGGATTCTCCTATGATCAATAAATTGTATTAGACAAGAGGATTTCAATTCATGAATATTCCTCATGACTATGTGATTTTAATGGGCCTACCCCCTATGTACATCATGAAGAAGTGATGACTTCCAAATACTGTAAGCTAACAATCTTACAAGAACTTGTATTATGAGATAAAATAAATTGAGTATATGGTGAATGCCTTGCATCTCAACATTCTAGAAGGCCATTACTCAAAGAGTATTTTGTGAATATCATTGATATTTTGGGAGGCCAATTCTCTTGATATCAAATGTGATATCAAACATTATTTTGAGTACTTGGTGAATATCATCGATATCTTGGGAGATCAATACTCTTGAAATCAAATGTGATATCAAACCTTATTTTGAGTACTTGGTGAATATCATTGATATTCTAGGAGGCCAATACTCTTGATATTAGATGTGATATCAAAAATTATTTTGAGTACTTGGTGGATATAACTGATATTCTGGGAGAGCAATACTCTTGATATCAAAATGATGGATATCTTTTGATCAAAGTTATCCTTAAACTTTGTCATTCCTAATATTACCAATGGTGTAATACATGTCTTGTGTTTATCTTCCATATCTAAGAGAGAGTGTTGATGTTTGATAGCTTCTATCAAATAAACTTACATAAAATTATATGAGATATAAGTATATGAGAGAAAATAATATAATAATGAGTATAAGTTTTTCAAATGCAACAATCACTTATATTTATATTGAGTATAAGCCATGGCAAGGAGCATGTCTATTTTTTAATTGGATAATTAGTATAATAATAAATGTAATCATATATATATGATTACATTTATTATTATACTAATTATCCAATTAAAAAATAGACATGCTCCTTGCCATGGCTTATACTCAATATAAATATAAGTGATTGTTGCATTTGAAAAACACATACATAATATATGACAATGCTATTATATTTGTAAAAAATCCAAAAATTTCAACAAGTATAAACTACTTCATTATTAAGGCCATAAGGGACATGATATAATCCCTAAATTAAGGGAATAATATTACGTCTAGCTTGGTTACCAAAGTCAAAATCAATGATGTGTTCTGGGGGATTTTGCTGAATGTTGGAGATCAGGGCTTTAAATCCAACATTTCTAGAATAGTCTCATTATTGTTTTTAGGGGTAAGAAGCTATTAAGTATTATCAGATTTACATAAATCAAAATTTAGAGGTGTTTGAGGGTTGAGCTCTTGGGTTGGTAGATAGGGAGTAGACTGAGAAATCTTTTGTGAAAGCAATTTTTTTCTTTTCTTTATGCTCCCTAACTTCCCTTTCCTTTATATTAGGTTTGAGAGACATATTATCATAGTTAAGATATTGATAGTGATCAGGTAAACTAGGAGGTTTTAAAGAAAAAAACATAGATTTGGTTATAGTGAAGCCCACTTAGTTTTTAGAAACTTTTGGGGTATCTTTGGTACCAAATTTAAATTTGAGATTTGTAGTAATTTTAATAGGGGTGTATTTGTTATCCATGTCCTCATTGATATTAAAGAGAGAAATGTCTTTAATAGGTCCTACATAAAATTCAAGACTCAAGTGGTAAACTAATTGGTTTATAATGATCTTGATACAATGTAACACTTGTTGGTTTTAGATTAGGAATTTAATAGTGGAATTTTCCAAGTAGGAAGCCTCAATTCCTATTGTATTCCCAATAAGGTTTCCAATTCTTTGAATATATTATATTGTAGTAGTTCAACTAGAAAGTTTGTAATACATACCCATCTATAGTTTCCTAAATCATTCTGAGTGTGGGTGTCAAAATTTGGAATCTATTTAAGGAACCTAACATTGTACCCCTCATAGAAAATGTCTTTTCTTATTAATAATTTATTTGTAAGATATTGATTACTCCAATCAAGATTTAAAAAATAAGTTTCCATGATTTTTATACTTACCTAGTTCCCCAAGGCTTCCTCGATCCAATTGGCTATTGTAGGCATAGAACTACCTTAACCATCCCTATATATTGCATCTATACCACATAAATTTAGAGTATAATTTCCTTATAGTAATTTTAGCTTTGTTGATGACATTTTTTTGCAGCATTTGCATGAAGGGTAGGCAAATATAGGTCTATATGGCAATTTTCCCAAGATGTGAATCTTAACACAGTATAAGATGAGGGGGTGGTCTATTTTTCCTTCAATTTTTGAGGCAACATAGATTCTTAGATTTCTATTTTGATCCTTCTATGATTAGCAATTTCTCATGCATTTTCTTGTGGGGTGGTGCCCATATTTTTAATTGATTTTTAGATAGCACTAAAACAACCATATCTTGATTTAGATGCTTGTTCCCAAGACCTAGGCTTGATTATTTTGCATATTTTTTAGAAAAAAAATAATTCTCATGTGAAGTGGTCAAAGTATCTACATTAAGCTTCTTAATCCCATCATTCTATAATATTGATAGTGTATGAAATTTATTGACTGATTCAAAAATTCCCCATCTTTCGGTATTGTATTTGGTTCCACTTTTATTTATTCTTCTCAGTAGAGCCATTTTTTTTTTAATATATAACTTTTAAATTCAATTGAATCATTAACAAATGATAATTATTAATAAGTATTAATAACAAAAAATAATTTATTAACTATTAATATTCAATGACTAAAAAATTAGTTTCATTAAAGAAGACCCTAATGAGGAAAGGTATGAGGATGATAAATCTCTTATTTCACATAATTGTAAGAATGACATATGGATCATTGATAATGTATGTTCACATCATATTATTGGAGACATTAGTAAGTTTGATAAACTTGAGGAATATGATGGTGGATCTATTAAACTAGGGAATGATGTTCCATGTCTAGTGAAAGGTAAAGATCATGTCTAGTGAAAGGTAAAGATTCATTAACATTGAATGATAAAATCAAATATGATGATGCTTATTGGGTGCAAGGACTAAAATTTAATTTGTTGAGTATTTATCAATTGAATAATACAAGTTACAAGATCAAGTTCTAGAACAAGAAAGTCAGGATCTATAATGTTGGGAATCTGATTGGCACTAGAGATAAAACAAAAGGTAATCTATTTTATCTTGATCCTATAGTTGATACATGTTTGTTGAAAAAAATTGAAAATGTCTGGTTGTGGCATAAGAGGCTATGTCATGTCAATTTTGAGAATATGGTCAAGGTTAGTAGAAAGAAAAGAGTTAGAGGCTTACCGAATTTGCATAAACTTGAGAATGCTATGTGCAAACAATGTTATCTTGGTAAGATGTAGTCAAGATTTTAAATAAAATGACATAATTCTAATGATATTATGGAATTAGTGTATATAGATTTGTGTGTACCAATGAGAGTATAAAGCTCTTATGGTGACAAATATTTCATAATATTTTTTGATAACTATTCTAGGATGATGATTGTCATGCTTATGAAGTTAAAGTCACATGCTTTTGATATGTTGAAATGGTGTAAAGATAGAGTTAAAAAAGAAGCTAGAAAACAATTATAATGTTTGAAATATGATAGAGGTGGTGATTTTATGTCTATTGAATTCACTAACTTTTGTGCTGAGCATGGAATAAGGAGATAGTTATCAACATCAAGGAGACCACAATATAATGGGATCACTAAAAAAAGGAACAAGTCAATTGTGGATTATGTTAGAACACCACTAATTGAAAATAGAATTGCTCAAATATTTTGGAGAGAAGTTATTGGCACTGTTGTCTACACTCTCAATGAAGTTTAAATGAAGAAAGGAGCAAGAAAAATACCTTATGAAATCTGATATGGTCACACACCTAATGTGAGTTATTTCAAGATATTTGGAAGTAAATGTTACATTCATAAAATTTCAAGAAATGGGAAATTTGATTCTAAAGGTGATGAAGGTATTTTCCTTGGTTATTCTTCTAAAATAAAACCTATAAATGTTTGAAAAATGATACTAACACAATGATTGAAAGTGAAAATGTAAGAATTGATGAATATGTAGACGAGAATGATGAGGAAAGTAAAAAGGAACCCTATGAGTACAATTTTTTTTTGTCTATGTATATAAATATGCTTCTGGTGTAATATTAGAGCAAAAATAGAGAGCTAATAAACATCAGCCTACATTATTGAGCCATAGATGGAACAACTTGAGTAGGAAGTTGAGCTCCAACTTAGTGAATATAATGCTAGAAATAAGAGAATAGAGCTTGTGCTAGAAAAATATGTGATAAGGAACCATTCACCTAAACAAATAATTGGAGATAAAAGTACTGAAGCCATGACAAGAAGTAAGTTGAAGGAAAATGCATATTTAATTGCTGAGTTTGAACCAAGAACTATGAAATTTACACTAGACAATGAAGATTGGACTAATGCTATGAATAAAGAGATAGACCAAATTAAGAAAAATAACACATGGTTACTAGCACCAAGACTAGATGAAAAGAATGCAATTGGAACAAAGTAGATTTTTAGAAATAAACTAAGTGAGAATGGTGAAATTGTGAAGAACAAGGCTAGACTATTTTATAAAGGTTATGCCCAAGAAGAAGGAATTGATAATGGTGAGACCTTTGCGCCTATTGCTAGATTGGAAGGAGTCAAAACTCTATTGGCACATGCTACTTACAAGAAGTTCAAGGTACACCAAATGGACCTTAAGTCAACATTTATAAATGGAATACTTGAAGAAGAAGTTTACATAGAACAAATAGAAGGATTTATTGAGCTAGATGAGAAGCACCTAGTTTGAAAATTAAACAAAATATTCTATAAAATGAATCAAGCACCAAGAGCATTGTATGAAAGATTGAATTCATACTTGATTAATATTGGATTTCTTAGAACATGTGAAAACTATAATATGTACTTGAAATGGTATTGATTACTAAAATATTTGTGGATGATATCATATTTCATGGTAATTATTTGTTGTGCAAATTATTTGGTGATCAAATGAGTAAGGAATTTGAAATGTTTATGTTTGGTAAGATCAATTTTTTTTATAGGATTACAAGTTCAAAAAACAAAAGATGGAATATATGTGACTCAATCTAAGCATGTTTAGGAGATTTCAAAAATATTTGGAATGAATGATTCAAGGCTAGTTGGTACACCTCTGTGACTTGATGCAAGGATACTAATACTGAGGTAAATGAGACACAATATAGATTAATTATTGGGAACTTATACTATATTGTGCATAGTAGACTTCATATTGCACATGTAGTTGGAATTTTTGCATGGCTTTCCTCTAATCCTAAGGAAACACACATGACTGTTGTTAAGAGGATATTGAGATACCTAAAAAGAGCTAAAGAAGCTAGACTGTGGTACAAAAAAGATGGAAATTTTGATCTCAAAGTATATAATAATTCTTGTTGGGTTGGAAATGTTGATGATAGTAAAAGTGATGGAGCTTTGTTCTTAGGAGAAAGACTAATTATATAGTTGAGTAAGAAATAAAGTTATAAATCACAATCTACTACTGAAGCTGATTATATTTTTACTGTAGATACTTAAAATCATCCCTAATGACTATATTAATTTATTAATATTTCCTGTGACATTGTAATTAATTAATTATATTGCTCAAATTTTTCCTTTTGGTGGTTCCATAGGAATTGGGTCATTCTAAGCTTATTTACATATTGAAAAAATAACAAAAAAAAGTTAAAATAAATTTTCCCATAGTAAAACCTTCATTTTTGAGATTTTCTTGTGAGGCTAATCAAGTTTGTTTTTTCTTACAAATTGGAGCATTTTAAACACCTAACCATGTTTCTTGCAAGTTTTTGTTAATGTTTTATTGCTCTTGGGAATTAATTTTGAAAGATTTAAAACAAACCAAAAGTAGTTTTCATCACTAAAGGGAATTTGAAGTGATTTTTATCACTTAGACTCTAAAGTTAATGAACTTGTATGGCTTAATCACTTTCATTTGAATGAATGAATGTTTAGCATAGCAAACATTTGGACTTGGTGTTAAAAATGTACATGAATGTTTAGGCTAGCAAACATTTGAACTTGGTGCATAAAATTGACATGAATGCTTAGGGTAGAAACAACATTTAGATTTGGTGCATAAAAAGAACTCACACTATCTTGAATGCCTTAAAGGATAATGGACATGCATGCCTAGGCTAGAGAACATTTGGAATTGGTGCTTAAAATAGACATGTATTCCTAGGCTAGATCATATTTAGATTTGGTGCTTAAAATGAAGTCATACACTCTTGAATGCCCTAAAGTAAATTGACTTTATTTTCAGCATTTTATTTTCATGCACTTGCTTTACTTTCTTCTTGATAAATCTGTGCTTTCATTTACATTGATGATATTTCAAGTTGGAAAGAACATTGTATGCTTTAATCACATGTGTCTTCAAAATAGATAGAAAACCTAAAGTTTTATTAGAAAAAAATGCGTGTCTTTTGAACCCCAAGGCCACTTATGTATTCTCTCGCCTAGCGCCCTCAGGTGATCTTGGGTGCACAAGAAATAAGTGGTCTTGTTTTCTTTTTAGGAGGCCTACTTGGGGATTTCATCACCCCTTAGGACAACCTCAACTCCAGTGTTCTGGTAGAGTATAAATAGTGGGAGGTGAATCAAAAGACACCTCTCTTGGAAGCATAATATTGTCACTCTTGGCTAAGCTCCAAAGAACTTTATACCTTTGGGAAGTGAAGGAGGAGATTTGGGTTACCATCTCCCCCTAGCTATGTGGCAATATTTTCTTTCATCTACAGATTTGGGCCTCACATACCTTGTGTATATCGAGGATGCCCTCTAGTTAATCCTTGTACATCCTAGTTGAAACCTCATAGGATTTTTGGTGTGTTTCAAACACTCAAGAACGTCAAACATCATAAAAACATAAAAATTCAAAAAAATCGTAAAACTTCCAAAATCCAAAAAAATCAAAACATTTCAAAAAAAAAAAAACAACAAAAAAGAAGCTCTTGTTTTCTCCATCACTTCTTCTATCCATCAATCCCATCATCACCATGCATCTCTTGTCTTAATCACCTTCTTAATCATTCAAATCATTCCTCAAAATCTTAACCATCTCTATTCATCCAAATCATTTCCTCATTTTCTTAATCATTCAATAAAATCCATAATCTTCATCCTAATCATGGTTCATAATCTACATCAAGATCCAATTCCCTCATTCAATGATTCATCATCATGATTCTTAATCCAATCCCTTGTCAAATTCATTCATTTCTAATCAATTCTTAATTCAATCCATTTACATCTTCATCCATAATCCATCTTTCTAATTTCCTTCACATCTTCTTCTAATTCAACTTTGCATCATATCTTCTTCCTTGGACATAGGAGCATTTTAACGAACATTGGAATTTCATTCAAATCCAACATTCACTTGTTTGCAATATCATAGGGTTTTTATCACATCAAATCAAACCCTTATCCAATCAATATCAATATCAATATCAATATCAATATCAAGTCAAATCAAATTCAATCAAATCTAATTGAGTCCAATTCATTTCAAATCAAATTAACACAAAGTCTAACATTGCTCCTAGTCCTAAGTTTATATTACATCCATCCTTGAATCTTTCATCACTGTTTGTCTAACACCTATGGACTTGAATTTTCTTAATCAAATGGTTGAAAATTTTCAAAGACAATATGGCATTATACCTCCCATTCAACCTGCATATCAAATCCATCCTCAACACTTCATATCCAACTCATATCCATCTCATATTCATTATTCTTCTACATTTGACAAGGGAAACCCACCTCATTATCTTTCACCCACATACAATTTCATTCATAGCCCACACAATTCCTCAAACACAAATGACCTTGCCATGGAAATGGAGCAACTAAAGAATTATCTCTTAGCAAGAAAATAGAAAGAGGCCACCTTTTATGCCATGTGTCCTCTTCCTCCATGTTTCAAAGACCCTAGTCCTCATGTCCCATCCAACGCAAATCCTCCATGCAATTTCCCACACTTTGACCTTCATGCCAAAAACCATCATCCTAATCCTCCAAAAACATCATCCCCCTTGTAAGGGGTATTTCTCATCATTCTTGGCTAAGTGTAAAATACAAAAAGAAGAGAGCCAATCACCCAAAGTCATACCCCCAATTCCATCTCAAGACCTTCCTCCGAAGCATGTCATTATAGATTCCTCTTCTTCTCTAGATCTAAGCATTTCTCCATCTCATTATTCCCCTATCCCTCAAGATCCATTTATCCCTCCTATTCCATCTGATGATCCCCTTCCTAATCAAGATCAAGACACTCCATTTACCAAGCACATTCCTCCCTCCACTCCATCTCAAGAGTTAGCCTCCATAGATCCTCCACTCCACGAAGAATTTCCTTCCAATCCATCCACTAATACTCCTCCATGTCAAGATAAAATCACTCCATCTAATGGTTCCATTCCCTCCACTCCATCTCATGATCCACTTGTTCCACTACACAATACTCTTGTAAGTCAAGATCAAAGCACCCCTTCATTTTCCTTTCATGATCCCCCTCATCCCAAGAGCCTATTATCCCTCATAATCCCCCTCATAATCCTAATCCTCCACATTATCCTATCACACCTATCCAATCCACTCGTGAACCCCATATACATGGACTCGCATCTTATGTTGAAAATGATAAGTATCCCCTTGAAGAAATAATATCTCAAGATGTTGGTATGCCTTCCACTTCTTCCAACTCCAAAGTTCCTCCATCCACACCCAAAGCTTCCCATAATTCACCTTCCAAGTCTATTTTGGGCCCTTATATCCCTATTCCCATTCCTTCCTCACTTTTGTCCATTTTAGGTCCCTATGTTTTACATCCAAATCCTTCATCTCTTCCTTCCATTTTGGGTCCTTACATACCTCCATCCACCATATCCATGTTTTCCAATTCATCCCCTCATGCTCCTAATCAAGATCAACAAAGGCACATATCCTTGAATTCCTTCCAACGCTCTCCACCCTATTTTTCCTCAGTATGTCATACCATGGCCAATAAAAGCAAATTGGATACTAAACAAAAAGAGCATGAAGTTAAAAATCCACAAAATCCAAAGGATCAACATGTACCCTCTAAAAGACATGTCCAAGAAAAGAAAAATATGATCCAAAAAAAAATAAAAAGGCCACAAAGGCTACAAATCAAAAATGCAAAAATTTTGTGGATCCCAAAGCTACTTAATGTAGCAATGAATCTCAAAGAAAGATTCAACACAACATCCAATTTTGCTAATCCAAAGGCTTCCCTCATTCATAAATCATCCCAGCTTCCATCTTCCATCTCCATTTTGGGTCCTTATATACCCAAATCCACCATCCTAAATCCATCATCTCCTTCATCCATTTTGGGTTCCTACTTCCCAAAATTAAAACTTTCTCCTACCTACCCTCCAAAATTTCCTCCTTTCCATCACCCTTCAAGGTGTATGCCAATGATAATCTTGCCACCTCCTTCATCCATTCATTCACAAGTCTTCCAACCTACCATCCATCAACGATGTCTTCCTCCCACCCACTCCACCCCCTTAATCCAACCTTTTTCATAAGTCATTATCCTCCATTCACTATACTACCAAAATCTATGAGAAACTAGTAAAAATTCCTTGAAAATAACAAAGAAAAAGGAAAATATATCAAGGGATCCCATCCATATACCTAGATGCTTGAGTCCTCACTTTGTCTTCCTATCATGTATCCATTGCCTTCAATTTCCACTTATCCATCCATTCACTTTTCCTCTTCCACTTGCACTCTACACTGGGGGCAAGCTCCATCCATACCACTCTTCCATGCATATCTTCCCTACTTCCATCTACTGTTCATCATCCTTTTCCATCTTTGATATTGACTTTCACTTTCCTTTCATCCAACCATATGCACTTTACATGTCCATACATACTTCAATAATCCTTCCATATCTTTGATCTTGACATGCTATCCATATCTTGCATTCCATAGTCCTTGTCATGTTCATTTCATCCATTTTCCATCCATACTCCTATATACTTCCATCCTTCTTTCATATGTCCTTGATCTTGGTTAGCCCATCTGTTCCATCCATTTCATATCCCACATTTCATCCATACCCTTCATATCATTCTTCCTTTTTTATACCCTCCCTCCCATATCCCATATTCATTCCCCTTTCATGCCCATGCTTGTGATCACTATTAGAGGCACAATACCAAAATGTTCATACATGCTTTGGAAGAGCACATGCCTTCCTTTCCTCCCTACATTAGCCTTCCCACCATCTTTCCATTTTCATGCATCCTTTACCACCATATTTTCTTCCATTTTCCTACCCTTGGTATGGGGCATTTGGACTCCTTTGAAACATGGTCCTTGGCTCCACATTTTCTCTCATATCCTTTCACCATTCCTTTCATCCACCAACTCACATTTCTTTTCCTCCATTTACCATCCTTGGTTATGCCTTGTCATTGGTTCTAATCCATTCCACCTTCCATCAATTTTTACTTCTTCCAATCCATTCAATATTCCCTTCTTCCAATCATTTCATACAAATCAACTTCAAGATGATCCCATCATTCATCTCATTCAATCAAAGTTCTTCCATTATCTTATCATATCTTATCCAAATTCTTCTAGTTCATCATCTAATCTCATGAAATTGAGCTTCAACCCATTAAACTGAGCTTATCAAGTAGTGATTGCAAATAGACTTACACAAATTCACACTGAGACTAAATTATTTAAGAACATTTTTCCTTTCATACTATTGCCAGTGAACAATCACAGACCTTTCAATACAATTCAATCAAACAATCAAATTTTTCCTTACAGGATGAATCATTCCTACACAAGCTTAACAAATTTCACTATCAGAATCAAGTTCATGGCAAGAACTATGGACTGAATGACTACTTGGTCATAAATTCTTTTGGTGATTTTATCTTTGTGTGTCAGTGATAGCCTCCCCATGTGTGCCTCAATCTTCAATATCTTGGTATCATTTGAATGGCTTAACCTGATTAGACATGTCATTTTGTGGTATGATCTATTTTCATGATTCTTCAGCACATCTCTGTCATTTTTCAAGTTATGGTTATGCATTGCTCACTGGGGGCAATGAGTTAGCACACTTTCCACCAAGATCCTTAACAAGACTTTGGGTGTGCCCAGACCTCTCTAGTATGTATATGTCATTTATTCCATCATGACTTTGAAACATACATTTATTGTGTTGAGATTCTCGTCCACACAAAGGAATCTTGTCATCTATGCTACTATAGCATTTGATGCATAACTCCTCTTGCAATATGAAAATAAGGTGTGCTCTCCGATATGAATATAATTGAATCTCATGCATTCATGTAGTTAAGTTGCATTTAGATTAATCATTATCCAATTCACCTTGCTTCCTTCCCCTTTTACTAAGCATGTCATGCAAACTTATCTTCAAAGCCTTTTCTCTTTCCCTTTTCCTTCTCGTGTCTATTTTCAAGAAAATGGGGCAAAACATATTTCTTTTTCACCCCATTTCCTTGAGGGGGCACCCCTTCTCCTTTGTCATCATTCCTAGGACTCCTATCCTTCTTCGAGGCAACCTATATTTTCTTTTCTTTGATATGATGTCATCCTAACATCACATCAAAGAGGGGGTAAATATACACACTTAAAATCATCCCTAAAGACTATATTAATTTATTAATATTGCCCATGACATTGTAATTAATTAATTATATTGCTCACATTCTTCTACTTAATTAATTAAATTATTTTAATTAAATGAGTTCATTCTCCTAAGTATTTAAATTTAATTTAAATACTTCTAGCCTTAATGTATTAAATTAATTTAACACATGATCCTCCATCATCCCCTTTTTAAAATAAATTTTGTTTATTTAATCCTCACATCCTATTAATTCTTCTAAACCCATGATTAAAATAAATTTCATTTAATTTAATCTTAAGACTAACCTAGAGCCTAGCCTATAACCATCATTTTCATCCTCTTAAGCCTACTTCTTCTCTAATCCCACTTAATCATTCTTAATCTCCTTCCTAATCCCCCTCATTAGCCTAAGAGTGTGCTCACAAATGTGTGAGATGGCATGCCTACACACTCCCCTTTGCACTCTTGACTCCCACTCTTCTTCTCAAGTTTTCTCACACATGTGTGAGAAAACTTTGAATTCTTGACCATTTGCATGGCTTGCATGTCACCTTATGTGGCATCTACATGGATGCCACCTCACCAAGCCCTCCCTCAAGCCTATAAATAGAGGCCTTGTCTCAAGCATTCATTATCCCTCATTATTGCATTGTTATCATGTTGGTTTGAGATTTGAGTTTTTAGTTAAGTTTGCGTGATAGTTTGAGTTTTCATAGTAGCTTTCATGGTAGTTTTCATCATGATTTTTAGATGCATACTTACCATTTGGTAGCTGGCTTAGCTTTGCATTTTCATTGTTCATCTAGTTTACTTGTGCATTCTCATTTCCATTGCATTTACATATTAGTGTAGCTTGCATACTTGGTTAGCTTTCTTTATTTCATTTCATATCATCATCATTGAATACCTTCAAGTATGGCTTTCTCCATAGCCATTTCTTGAGGTGTTGTTCATTCCATGTAGCTTAGGTGCATATTTCATCATTATTCTCATATTTTGACATCCATTCAAGAGATTCAATCACTTAGTTGTGTCTGGGAGAGCACACCAAACATACCCCCCATCTTAACACACCAACAAGGCCTCTCATGGGTGCCCTTGTTGAGCTATAGAGGTGGCTGGAAGATTTGGTTTGTTGGCTGCTTAGAGCTGCAAAACTCAAGCAAGCATTAGTTAGTTAATATTCTTTTATTTTAATGAGTCTTTGATGCATATTTGAGGTTTTTAACTAATATTTGTTTGTTGATTCGTGCTCCCAATAGCTCACATTTTCTAGCACACAACTACTGCAATTAATTGTTCAAATATTATTTGAATTAAGAAACTGTTAGAAGGAATGTAAGAAGAATTGTTCAAATATTCTACTTGAGAGAGAAAGTAGAATAGAAGCAAGTGAGGCTTGAATATGTGAAATCTAAGGAACAAATTATAGACATATTTATTAAGTCATTACTTATGGATGCTTTTGAGTATCTAATATGTAAGTTAGGGTTCCCTCCCCTATCCAAGATTAAGTAAGCAAAGATGCATGTTGCATCAATTTATGGATGATAAGATATATCTCTTTGTGGAGTTGATGCAAAAGTTCACTCTTTAGAAACTGTTTCTTGAAGATGTGTAAGTGATTGTAATGAAACTAATATAAATAGTACATGCAAGGTCCAAGGTATTATAACAAGGTTTTATAAGTTTCACATTGGAACTTATATTTACCTTTGGCATCATTGTCAAAGGGCAGTGAAGTGACTAAAGTCAGTAGGAGAGAGTTTGATATGATGATGTAAAGATGAATAGAGAAATACACCCAAAGGGGGAGAATTTTTGAAGATGAAGATGAAGCTATTGAAGATACAAACTGAGTGAACCTTGTGTTGAATATTATGCTGAGAACCTAAATAAAGTTAGAAAGTTGAAGAGTTGTATACATTTTATTATCTTATGTGTAATGTTTTGTAATTGATAATCTAATATTTATGTATTTTCATCAATGCCAAAGGGGGAGATTGTTAGAACCAAATAATACTTTTTTTATTGTATGTAAAAGAGTCATATTAATTATTATGTTTTTATTTATGTCAAAAATTCATTGATTAGACATTATGCTAATTCTATAGAGCATCAGATCATTTGATTGATAAAGAGGACTTGATTGATGAAGAAGGAGTTGATATGTATGGTATTCAATGGATACTTGAATGAGTTGGATTATGATAGTATAATGTTTGTTTGATTATTTTACAAACATATAATGATGTGGTCAAGTGATGAAGGTCATATATAGGCAAGATAGTTTGGTTAGTGAATAAAGAATTACATTATTAATTGAGTTACTATGGTTGTCATAGAATGTTTGTGATGAAGGGTGCTCCACTTAATAGCATAAACACATAACATGAATAAATAAATAACAACAATTTGTCAGACCAAAATATGGGCTTCTTATTATCACAAAAAATGTGGACTTACATAATTTAGAATTATAATTTTCTAACCCTAATGGGTGCCTTTATTATAGTAATCTACAAGAAAAAGTTGTGAACTATCACCCAGAGCAATGTATGAGCATTTCTTAAATAGGAAATTTTATGCTACTCAGGAAGGTTCTAGACACTTAAACATAATACCTACGGTTGAAAAACCCTAATAATACATATAGAGTCAATAAAATACACTTTTGAAATTTATTTTGGAAGTTTTGGATGATCCAACTTTGGAAGGCCATAACTTTCAAATTGTTCCTTCAATCGACTATTATAATCACCTTTCAAAATCCTCAGCTTTTTATATACAAGCTTGGGTCCATGCAAGTGCCCATTTTTCAAGTTTTCATACCTCATATGGGTAGGTTCAGGCCTTCAATGGTGAGCCTAAATTTTTTATACCAAAATTTCACACCAAAAATCCATAATAAGTCTATGAATACTCATGATATGACACTGAGCCTCAAATGGTAGGCTGAACATTCCAAGATTAATATCCACCTTCAAAATTAGGACATTTCAATCTCATATGACTAACTTACTAAGTAGCAAGCCTCCACAGAAAATAACTCTACATTAAGACATCCCTTATTCAAACAATTGAAATATTTTTTTGGGTGATGCAAGATTGCTCTTACACCTAGGATGCTTGTGCATTAGACACCTGAGGTAATTTGAGAAGTGACCCCATCATGTCTCAGGTGTTTAGAGGAAAACCAAGATAGTTAACCTTCTCCATTGCTAGCCATGATGAAACTTCTACTGGTCTCCCTTTACATTTGACCAACTATTCTTTAAAAGTTCTATTCCTTGTACTTTTTCCAACATGACTGCCTAGTATTTCCTTAATCTTCTTTCTAGCCAAACTAGCTACTAGAATACCCTATTGCATTTTTGTAACTTCATCTCCATCACCTCCTTCACAATACTCTATCAAATCTCAAATGTTAAATACTAGTGAAATATTCAATTCAGTAGGAAACTCCACTTTATATGAATTTCTAGAATTATGCCTCTTCATTATCTTGCATGGTACAAGCTTGTTCATTTTTATCTTATTATATGTACCCACTAGAAAATGCTCCTTTCTCAAATAAACCTTGATTTTATCTCTAATATGGAATTCCTTATACCTCTTTCTAGCATCTTCCTTAGCTTTATACTATAGATTCATCTTAATAATGTGCTTCCTCAGCTCCTCATGGATATTCTTCAAATGTTCAACAAATTCTTTTGCTTCGACACTACTTAATTTTCCTTTATCAATTTGCCTCAATTCATAAGCATTTTTTGGACTACTTCCATATACAATTTTGAATGGTGATTTTCTAGTAATATTGTTGATAGAATTATTATATGCAAATTTTTCCAATGGTAAAATCATATCCCATCTCTTTGGTTTATCTCAAACCATGAATCTTAGCAAACTCCCCAAACTCCTATTCACCACCTTAGTTTGTCCATCAATCAGTGGATGATGTGATGAAATGAACTTCAAATTTGTCTTCATTTTCTTCCACAATGTACACTAGAAATACCCATTGAATTTAGTATCTCAATTTGAAACTATACTATTTGGCAGACCATGTAGTCTTACCACTTTTTTGAAAAACAACATTTCCACTTGAATAACATCACTAGTCTTCTCATAGGGAATGAAATGTGCCATGTTTGAAAGCCTATCAACCACCACAAAAATACAATCATGCCCTCACTGATTTCTTGGTAATCCAAGATCAAAATCCATGCTGACATCCTTATATGACTTCTATGGTATAGGTAATGGTTGATATAGGTATTCTTCTTCACTCCTTCCATGTAACATACTCTACAACTCCATACAGACTTCTTCAAATCTTATTGCAACTGTGGTCAATAATAGTTCTTAGTAACCAAAGCAATAGTTTTATCTCTACAAAAGTGTTCAACCAATCCTCTAGTATGCTTCTCCTTGATGATATTGTCTCTCATTGAACTTCTTGGAATGCACAAAAGAATGCCTTTGAACAACATACTATGTTGGATTATGAAATCCAACCACTTTGTCTTATCAAGTGTAATAGGTTCTATACTAGCCTATCACACTTCACCAAGTTAGGATCCTTTGGATACAAATTACTAAGTTTCTTGAATTCAACCACCTCAATATGAATTTCTGTTAGAAAAAGTTGTCTTCTACTAAGAGCATCTACAACTCTATTACACTTCCCACTCCTGTGTTTCAAAACAAATGTATAAATCTACAAAAATTCAACCCACTTAAAATGCGTTTGGTTTAATTTTCCTTGACTATTCAAATATTGCAAATCTTGGTGATCAATATACAAAACAAATTCCTTAGGAAGAATATAGTTCTCCACTTCTTCAATGCTTGGACCATAGCATAAAATTCTTGATCATAAACATAATATTTTAGTCTTGTATCATTCAACTTCTCATTGAAATAAGCAATAGGTCTACCTTCTTGGCTCAAAACAACTACTATTGTAGCACCACTAGCATCACAATCTACTTGAAACACATTGTTAAAATCTAGAAGTGCTAAAATAGGCTACTCTATAACTTTCTATTTTAATAGATTAAAACTCTTATATGCTCCTATAGTTCACTTAAATTCTTTCCTATCCCCTCTCATTGTTTCAGTCAAGGGTCAACAAATATTGCTAAAAAATCTTATGTACTTTCTATAAAAACTATCAAGTCCATGAAAATATCTTACCTCTATAGTAATCTTTGAAGTAGGCCATTCAAGGATAGCCTTTACTTTCTCTAGGTCCATTTTTAGACCTTCTATTGAAACTAAAAATCCTAGGTACTGTTAATCTCATTTTTGGTTTTGACAAGGTAGTGAGAAAACACTTAGTCATTATCTAGCAGAATACACTATGATCTAAGTGCATAGCATATGTCGAACATAAGCCTCCAAATGGTACATGTTGAGTAATATGATTAGTTAGTGTCGAGCACTAGTATGTGTCGGGAAGATACTATGTGTTGAGTCACTCCAATGTCAAGCAGTTTATATGATTAAGGTATCAAGTAATAGTAAGTGCCAAGTTATATAGAAATTGCATTACAACATTCAAAGCATAGTGAAGGTCGAGCATTAGAGTATATTGGTTCCAAGTGAACAAATTTTGGCATAGATGTTTATTATGGCACAAACTTCTATGTAAAATATTCCTAGCCAACATAAACATGAAATTTTGATATTAAGGTATAAGGATCCAATTAGATTAAGGGAAGCATTAGGTGGCAATAAGGATCAACCACATTCATTGATTATAAGCTAGCCCATCTCCACCAATGCCTATTTAAGGAGGCTAAACCCTAAAGATTTTATGGGTATGTGAGGAGATGAATTCTAAGAGTATAGAGAGAATTCATAGTGGCTATGATGTCTATGATAAAGTTATACACTATAGAATCAGTTTAAGGAGAACAGAGTGAAGCAGTGAAATGATAGAGGAGAGATATTTGATAAGCAGGATCAAGGTTTAAATAGTAAAGATGAGATCTAACATTAAGCAACAAGGTGCTAACTGAAGGATCATGTGCTAAATCATTCTAATAGATGATATAGAGTAAATCTCTTTACAAAGTAGTCCTAACATGCTATTATAAATCTCTTAACTGAGTGCTTACTTAATTGTGAGTTTGAAATCCTTTACTCAAGATGAGACCTAATAGTCTTTGTAACCTTTTTATAGGGTAGGCCCCCCATAGGGTAGGTCATAATTGATGATCAAAACTATTTAGCCATAGTAGGAAATATTTTAAAATTGTAGTAGTGAAGATTAATGGGCGTCATCCCCACCCTAGTTTTACCTTCTCCTTGGAGGGTTTTTAGGTAACCAAAATCTTATGTGTTATGTGTTGATTTTATTTATGCTATGGATGTGATGTATGGTTATTTATTTCAGTTTACATGCAAAGTTATGAGATGGATGTATGGTGAATTATTTTAAGGTTGAAATTTTTAAGTGCCAATTCAACACCCCAGAATTTACTTTCCCATTAGTATTCCCAACAATTGGTATCATAGCTTTGTTCACTAGAAAGGAAAGTTTTACAAATTTGGAGTTAAGATCTTGAAGATGGAAGTCTACAAGTTAGGAAATACTATTGAGAACTAGAAGATTAAAATACAACTTTCCCTACATCAACTCAAGGAGTTAAGAGATGAGCTACAACATTCATTGAAGAGAAGGAAGGAGATAGCTATTCAAAAAGATGACGCTCAATATCAAGAAGTGTTTGATGTAGCAATTGCAGATAGCTATTAGAAATAGCTATTTTCAATTGGAGATAGCTATTGGATTATTTGAGGATAGTAACTCAGAAGAGTTTAATGTAGCAATTGTAGATCTAATGGAAAGAACAATGCCCTAAGTGAAAAAGTCAGGGATTTGAAAATAGAACAAGAAGCACAATCAATACTATTGTGTGAGATAAATGAATTGAAAAAGAAAGCCAAAGAAGATAGAGCCATGATTGAAGAAGAAAAAAGACTACTAGCTAATAGACTTGAGGAGAAGACATTAGATGTACAAAATCTTGCAAACATGTAATTGGATACAATGAATCAAATGATGATTGAAAACCAAGAACTGAATAGGAAAGACATTGAGATTACAAATTTGGAAACATAGAATACCCTACTACAGAATGAATTGAAGACTAAGAAAGAAAATCTTAACAAGCCTTGTGAAGCCATCAAATACTTTGAAAAATTGATGAAAGCACCAAGACAAAACAATGGCACTGATTGTTTGGGGTATTCTACTACTAAGCAAGGAGAATCATCTAGGAGTGGTAAACAAAAGAACAATAAGGGAAAGATCATCAAGCCTACTTGTCATTACTATGGAAAGTTGGGTCACACAAAAAATGTCTTCAGGAGCAATACTAGAAATCAAAACCCTAAGAAAAAATTTAAGGGACATTGTCATAACTGCAAAAAGCAAGGACATTAGGCATATGGATGCAAGACAAAGATCACCAATACTCAAAGATTTGAAGGTTATTACAACTATCAAAAATATGGACAAAAGGAATATGAATACAAATATAAATCTAAGTGGACATCAAACAAATAGACAAGGTAAACCATAATGGAAATACTTATGATTGAGATTATAATAAAAGGTACAATTGTCACTATTTCCAAGAATATGATCTTTCCCTAAAAATTGTATTGAGACACACTTTAGAGGTAACTACAACAAATGGTTAAATGAGATTGTATGCTTTAGTTGTCTTAAAACTGGTCATGTCAATAGAAACTGTCCAACTCAGTCACCTGCATTGACTAATGAATTTTAAAAAGGTAAAGTAAAGGTTGATGTTGAAAAGGTAAATATGTAGATGAATAAGACATGGAGAAAGAAGGAAGATTGCAATACATCAAATCTAGATGAGGTTACTTTAGCCAATGGATTAGGTGATCACATTACCCTCAACTAGGTAATCAAAAGTATGTGTGGAACTGATATTTGAAATATAACATTATGCTTTGGTTCCAAAATCTAATATTTGAAAAGATTATATATGCATGAAGTAAGGTGCAATAAAGAAGTTAGAAGCAAGAATTATTCTCTAGATATGTTGTTTTCTATGTTTTTGTTAAGCATGGAAACAATTAGAGTTACAGTTGAGCATAAAAGGAATTATAGTTGCTGCTAAGCTCACTAGGTTAGCCAAGTGCACTAAACATCTCATAATAGCTGAGCATGTTGAATATCCTATGATGGCCAAGTTTACAATTGTATAAGCACTAAGCAATTAATGCCAAATTTGAAGGGTTATATAGTCAAATTTCAACTCATTTCAACCTACTAGAGTTTGAAAAGCACAAAGAGCATGAAGGTGATTAGAAAAAGGAGATTCAAGTGTTTGTAAACCAAATTCAATTGCTACTTGACACTATTCTATGAATTCAAAAGGTATTTAACTTGTGCTGAGTTACACTATTTTATTTTTGCAAACCCTAGTGAGTCAAAAATGCCAACCAACTCTTCAACAACACCTAGGAAAGAGGGGAAGGAAGTTTTTAATGTGAAATTAATTAGGAATGATATTAGGAAATCCCCATTTTATGCAATTCTTGAGATTGCATATAAGGGAGATTCGTCTGGTGTGTTATCCATAATACTACCAAAAGTGTTAATGATTTAGGATGTGTGATGTTGCTATACTAGTAAGGTAGGAGAAGTAGGAGACATGGAAATTAGGGATATCTACAACAATTAATATGAGAAAAAAGTGCTAAAGTAGGAAAATAAGATGTTGGAGTGAAAAGGGTTAACACGTGACCTAGATTCTCCTTATTTTTAAAAATTGAATGGATTAAGATCACTTTGAGTAGAATACATGATAACTAGCTATGTTTAGAGAGTGGACCAATTACAATTTCAAAGAGAATAATACATAAAGTGATAGGGTATCCTACCCTTGATTGATCAAAGAGTATGAGAAGTGATTTAAAGGAATTTATTGAAAAGAATACTAGAGCTATGTGGAATAAAAGAGGAATGTCAATTGAGGAAATTTTAGATCCCATGGTAACCTTTGTAGTCAAAGTTATAACAAAAAAATTCTTTCAGTCAAGCTAACTGAATAGTGTATCTTGCACAACAGTTGACCTAAGTTATAAAATTGTAAAAAGAGACCACTCTTATGACCTAGCCAAGTTGTAGCCTCAATGGATCTCAAAGAATTGTGAAGTCATCAGGAAGGCCAAAAGTGCATGATGTAAGTTTGGTTTATTGATTATTTGTATTTTTTATGTGCAGATATTTTTCCTACTTTTGGAAAAGTTGTTTGGAATACAAATAGACCAGTTACACACCAGATAATAGAGTTTATTAAAAAACTTGTTGAGAATTTTGAGTTAGTTATGACTAGCTATTTTGAGAATTTTAAAAAATCCATGTAGTAAAGGTTAAGACTACATGTATCCCTAGTAGAACAACACTACAATGATATTTGTTTTCTAGTGGATGCTGACTACACATATGTGCAAGCAAAAATTACCCAAGGTAAGATGGTTGAGACCCTTGGCATATGAAATTAATTTTGATGAAGCTTCAACAACCATAACTGCACTATTGGTAGAAGAAATTGATAAGGATGCTACATCCTTTGGAAACTACGATGAGGAAAAATCTAGACTTACAATCAATTTCTAGACTGCCTCACTCATTAGGAAAAAGAACAAGATGATAAAGAAACTAAATAAGAAATTTGGTGAAGGTGAAGAATGAGATGGAGAAGAAGAAGAAGAAAAAAAGGTCAAGGACCTCTTGAATTAACTCAAGGATTAGGTGAAGAAAAAGATGTTGAGGAAGAAGGTGTCGAGGAAGAAGAAGCTAAGGAAGCACCCAAGGTTACAAAGAAGAAGAGGAAAACTCAACAAAATTAGGTGGAAAAGCTAAAGAAGACTATGAAGAAGTCACAAAAAAAGCCAACAGTACCTTTAACAAGGTCAAGTACAAGGGAAACCATTGCATAGGCAAAAGAAGAATCAAAGGAAAAAGATAAGAGAAAAGATGCCACAATAGAGCCAAGCATGCTTGCAAGATTGAGGAGGAAATACAAGCCACAAGAGGAATAAAATGAGAAAAGGATTGAATTAGATGACAATAGTCAATTCAAAGTGGTAAGCCACAACCCTTCCTCTGATATTGAAAATCTATGTGAAAATAATAAATGCAATGCACACCTCACATATAAATTTTGATAAGCTAGGGAGTGTGGTTAAGAATAATGTAGAAGAGGCCATATATGATATTATGGTAACATTAAAGACCATTCATCTACATATTTCCAACTCTATACCAAAGAGCTTGTATGATAGATTTGAGAAAAAGTGGCAATTCAGTTTAACCAATGAAAGGCAAATTAGAGAGGTTACACTAGCTCAAGTTATGTCTACTTTGGATAAGTAGACAATTGTAGAGGCAATGGAGAAACATAAACAAAAATTTTCTCCTAAATATAAAGAATTTCATATCTTGAAGAAACAAGTATAAGATGTGGTAACTAAGAGCACACTAATTTGGAAATCAATTTATTGGGTTATCCACACAAGTTATTATAGTAAAATGAGAGTAAGATGTGGCATAAACTATTGAAGATAAACAAAAGAAGGTATAGTGGAGGAAACTAAAGAAGGAATAGGTAAGGTTGATACAGCTAAAGAAGAGCAATATGATGCTAAGGATGCTCAAGTGCTGAGCACTAGTCCTCTATATACAAAAAATGAAAGTCAATAGGACATAGTCACTATTGAGGACATACCAAATAGCTCCACTCAGAATGTCAATCCATTGAGTGAGGAGGATGTGAAGAAATCACAATAGGAATCTCCCAATACTAAAAATTTATACATAAATCCCTTAGTGGTGAAGATTGATGAATCTCAAAAGGTTGAGGTTTCCTGAACTAAGACTGAGAAGAAAAAAGACACATCTTTAGTGCTTTCAAGAATTGCAATGGAAACAATAGTTGAGCCACAAGACAAGATCAAAGATCAAGGTGTGACTCTTGAACAAAAAGAAGAGCCCACACAAGCACCATTTAAATTGGCTACCATAGTTATTTAGATGAAGGAAAAATAAGCAGACACATTAGCTACATTACTACTGAGTTTACATATTTCAAGACTATCCACTACTGTGCAAGTTGTTGCTAAAGGAAATGAAGATAGAAATGATAAGGAAGAAACCCCAAAAACACCCCCATTTCAATAGAATGAAGAAAAATAGAGGAATGAACAAAAGAAAGAGGAAAAGCTTGTTATTGGAACAAAACAACAAGAAGAAATACAAGCATGGTTACTAGATCTCTACACCTATCTCTAGGAGCTAGACTCTTCAATGACCGAGTTCACATGATACACCATTGTAGATAACAAGGCCAAGTACCAATACCTTGCCGAGTACTAAGACTACATCTTATGGTGACATTAGTCTAGATGATGTGATTTTTTCACCCCAATTTAATATAACAACAACCGAACTTGAAGAAATGTCAGTTCTTCAAGAGGCCATTCCACCAAAATTTAAGAAAGAAATTTTGAGGAGGGAGCACAAATAGAAATTGATACTTTATGACACTAAATATATTTTTGTTAATGCATTTGACCTTCAAGATTAAATTTCTAATAAACCATTTATTGAGCAACTTATAAATATTGTTGATAAAATAAAAGATTAGGATTTAGAGACCAATGTAAAATTTCTAGAATGGACTAAGAGAAAATTTTGCACCAAAGTTATGGACAAGATATCTAGTGCCATTACACTTAGTCAAGTTGAGTTAGCAACTAAGGTAGAGGGTGTGCAAAATTTTTTGGGGAACATCTATATTCTCCATACAAGACATTATGTTCTATTGATATATTTACTAAAGAGACTCAACAACTAATTAAAAAGTTGTAGGAGAGTTGAAATCAATTGGAAATTCACTACAGGTGTCTCCTACAATGAGCCAATTACACTTTTAGAGATTGATACTAACGCAAAATAGGTTTTCCAAGATGCAAGAAAATAATGCCAATATAAGATCCATTATGATCAAGATACAAAACATGTTTAACCCACACATGGAAGTTCTATAGAGGAACTAGTACAAGCTGAAGCACTGATCAAGCAAGATTCACATCTATCAACACATGAAGGCTTAGTTAATATGGCTGCAAAGTTAGAAATCTAGATTCAATCATTAGATACAACAAGTACAAATTGGGATTCCTCTTTGTCCATTATCATGAAAGTGCACAATTTTTTTTTTGGATAAACACACTATACGTGTACCACCCAAATGACATAAGTGTCAAAAAAGGGGGATATTGAAGTTTTGTCAAGGCAAATGTCTACTCAGGGGGGGTCACAATAATGACATGAAGTATGATGCAGGAGCATCAAGCTTTGATTTTGGTGGAGTTATTATTTTCATGGTTAGGTATGTGTTCAGACACATTGGAGAACCTTTCCCTCATGATATCATAGAGATTAGATGGATTAAGTTGAAGTTAGGGCCGTTTTACCTTGCTGTTGAAGCTATATATTTTAGTTTCTAGGTGCTTGTTGCGAGTCATGTAACTAATCATTCTTAATTAATGAGAAGATTCACTTTTAAAATATTGAAGAGGGCCTAGATTACTTCCTTGCATCTAATGTGCAAGTTCTTATTCCTCATAAGGTGGGAGATATGACAATTATCTCAAAGTATCAATTTCTAGCAGTTTTGCATGATAGTTTTATGTGCTTGACTTTTAGGATGGATGCACACTTATCCTTGGTGAATCAGCCTTTTTAAATTTAAGGGGTTGTATAGAACCTAAAGTACTACCCACAGTTTGAAGCATGAGTTTTAATTCAATTAAAGCTAGGAGATATCACAATTTTTTTTGGACATCGATTTCTAGACATTTAATTGTGGATGTAGGCTAACTTGTGGCTCTTCAAGTACTTAATTTTGGTTTTAGCATTCTGGGCTGACTTGTGGCTTAGATTAGTATAATTAGGGGTCTTGGGTAGAGTCTTAATAATAATTTGAGGGAGATAATTTGGAGATAATTTTGGTAGAGGAGTCTTAGGTGGAGAAACTTGGATGTAGAAGTTTGTATTTGAGTCTAGAGATCTATTCTTCTTTGTAATGGCCATAACCTAGAAGGCCATATAGTTGGGCATCTTGAATGTAAACCTCTTCATATGAATTTATTAAATATTATATCTCTGGGCCTAAATCTCACTCCTCTTGTTCATTTTTTGTTGTGTGTTGATTTGTCAATTATTTGGATCACCTCATTTTGGGGTACATCCAAATTAACACTGCATCATTTGGTATCAGAACTCAATTGTTCCTAAGTGTGCAAGTAGATCATCAAAGTGTAAGGTAGTTTGTACTAGGGCCTTGGTTCAGAAAAGTTTATCAGAGAAGGGTTTTGATTTTGGAAGCCCTAGCTAGTTGGAAATTTGGTGTAGGGTAGAAGATTTGCTGATATGGCCTACACTTGCAAAGGACTTGCCATTCATTCTTTATTTGTATGTAAATATGGTTTGAGGAAGGAGAAATGTCAATCCATAGTTGTTGAACATGTTGAGAAAACTTACAGTTAGAGTGGAAGCTATTGAGTTAGCACAAAATCATGGAAGACATCTTGATGAATATGATTCTTTTTGGGATGTTTCACATGAAAGGATTCATGATCTGGAAAAGCCTGACTTGAGTTGGCATCCAAGGATTAGAAAGAAGGTTTGTTGGCCGGTAAAAGAGTTTATGAAGAGAAGAAGGTAGATCGTGGAAGTACATGATGATTTTTTTGAAATGGAGGAAGTATCTTTTGGTTTTCATGAGTAGATGGATAGATCTGACATGGAAATTGTAGAGCATCTTGTTGTGCACAATGAGATTGTTGAAGAGGAGAGTTTCACTTATGTTGGTAAGGAATTGGATGTTGTTATACAAAATAATGTTAATTTTGGAATGGATGTGATTGAGGACTTATCTGTTTCTACTGATCTGGAGTTATATGTACATTCTGTTATGAATGATGTTGATTTGGATGTTTCTTGTGGTAAGAAGATGCATTTAATTGCTAGTAATGTGGTTGAGGGTTTCAAAGGTGTTATTGATGTGAATTTACATGATGTTTTTGTTGCTAGTATGGATCTAAAATTATATGCTACTATTGAGATGCTGAAGGATACAAATGTTGTTACTAATATGGATTTTCATGATGTTGTTGATCTATATGTTCCTAGAATAATGAGTACATATACTATTATGAGTATGGATGACATAGGGTTATTCTTGCATGTTGTTGATATGGACTCATTTACTATTGATTTGGTGGAGGATTCCTATATTATGGATTTATATGCTTTTGTTGTGATGGATATGAGTTTATATATTGTTGCTAATTTGGTTTTCATGTATGAGGATGATGTTATGGATAATGCTAATGATAAGTTGTAGATGGAGAATTGTGATTTTTAGTTGAGTTTGTATATTGATTGGTTGGGTGAGATTCTGATTTTTGAATGGATGAAGCATAAGTGGTTGATTTTTAGATTTTTTCTATTGACTTTTATGAAGTGGAAGCCTTTGGTAAAGATGAAGTTGGTTGTAGATCTTTCTTTGGGCATCAAAGTATGGTACATACTTTTCTATTTACCTGGGGAGTCTGATGCAAGACCATCAAGCTTGGATTTTGGTGGAGTTATGATTTTCATAGTTACATATGTGTTGAGACAAATTGGACAACCTTTCCCTCATGATTTCATAGAGATTAGATAGATTGAGTTGAAGTTGGAGCCATTTTACCTTGCTGTTATAGCTATATTTTATGGTTTCTAGGTTTTTGTTGCAGCCCATGTAACTAATTATTATTAATTAATGATAGGATTATATTTTTAGGGATTGAAGGTGGCCTAGATTAATTCCTTTTTTCAAATATGCAAGTTCTAATTCCTCATAAGTTGGGAGATATGGAAATTCTCCTAGAGTATCAAATTCTGGCAGTTCTACATGATAGTTTTCTATACTTGACTTTCAGGATGGATGCACACTTATCCTTGGTGAATCAACCTTTGCACATTTAAGGGGTTGTAGAGAACCTAAAGTACTATCTATATTTTGAAGCATGAGTTATAATTCAATTGCATCTAGGAGATATCATGATTTTTCTTGGATATCAATTTCTAGACATTTAATTACTAATGTAGGCTGACTTGTGGCTTTTCAAGTATTTAATTTTGGTTTTAGAATTTTGGGCTAACGTGTGGCTTAGATTAGTATAAGTAGGGGTCTTGGGTAGAGTCTTAATAATAGTAATTAGTTGGATTTGTAACACTTGCATATTGTTTAGAACAGTTGCATCTTGCATTCTCATTTTAGCTTAGCTTCATCTTGCATTGCATCATTGAGAAACTCCTTGTGGACATTTTCACTCTTGCATCTTGTCTTTGGAACCTCCCATTGCATGGTTTACTAGAAATAAGTGTATTCCTTAGGCTTAGCTAAGAGCTACACTCTCTTGCACTTCGTGGATAGGGAGATCCAAGCCGACATCCAAGTATTCCAAATTCAATGGAATCCCTTGGATAGAAGGGTTTGGAGGGGGGCATTTTCTTAGTGTACATTTTTGGTGCCCACCGTGGGGTAGAACATCAAGTTTTCTCCTCTACTCTACTATTTTCATTTCCATTTTTTGCTTACTATCGAAACATTTTTTTTCTAGTTATAGTTTTCAAGCGACATTTTTCCAATTTTGTGCGACTGTTTTCATATTTGTTGGGTGATATTGTTTTTTGGAAATAGTGTCACATGACTATACTGTACTCTATCACCCCAGTATAGAAAATTTTATCATCTAGCTTAGGAAGAAATATCACATAGGAAGGTTTTGTCGCACACTCATACTATGAAGTATTGTATGACAATCTTCTAGCAGAAACTATCACCAAACTCAAATTTCTTTATTGTTTAAGGTGATTTTGTTAGTTTTTCAGTGGCTACTTGTTGCTTACTAATTCTTACAAGTTTTCAACTATTTTACATAGGTTCTTGTTTATAGATTACCTATTATTTTTTAAGCTAACTTGTGGGGCTAATGGTTGTGATTGTAGGGTGTTGTCTTGAAGCATTAACATTGCCTAAATTACCTAAAAGAATGCATGTCAAATCTTCAAATGTACAAGGCTACTAACAATTATTTGTAGGGCTGCATGATGCATAAAAACCCAACTTTCTTGCTTTTTATTTTATGTGCGGCATCTACTAGTCATTCATTTTTTTAAGGCCCATTAAACTTGTAATTGGGATTCCTTGGTAATAGGAGTTTATGCTCTTCAGCCTTGCAGTGAATTAGAAATCTTGACCCACCTTTGGATTTTGAAAGCAAGTGGATAATTGGATCTTCTTGGTGTGTTTGAGGGAAGCAATCAAGGTTCCTGAGTATGCTCTTTACCCTTGAGATTAATTAGAAATGTTAACCCTTGAGAGTGGATCCATTTTGTGGTAGTTAGGATCCTTTAGAGGGCCTACTCTTAGACAACCTAAGAGGAATGACCCAAGTGGGACAAGAAAATTACCTAGCTATTCCAACCCACTATAAAATCAAGGCTATCAAGGACACAAAACCTTTCTAGACATAGTGTTTGTCTTCACTTAGTGTGATTGATTATGAGATTTTGACCATAAGGAGATTACTAGGAAAGAAATCTTAAGGTGCTCTTGTGACTGCAAGGTTTGGTACCCATGACAAGGTTGGGTGTCCCTTAATTGGGTACAAGTGGAACATTACAAACATAAGCCCTTTCTAAACACCCTAGGTTAGTATCTACCCTATTTCACTGCTCAACTTCTTGGTGCAAGGATGGATCCTAATGGACTACCTCGATCACCCCAAGATTTACACTCACCATATGTGTTCCCTTGGTTGTGCTTATGACACTTCCATGACAAAGCCAATATCTCTTGTGGGAAACCACTTGGTGTGAGGTGAAGGAGCATTAAGTGTGGACCACATTGTTGAGTAATGAACCATGACTCTAAGGTAGATTGCTTGGCTACTAAATTTAAAATGTGTTGACTAGTGTTAACATGCTTACAAATAAAACATCTTAGTAATATTGGTAGAAAGGTTGTTCTGATATCACAAATGTGTGTTGGCAAGTTTTTTTTTTACCCTTGTTCAACTATTTGAGACATGTTAAAGCCCCTACTATTTGAAAACCTTGCTGATAATTGACATGAACCAAAATCTCACACTGTTTGATCCAAAAAATTACCTGATTCTCAAATTGAAACACAAACTTTTGGAGTAAAAAATGGTCCTTTTTGCACAAAAACTAGCACTTTATTGCTTGTTCTCTAGAGAAATATCACACGATAGTTTGTTTGCAAAATTGTGTCACCCTTTTGTTGTGAGGTCTATTACCTTACTATACTGAGTTCTATCATCTCACCTTGTGAGAACTATTGCTCAGAAGAGAAGTATCAAACGGGTGTCCTAAACTATATCGTACGACATATTATGCTTTCTCACTATCACGTGGTCTTTGAAAAAGTATTGCTTGAGATTTTTTACTTCCAAAATAGGATCTATGTTCTAATTTTTCTAATTTAGGATCTTGTCACCCCAGTCCCTCCTAGTCTTGGTTGCACATCCATCTAATAGGTGCTTTCTAAAGTTGAAAAGATGGGTTTAGTCCATTAGATGTAAGTCTTGAAACATCATTGGTGAATCACTTGTAAAAATCTAGTTACCATTCTATATTAGCTAGTCGCTAATGAGCTTCTTGCTTGCTTGCTCAGCTTGAGTCACTGATGCTGTAAGTTTTTGAGCACTGTTTGACAAGCCATCTATTATAATTTGACAAGTGACTAATCTTGACTATAAGAGATTCAAATCTAACATAATTTTCTTGTCTTATAAAGCAAAGATGAATCCTTACATCCTGGTTACAACTAGATTTGAAGTTGGGAGTGGTAGTCATACCCCTTTTGTCTTCAAGCAATTGGAAACCCCACCTAGACATCCTCATGGACAACCTTGTGTGGAGGACCCTGAATCTACTTAAACACAAACAACCAATGTTAGGCATAATCTACTTTATAGTTTTGAAAATCTATTCAATACACCCTGTGAGACACCTAAGGGTGAGAATAGTTTGGTCACCATGGTGCACCTTAATGAAGTCTAATGCCACTTAGGAGAATAAGCACGTGAGAACCAAAGGATCCTAGAAACTATGTATGCTAGGGAGAAATAAAATCAACATAAAGGGAACAAGGGGACTTGCTCTCAAAATCCTTTTGATGGAAATGATGGAAACAAAACACCTCCAAGAACTCCTAGAGTCACCATGGGTGCATGCCCTTCCCATCACGAAAGTGATGAAGAAGTAACTACCAAAGATGATATAAAATTCCAATAAGATAGTCTTTCTCAAAAATAGATGCTTAGAGCTTTAGAGGAAAATTGAGACCAATACTTCTGAGACATGACAAGGGGATGGAAACTCCCTCAAGATTTTGATGTGGAACACATAACTATAAAACAAGAACCCACTAAAGTTGAAATCTTCAGGGAAGAAATATAAGAACTGAGGAAACAATTTACACAATTGTGAACTTTAAAAGAACCACCCAAAACTTTATTTGTCAAATCAATATGCACTCTTCTATTTGATAGGAGTCTATAAATGCTACCATTTCCTAAGGATATAGAGGTTCCTAAGTATGAAAAATATGATGGAAATGGTGATCCTCATGATCATGTGAGGCATTTTTATGCTCTTAGCATGGATTTTATGCATGAAGACACCTTTGTTATGCGTATGTTTCCAAGGAGTCTAAGAGGGCAAGCTATGGAATGGTTCACAAAATTGAGTCCTCCTCTTAAAATATTTGATGAACTTGCACAACACTTTATCCAGAAAAAATACTACAACATTCAACATCCTATAACTGTGCTGGACTTATGTAACATCAAACAAAAATTGGGAGAACATTTTGCAACATATCTTCAATGATGGAGATCCTTATACTCTCAATATCCTTGGCAAGTCCTTGTGGCTATAAAAAATTGACATTTTTGTCAATACGCTTATACCAGAGCTATACTTTGATCTAAGAAAATAGTTATTCACATCCTTATACACCATGGTTGAGAGTGTGTATCACATTGAAGATGTTTCTATAAAACAGGGTGACATTTTTATAAACAAAGACAAAAACAATAATGGAAATGGTAAAGACAAAGGTAAACCTTGGAATAAAAACAAATATGTTGTCAATTATGGAGTAGTGGACACTCCTAAGACCAAGGAACCTATGTTTAACATTTCTACTACCATCTATGCTATGAAATAACAAGAAAATGTGAAACCATAGATATTTTACAAGAGCTCTAAGTTTACCAAGAAACAATGTGTTTATACACCAATGGTTGAGCCTTACGAGGTGGTCTTAAAAACTTCAATTGCAAATAAGCTAGTTACTTTACCATATAATTCTCAACCCTATGACCCATCTGTCAAACCCTCATGGTGGAGAGAGGATCATATTTGAAGTTATCACCAAAGTAAGGGTCATAACATTGAAAACTATTTCAAGCTCAAAGATGTAATTCAATATATTATTAAGGAAGGAAAAGTTTTCATAGATGGCCTCATAAAAAATGCTAACCATACAACTTTTAAACAACCCTTTCTAGAATACAAGAAAGATGAAACCTCCAAACTTGCTAAAAAGAATCATGATGCCAAGATTAGTTATGCTTATGCTGACATAGACAATGTTATAGTCATGCTTGAGCCTATTGAGTATTTATGCATGGCAAGTTCTAATGATGATAACAACGTGAAGATGAACAACCCAAAGTTGTCTTAAAAATGTGCAATATTCCTCAACACCATAATGACTCTAGACCTAAAGTGGTGTTCTGAGTG
Source organism: Cupressus sempervirens (assembly GCA_028749045.1). Classification (NCBI taxonomy): domain Eukaryota; kingdom Viridiplantae; phylum Streptophyta; class Pinopsida; order Cupressales; family Cupressaceae; genus Cupressus; species Cupressus sempervirens. The sequence continues at coordinate 474,890,581 of CM053786.1, forward strand.
ACTAAATCTTCCTCTTCACAAAGTGAACCACTTAATGCCATCACTAGAGGGCAATCTAAGGTTGTCCTAAAAGTTCCCCATGATCCTAAGAATGCTTCATCTTCTAAACAACCAACTACTTCTAGGATCTCCAAATATGACCTTGTCAACTAGCTACAATGTACCTTGGCCCAAGATTCCATTTTTGAGTTGTTAGAATTGTCCCCTTTGCACAAGGATATCCTCAAAAAAGCTTTATGTTCTACCAATGTTCCCATAGGTATTGACATGGAATGATTGCAAGCTATGGTGAGCCATATCTCTTCACCTCATTACCTCACCTTTTTTGAAGAAGATGACCTAGCTCTCAATCATCCCCGCAATCTTGCTCTCCATCTTGAAGTCCAAATCTTCTGCACTAACATTCATAGAGGCTTGATAGACAATGGTGCAGGGTTAAACATAATTTCATTCAATGTAATTCAATAGTTGGGCATGTCTAAATTTTCCTTTGACCCTATGTGCAAGATCACTATAAAAGCCTATGGTGATGTTGAACGACCTTCCAAAGGTCTAATTGTGCTTCCAATTAGAGTTGGTCCAGTTAAGAAGGATGTCATTTTCCAAGTCTTAGACATACCACTTGCATACAATTTGTTGTTGAGATGACCATGAATTCATGACATGAAATAGTATCCTCTACATACTATCAGTGCATCAAGTTCCCTTTTAATGTCACTTGGATAGTTGTCCCCGATGATAACTCAAGGTCTATCAATACATTATCTACTGTTGAAACACTACTGCCATATAATCAGTCTTCTCATGAGCCTACACTATCCTTTATAGAGTGTGAATAGGAATTAAAGATGAGCCTTGGTATGGGCAAATACACTCTAGACTCCATTGCTGCCCAACCAGTTTCCCCTCAGTCTTATGGGAGACCATCTGCTAAAAAGAAGCCTTCTACTTCTACCATGACCCTTTTTGGACTTTTGTGCAGTTCTTAGTTCCCCTAGTTGTAGAGAAAGAAGAAAAAGTGATTAAAGATTGGATATATAGGGGAGAGGAAGATAAGGAGAACGTCACAATCACTACCCCCATTTCTCCTAAATGTTATGGAAAATGATATAAGATGCCTTCAAACATGGGCTATTAGGGCCATAGGTCCTTAACTGATGATAAAAAAGCTCTAGTTGAACCTTTAAGTCATACTCAAGGTCATGATGCTCAAGATACCACTAGCCTAGGATTTGGATTAGAGGATGATATACCAACATTTTCTCAAAGTACATCCATATCTAGTGAATTAGAGGATGATGATCCTCCCTTTGTTGCTACCACTTCAAAAGATGAGGACTTTATGCCTATAACTTCTCTTCTTTGGGGAGAAGAAACACTCACTACTAATGATGATGTTGAAGCTTCCACCTTTAGATAGCCAAAACAAGATGAATCATGCCATGAAGACTTGAATAGAGAATATATTAGACAAAATATTGCTCATCTAATTGCTAGAGATCATAGTATAGATTCTCAAGAGTAAAAATGGGAAAATTTATTAGATACCTCTTGTGAACTAGGAGTGGATTTTATTCATGCCTATGCAACCCAACCGAATGTGGTAGATGATTCTAGTAAATGGTTAGATGAGTTTGGCTCACAAAATGCTTTAGTGGACCACTATTCTTGATCTAGACTCCTTTATGATATTCACCATAGGCTCAACTTTGCATGTCACTAGGGATGACTCTTTTCACATCAACAACCTTGAAGCTTCCACCTCACTCTCATTGATCTATCTTGATCTCATAGATTGGTCCATTCAACATCAACGACCTAAAATAATCTTTTCAAAATGACTATGAGATCGCCTATTAACTAAATGCAATTGAACCTATCACTTCTTCCACCAGTAAACCCGCAGTTCATATGATAGAATTAGATATCAAGTACCTTAGTCATAAAATTAAAAGAAAAAATAAATAGTCAGATGGAAAAAACCACATTGTGGTGATATTTGAACCTAAAAATAGTAAAAATAAAGATGTATCTAAGGGTGAAAAACTCTTTGAGGTGCCTACAGATGAGGTACTTGGCAGTCTGCCAAGATATTTTTAGTACAGATCATTAGTTCTCATTGAACCCACACAACCTATCAACTTAGGGATAGAGGAATCTCCTAAAATTATTCATGTAGCTCAATCATTATCAACTGAGGAAAAATAACAATTTACCAAATTCTTTCAAGACAAAAAGATCAATTTCGCATGGATGTGCTTAGATATGTCTTGGCTTGACATAGATCTTATCATGCATCATTTTTCTATCTCTCCTAATATCAAACCTATTAAAAAAAAGATGAGAAAGATGCATCCACATGTAGCCTTATTGGTGAAAGAAAAATTGGAAAAAATTTTGAATGCAAATTTTATTAGAGCTATTGACTATGCAGAATGAATTTCCAACATCATATCTATATCCAAACATGATAAAACTATCCAAGTTTGTACTAATTTTAGAGACCTTAAGAAAGCATTCCCCAAGGATGACTTTTCGCTACCAAACATCGATATGATATTGGACATGACTGTGGGTTATGAAATGTACTCCCTTATGGATGGGTTTTCTGGGGATAATCAAATTAAGATAGCTCCAACTAATTAAGAGAAGACAACATTTACATGTGCATGGGGTACTTTCTATTGGAATGTCATGTCTTTTGGGCTCAAGAATGTTGGTGCTACATATCAAAGATTAATGACCACCATATTCCATGATATGATGCATAAGAATATGGAAGAGTATGTTGATGACACACTGGAAAAATCTAGAAAATGAGACACACATCTTGAAGACCTTAGCCTAATATTGGACCATATGGAACAATTTCAACTTAGGCTAAACCCAAAAAAGTGGGCCTTTGGTGCCACTTATGTAAAATTGCTAGGCTACATTATCTCAACAAAAGGTATTGAGGTTGATCCTGAAAAGGTCCAGGCTATCATGGAGATGCCTCCAACAAATAACAACCAACTTAGAAGTCTACAAGGACATCTAGAATCCATAAGAAGGTTTATTTCTCAATTGGCTAATAAAGATCAACCTTTTAACAAGAATTTGCATAAAGGCTCTACTCATACCTAGAATGGCAAGTGTGAACAAAGTCTAGACCAAATCAAAGGGTACTTAGAAAAGCCTCCAATTTTGATGCCACCTATTCTAGGTAAACCTTTGATCTTGTATATCTTAGATACAACTTCTTCTCTAGAAGTTCTATTAGCCCAAAGTGTGAGATTGGTAAAGAAGGGCTATGTATTACATCAGTCAAACTTTGGTTTCTTATGAAATGAACTATACCAGTATCAAGAAAGCCTTTCTTACAGTGGTCTTTACTTCTCAAAAACTCTAACATTACATGTTGGCACATACAGTTCACCTAATTTTTAAAATTGATCCTTTGAAATATTTGTTAAGAAAAGTTGTGCTTACTGGTCATCTAGCTAAATGGATGATGTTCCTTTTATAATTTGACATTTAGTATGTTGAATGTAAAGTCGTTGAAAGACAAGCTATAGCTGACCAATTGGCCAATTTTCCACTAGAAGATACAACACCCATGCAAGTTGAATTTCTAGATGCCTCAATTATGTACATCACTAAGAGAACTTGGAAAATTTTCTTTGATGGTTCTCATACATAGAATGGAGCTAGAGAAGGTATCTTGTTCATTTCCCCTCATGGATATATGATTCCCAAGTCTTAAAAACTCTTATTCCCTTGTACAAACAATATTGCATAATATGAGGCACTAATAAATGGGACCAAAATGGCTCTTGAATGTAGAATAACTGAATTACATATCTATGGATATTCTCAACTTGTTATCAACCAAGTGAACAATGACTACCAAAAAAAGGATAACAAATTAATACCTTACGAAAGGTTGATAGATGCTCTAAGGAAATGCTTCACTTTTGTTACATTCTAGCAAATTGCTAGAGTAGAAAATAAGGCTACTAATGCTATGGCCACTCTAGCATCTATCCTCCAACTATAAGAACATGAATCACAATTTGAGTTCCTGGTGTTTATAACTAGAAGTGTTTGAAAAGGCACTTGCCAAAGTCCATGATAGAATTTGTGGGGCACATTCTAATGGCCTTGCACATGCTTGAAAACTACTTAGGGTGGGTTATTACTGGCCAACCATGCAAGTTGATGTTGTTTGTTATGCCAAGTCCTATTAGAAATGTCAATTTCATGGTAATGTAATTCATGCTCCTAGACATGAGCTAATTCCTTTTGTGACATATTGGCCATTTCAACAATGGGCCTTTGACTTGGTAGGAAAAATTCACCCAAGTTATTCTAGTGGTCACAAGTTCATTGTTACAACAACTGAGTATTTCACCAAATGGGTTGAAGCGATGCCACTATTTGCTACTATAGGCAAACATGTTGCTCTATTTATAATAAACCACATCATTTTTCAATATGGTATTCCTTCCTCCATTGTCACTAGTAATGGAGGATAGTTCAAGAACAAGGACCTCAAATAATTGTGATAGAAATTTTGAATCAAACAACATTGGTATTTTATTTACTACCCTCAAGGGAATGGCTAAACTAAGGCCTCCAACAAAACATTGCTGAAAATCTTACACCACATAGTTCACAAGCCTGGGAAAGATTGACACCTATAGATAAATCCAAAACTTTGGGCCTACAAAACTACCATTTGTACTCCTATAGAGGCCACACCCTTTTCTCTAGTCTATGGCTCTAACCTCATCCTCCCATTAGAAGTAGAGATTCCCTCCTTGCAAGTCTTGTTACATGGGTTGATAACTAATGAAGACCATAGTGCTATACAAATACAAGAATTAGAGACTCATGATGAGAACTGTAAGATTGCTTTTGATCACATGAGGGATTATCAAAAGTGCATGTCTACTTAGCATAACAAGAAAGTTCACCCGTGATAGTTTCAAGTAGGTGAACTCATTCTTAGAGAGAACCCAATAAATAAAAAACATAGAGAGTAGAAGGGAAAGTTTGAACCTAACTAGTTAGGCACATACATTATCATAGTAGTATTTGGGTATGGTGCTTTTCAACTATCTACTCTTGAAGGTGAAGAACTCACAAAACCTATCAATGTCCTACATTTGAAGAAGTTCTATACTTAAAGGCTCATTGCCTAGCCATCTTGTACATATCAATGATCCTAAAAAAAATCCTAAAAAGCAAAAAATGTCCTGAAAAATGGTCATGTTAGTGAAAACCTAGCAATAGGCACTCTGATGTATCACCAAAAGAATCCAAAAAATTAAAAATTCAATTTTTTTTTGAAAAAAGTTCTAAAAAATAAATCTACCAAGTGGTGAAAACCTGAAAACAGGCACTACTTAAGACCCTTGCACCGATGTCTATCAGTCTCAATCACTCATTCCACTACACACTTCCTAGCTTGGGATTATTTCTTGTCCTCGTCTTAGGGGCATAGCTACTTAGCCTATTGAGGTTTTCTTTGTGCATTAGGATTTCTTTGGAAACTCACAAAATAGTGTTTCTCAACACTAGCACCTTTGACATCAAGTGTTTCTCAACACTTTTCAGATAGTTTACCTACAGTCTTCGATGTCATGATATTTCTCACTATTAGAATCTAGTCTTGAAGAAATGGCCAAGTGACTTACACACACACTTAAACACTTAAAGAACTAAGCTATGATGAACTTTATCTACTTTGTGTGCTATCTATGATGATTTCTTTGCTATATGTTCCCTCCCTAATAGTCTCTCAATGATGTTATGGACTAGAAGACTGGGGGCATGAGGCATGTTTTCTTGATTTTTTCTTGTGAGTATACTTTATTTATCTATAGTGTTTAAAAAATTCATGCTTTTCCTATTTGACATTGTGGCTTATAAACATTTCATCCTTGACTATTTCACAAGACCACACTCAGGGGTTATCCTGGCCATTATGCCTTGAGATAGGTGTTATCTTGCTATACTAAACTTAGGGAATTTAATCGTGTAGTCATCTTGACTTATATGTCTTTGATGCTTAGATTGGATTTCTACATACCTATCTAATATCAATCATATTAATATCCTCATAGTTATACTAGTGATGGTTGTATGATCATGATGTCTCTGATAAATTCTCAATGATGAAATAAGAGTCTAAGTGTTATATGTTTCTTGCTGGTAAGCCACTTTGCATATTAGCTTGCATTATAAGTTCATTGTAGGCTATTTTTACATTCATGCATATGGGAAGAAGCTCTCTCTCTCTCTCTTCATCTTTTTTTGTGTGAACATATTACCTAACTGCTTTCGCATCTTTTCTTTGCTTTCTTATTTATCATGTCTTTTCACCTTCTTGATCTTTTTCTTCATCTCTATTTTGCTATCCCATCATCACAAGGGGTTAATCTAAACATCACATTCAATTTATCCAAGTGTTACATATTTTTAGAAACATAAGTCTATATCATACACATGAGAGCTAAAAAGTCATACATGAGAGAGATACATGAGTATATGCACGTAAACATCAAAGAAACACATACATGAGTAGCAAATAGAAACTAAAACATCATATGAAAACTTAAAATTCTGAAACATCCATCAAAATGAGATAAATACACAAATTTTTTGATCAAAATCCAGTATCTCATATATATATATCTTAATGTGTCATCATACATATATACAAATGTGAGATCCAAAATATAGATATCTATCCAAAAAATACATGGTGTACAATCAAAAATGTCAAAACTATCATAATCAGCTTATGATTGGCTTGCACCCTCTCTAGGTGGTGGTGGCCCTAGTGGTGGAGCCTATCTCTAATTTGGCAGTTGTACCACACCCTTTGACTTGCTTGCCTGCTTTGAGTAATTAAGAAGCCCCTGCCTTGGCATTACCACACCCCTATAGGAAATATAATAATATGCAATGTGTGCACCATGATGATATGCCTCTCATCTCACTGGATCTTACTCCCTATAGAGCTCATCTCCCTAAGCCCACTCATCCATGAGCTGTTGATCTCGTACTACAATTATGACCTAGGCTACCTATAGTTTTTCCTCTAAAGTATAGATCCTCACATCTTGATCATCTTCCCCTTGAGCTGGCTGCTCTACCTCTACCTCCACCCATACTACTCATTGTCACCTTAGTGGCACCATCTCCTCCTCCTCCTCCTCCTTCCTGGCAGCCTATGCTTGCATCCTCCTCCTCCTAGAGTGAGAACCCTCTCCAACCTCCATCTGTCTTCCTCTATCCCCTCCACCTCCTCCTCCACCTCTACCTTCTCTATGTCCCCTTATGGTAGGTAATGCATTTGGCTCTATAAAACATGCCAGATCTACTCCTACATTTGCTACATCTGGGTGATAACCCTATGGAGTCTGCACTAGAGCTGTTGTCTCCTGCACCACTGTCTGATATTCTAGCATTGGCAACCATCCCCATGCCTCATTAGAGTGAAAGTGATCATAGGTGGTGGTCTACATTGATATCACCTACCACTTTGCAAACTACTGCCATACTTGGCTGATCACAAACTGCTTCATGATCTCTAAATGCTTACCCACCAGTGGCCTACTATATCTCATATAAGCTAACTCCCAAGCATCTGACCACCTATGGTACTCTTGGTAGGGCCACCATGTGAATGCTATCAGCTCATAAAAAATGTGGTGATAATTAGTCACATCCCCACTATGAGTCTATGGGACAAAACCTGTATACCTAAAAATGTAGGGCTGGCTCTGCTCTCGAGGCTGCACACATAGTCAAATCACTACAATCTACTCCCAGGCTTAGATTTGTGCCAATATTGCCCCACATACCCAGGAATGACCACTATGGTATACTATTTAATGGAGCTCATGGTACATATCTACCAATATCAATAGCCCCCATGCCATCTTGCATTGTTGTACAATCAGATCCATCACCAATTGACCCCATCCTAGTGGGAAGCCCTTCTAGCTCCTATCTATCATCACAGCCTAAGCTATTAAAGAACATAACAAGCTAGGTAGAGGGTAATCTACCCCATACTCATAGATGAGTCACTCCCAACTCAGATGGTGGTCTAGGATGGTAACATCTTGAAACATCTACTGCATTGCCACTAGTCCCTCTGTCAGGGTCTAATCATAGTACACTTGTGACACATAATCAAACTTGACATCAATACACCTTGCATCAAAATCATAAATGTAAAAAAACAAAAAAATAATCAAATGTATAACTTATTGGATCACCATAACAAGGAACTCAAAGGATACGATACACATCCTCTGATATAATTGAGGCCTCACTGGTTGGTAGATGGAAGGTGTTATATTCACTATGCCACCACTTAGCAAGTGCAATCAACAACCCATGGTTTTCCCGTATATGGGGCATCCATATAACCCATCTCAATCCCATTTTATTTTTCATTGGTCAAATGTTGTAAAACTCACAACCCCACCAATTTGGGGGCTCTAATTAGAAGCATCAGAAACACCTCTTGCAAACACATGATAGGTAAACATTAGTAACACATCATAAACATGATCACAATGCAAAAATAAATGAAAAATGCTCAAAAATAGGTTGTGCAATACTTCTTCCTATATGTAGGTGACATAAAATGTTGGAATGGTATCGTACAATACTTTTACTAAAGTAGTGTAATACAATTCTATCATGTGATATTTCACACCAGACCAGGTGATAAATGGGTGTCCCCCATACAACACACCTAAATATACTTGTGTGACACTTTTTTTGATGCAAAATATTGTGTGATATTTTATAAAGTACCATGTGATACTTTTAAAATATCACCCAATATTTCATATCATACTTCTAAAAATGTACAAAAAAGACCAAAAAAGCTAAAAAATACAACAAAAAAGTAGTCACTTACCGATGCCCCATAGTGATCTGGCTAATTGTGTAATTGGTTGTGCTCAAAATGATTTTGGTGAGTTGAAATGTTTGCCAAAGCCATGGTGCTCTCTTTACCATTCACAAAGCTCTCAAAAATCACAAAAGACAAATGAATTTTAAAATGACACTTGGGTCCCTTTTATAGCCTCTGACCTCATTTTGACCTAATTTTTAAATTCCTCAAAATTTTGCAAAAATTGCACCTTGGCTAATTTTGATGTCTTGGATCCATTTTCAGGATCAAAATTGAAATTTGAGTCCATCTTGATAGTCAAATTTTCATTTTAAAATTCTACCTTCTTATGAGTAATTAGTTGACCTTTTGAGGTCTAATCTTTGAATCATCACTGGGCCATCTTCATTTCTTCATGTCTTCATCATTTCCACACTTCATATATACTCAAATTCACCTTCTTATGTCTAGAATCAATTTTCTACTCAATTTGACCTTATTTTTATGTTGTATCCTTCATGGTCAAATCTAGTCAAATTGGGGCATTCTATCATTCCTTAATAGTCAATTTTTGGTTCTAATCATCTATCTATCATCTTGGACATTACTATATCTCAATTTTTTGATATCGTACTTGTTTCCACATCCCCTTACTTCATTTTGATGTTGATCTTGAGGGGGCATAAATACTTTATCATCACTTGCTACAACTATCTATTTCTTAGGAGCATTTGTTTGATCTTTTGCACTTGCTCTTGATATATCTGCTTTACTAGGTGTTAGCATTCTTCTTGAACTTTGACATTTTATTTCTTCCTAGTGTTTAGTACTATCGCTATTAGGATATACATTTAGGATTCACTATCTCTTTCTGCATTTTGTTCTTCAAAATCAGATATCTATATCTATTGCTACCTACTTGGCTTCTATTTTCTTTGATGTAATGTGTTCCTAGATTGATCACACATTAGTCAAAGAGGGGAAAATTTAATCCCCTAAAAATGTTCATCTAGACTATTAGGCACCTTCTAAGCATTTTGGCTAAATTAATTAATCATTTACTAGACCAAATTGCTAATAATCAATTAATTTGATTATAACATATAGTTTGACTATGCTATTCTAAGTTCATTATTTGATTAAAAGAGCATGCCCCCTTTTAATTAAAAGACCCCATTCTTCTAACCCACTTAAAGTGCACACATAAATTCCTTTTCTAATTTTCAAATTAAAAGAAAAAGGCTTTGTGACTTTTGTCTTATATGGCAAGTCAACTTATATTTTATTGGTTGACTTGTGTGTGCACATGGATCACTCCTCTTTTTGAATTCCATAGTTGATCATCCACCATCTTCATCTTGATCTCTAGCATCCATACAACTTTAAAAGGGAGAGATATTCGCCCCTCAAAGGATTCACACTCTTGAGTATTGTTATGCTACATGTTTACTATTCAAATTCTTGAGAGCTCTTTGTGGAGGACTTTTATTCCTTGTCTACATTTTCTCATCCATGGCATTCTTAGAATATGTCATTCTAGCATAGTTGCATGTTAATGTAATTTCTCTACAATAGCTTAGCTCACATAGTAATTAGTTGGATTTGTAACACTTGCATATTGTTTAGAATAGCTGCATCTTGCATTCTTACTTTAGCTTAGCTTCATCTTGCATTGCATTGTTGAGGAACTCCTTGTGGAAATTTGTACTCTTGAATCTTGTCTTTGGAACCTCTCATTGCATGGTTTACTAGAAAGAAGAGTATTCATAAGGCTCAGCTGAGAGCTATTGTACTTGAAACACACTCTCTTATAGTTTGTGGATAGGGAGCTCCAAGCTGGCATCCAAGCATTTTGAATTCATTGGAATCCCTTGGATAGAAGGGTTTGGAGTGGGACACTTTCTTAGTGTATAATAGTTTGTTAAGAGGCTAAGAATTAGTGTTCCCCTCCATTTTTGTTTGGTAGTTCTGCCTGGTTGGTTAGGTGTGAACATTTTTCCAATTTTTGAGATGGAGGTTTGGGGTTTCACACTGTTATGTTGGCCATTTTTACATATGATGTTTGAAACCAAATATTATTGGATTTTCAAGGTTTTTGTGGCCAAGGACCAAATAGGTTATAATTTAAAAGTTTTCAAGTTTTTAGGGTTTTTAGCTCATTTTGTGTGTTGCCCTATTTTCTCAAGTTTTCTTGGCATGAGTTTAGTTGTGGATCTGGATTATTGATTTGGATTTTAGTCAAAACACTATTGCACTTTTATGTTACATTGGGATGCATGCCACATCTGTCTTGCTAAGTGGTTATTTGGTTAAGAGTTATTTCTACTTGTGTTCTCATCCAACCCTTGCATTTTATCTTTGTGATAGTGGTGTGCCACACACAAGCACGTATGTGCATCTGTTGGGTGACTTACAAGGATTGACCTCCCATTGCATTTTGGTGGATTTATGTTCATGTGGGGTTGGGTTGGGAATATGCATGCCTATGAGAACTCATCGTATGATGAGCATGGGTATGTAGGGTAAGGTAGTGGAGGGGCTTCTCTCATAACTCATGTGGTGTTCTTCATGTGATGTGCCTATAGAAGTTTCTAATAAGTGATAACTTAATTAATTGATAGACAATTAAAGAAGATAAGAAATTATGGTCAGCCTCCTAAGGGTGGTGCCAAGGGGAATGGTTATTTATTTCAGCATGTTAGCCTCCCAAGGACGTACTGAGGGGAATGATTGTTTGTGTGCTACAACTTGTGTAATTATGAGTTACCAGCTCTCCACCAGAGTCTCTACATAGTTACCCATAGATTATCAAACTAGGACCTATTGTACATTCATTATGGCATGGTCTTGGATTTTGTCATCATTATTGTCTGACATGAGTGATAGCCATGGTTGTTTACTTTGGTGTGTTTGTGGTTGGATCATTATTTCTATCAGCATGGTAGGAGTGGACCTATGGGTTCCACATGGTTGGGAGGCGTAATTACCTATACCATTGCTAGGGATTGGTGTACAAAGGTGGTCTATTATCAGAGTATGACCATTGCTAGATGTTTTCACTTGGTTCTTTGGGTCCCAGAGTATGCTTTCTTATGGTTTATGCTTTCATTAGAATGCTTTTATATCATGTTGAGATGATGTTACTTATTGACCCATTTCCTTATTGTGATGGTTAGCATATGATAGATGATGTTATCTATATTTGTAGGATTATCTTATGCTTTACTTCTAGCATGTTAGATTTCCTTATGCTTATGTTGTTACATTTTAGTGGTGATGTCCTTATATGATAGTATCAATGATCTTATTGGTAGCTTGGGATGTTATGCATGGGGGATGGTTAGGGCCCATGATGGTCTTATGATGCTATTATGGTTGAGAGTAACCACATACTTAGTTTGGTTGTTTCATTCATTGCAATGAGTTTTTACTTATTGTGATATTATTTTAGTACACTATGATGTTTCCTTTTGTACTTTCCCTTTAACAATTATTAGATGGTTAGATTGTGTTTCCATCTTTCAATATTGTGCTTGAGTGTTTATGCCTCAAATTTTAGATCTAGTACTCCCCTCTGGTTTTCTTGAGAAAGGTCATATGATACTGGAAAGTATCACCTAATGCTGATTTAAAGTATCACCTAGTATTTGCTAAAACCTGTCTGGGCAGGCAGTGGGCATTTTTTAGTTTGACCAAAAATTTTTGGGAAGTATTTTGACTACCCTCTTAGGTACTATTCAATCCTTTGGTGTTGCATTTTGAATTTTGAATGTTTTAATTCAAATTCAATTTTGAGTCTTCCGTTGTTAGTCATTTGGGTCAGTAGTGACATTTGGAGATCTATTGGTGTTAGGATGTTTGGTTAGTCTTCTATTATGATCTTTGTGATCCTCAAATGTTGTATGACATGTGCATTCATACTTGTAAAAAAAAAAAACCTTGGCTTATATTTATCCTTATTTCCAAGGATCTTTGGGTGAGGCATTATATTATGTATTTTTTTACTTTATGCTATGGATGTGATGTATGGTTACTTATTTTAGTTTACATGCAAAGGTATGAGATGGATGTATGGTGAGTTGTTTTAAGGTTAAAAGTTTTAAGTGCTAATTCACTCCCTCCCTCGCACCCACCCCTCAGAACTTACTTTCCCATTGGTATTTTCAACAAGTACACTAATTCCTTCAAAAAAATGCACTTCTTAATGTTTATCAACAACTTTTCTTCCCTCAACTTATTAGACACCTTTTGAATATGTATCAAATTATCCTCCAATGTCTTACTAAAGATCAATATATCATCTAGGTAAATAATGATAAAATTACCTAGAAACTCCTTTAGTACCTCATTCATGAACTACATGAAAGTTCTTAATACATTGATTATCCCAAAAGACATGACTAACCAATCATATAATCTTTCCCTTGTCTTGAAGATAGTCTTCCACTCATCTCCTTCTTTGATGTGAATATGATGGTAGCCACTCTTCAAATCTATCTTTGTGAAATACACAACTTCACTCAAATAGTTTGTAATATCATCCATCCTTGGCAATGGAAATTTGTACTTGATTGTAATTTTTTTGATAGCCTATGAATCTATGCACATCCTTCATTCTCCATTCTTCTTTGGTGGTAATACTACTGGTACAACACATGGACTCAAACACTCTCAAGTTAACCTCTTCACTTTCTAAAGGTTTCATTCTATACACTACCTTGTTTGGAAAACTTTCTCCTAGAATAAAATCCATTTGGTGAAGGATCTTCCTCACTGGGGGTAATCCATTAGGTACATTATCTGACAAAATATTAGGAAACTCTCCCAACAAATCTACAACTTTTGTAGGTACCTCCTCTACTTCTTTACCATCTTTTTGGATTACAAAAAAACACATATGCTCATGCTTCATACCTTGGAGAAACTCTTTTCCATCAATAAAACATATTCTAGCAGTACTACATTCCTTTTCTTCTTTCTCCTTCAATGAATTGAACTTATGTTTCACTCCATCCTTAGTCATAGTGAAGGCATTTTCTCAACCATAATGTACAACATGTATATCAAACTGCCATGACCTATCTAGTAACATATGGCATATTTCCATAGGTATCATATCACAAAGCACCTTATTTTGGTAGCTTCCAATCTTTAACTTCACTAGACTCTACTTAATTGACCATGACCTTGTGGTTATCCTACACCCAAGAAATATGATATGGACACATGTATTTATTCCTCTTAAGATTTAACTTTGTGACCATCTTTCGTAACATGATATTGTCAGTATTTACACCATCAATGATCACATCACAACACTTATCTTCACATTTTCACCTAGTGGAAAATAGGATCATCCTTTTATTAGGTTCATTTTCTCCACTCATCAAGACTCTCCTATTAACTAGGAATTCTCTTTCAACATCTACCATATGGGATGATTTGACATCTTCATTAACATGCACAACCCTTTCCTAGCCTTTTGCTCTCTAATTTGTCCTTCCTTGCTATTGGGAACATTCAAATTCTCTATCCCCCTTCTTCTCTGTAGTGAAAGCATTTTCCATGGAAACCTCCTCTTCTAGATCATTTCCCTCTGCCTCTTCCTCTTTGATATCTATTATTTTGATCATAGAAATAATTGGAATTATTTCTCCTCTAGTTATGAATTCTAATTCTTGCCTCAACCTTGTTCTTTTGATCATCATTTTGGCCTCCATAAGACCATCTACTTGATCTTCCACTGCAACCTCTTTCACTATTCTTGTTATCAAACTTTTTGCTCAGCTTCTCCTCAACTCTTAGGGAAAACTAGTACACTTCCCTAATTCTAGTCATTCAAACTAGAATCAGCTCCTCCTAAATGCATGTACTTAACCCATTAAGATAACACGTAACTTTCTCCTTATTAGCTTCTACATGGTTAGTTCTTGGAAGAACTTGGTAGAACTATTCAGTATACTCTTGAATAGATATTCCTGCTTGCTTCAACCCTTACATTTTTTTCAATAAATCAAGCTCATAATCCATGGGAATGAAGTGTCACTTCATTTTAGCTATTATTTGATCCCATTTGGTGATTTTTTCCTTCCCTCTTCTATTTTGCTGCAACTAAATCTCTTGTCACTAGATCTTTGCATGACCCTTTAGTTTGGCCTTTGCAAACCTAACCCTATCTGAATCTTCAATATCTTCATATTCAAAGTACTCTTCCAATTCATTAATCCAATTAATAAATTTCTCTAGATTAAGATTTCCAAAAAATGTGGGAACATCAAACTTAGGTCTTTTTCCAATCTTAGAAATGGCCTTAAAAATATTTTCCTCTTCTAGGTTCAAAAATTTATTGTCTACTTCTTGATCAACATTTCCTTCTTCTTCTCTTTCATCCTTTCTTTCATCATCTCCTATAGAAATATGTATTCCTTTGTGTATTTGTTCTTTCAATGCTTGTATTTTCCTCTGGAGGGATCTAAAACCCTTAGGTGTAATACCTACAACTCTCTAATCATGCTCTCTTTGTGGAGGCATCTTTGTGCTTTTGCTAAAACTCTAGTGCAAACTGCCTCACAATTAGTGATATGTCTACACATACAACCCAAACTATAGTCCTAGTGCATCTACCTCATAGTCTATGATCTATTTACATACTTAGGAACTCCATCTTTGATACCACTTGATGAAGGGTTCTATAAACACATAACATAAACAAATAAATAACAACAATTTGAAAGAAAAAATTTGGGATTCTTATTATTGCTACAAATGCAAAATTACATAATTCAAAATTACAATTTGCTAACCCACATGGACACCTTCATTGCAGCAATCTACAAGACAATGTTGTGAACTATCATCCAAAGCCATCCTAGATAATGTATGGGCATTTCTTAAATATGAAATTTTATGCCACTTAAGAAGGTTCTAGACACTCAAACTTAATACCTGGGGCTGACAAAACCTAATAATACATATAGAGTCAACAAAATACACTTTTGACATTTATATTGGAAGTTTTGGTCCACCCAACTTTGGAAGGCCATAACTTTCAAACTATTGCTCTGATTGGCTAATATAACCACTTATTAGAATCCTAAGCTTTTGATCTACATGGTTGGATCAACACAAGTACCCATCTGTCGAGTTTTCATACCTCATCTGGGAACATTTAGGCCTTCAATAGTGAGACTAAAGTTTTTCTACCAACATTACACACCAAGAATCTACAATAAATCCATGAATACTCATGATATGGCACTAGGCAAAAACTACTAGGTTGAACATTCCAAGATGAATCCACCTATGAAATTAGGACATTCCAAGCTCATATGATTGATTTACTAAGTATTAAACTTCCACAAAAAAAGAACTCTAGATTTATTCAAACAAATGAAATAAAATATTTTTGGGTGATGTAAGATTGCTCTTACACCAAAGATGCTCCTACATCAACATGGAAAATAAGAGTTGAAGTTTAATGTTAACCAAGTAATTTCAATGTGAATAGAGTGATTTATTTCCTGAGTAAAGTTTTAGTGTTCACCGATCTTGGACAAGAAGAACAAGTTTTAAAAAAAATTAATCTAAGGCCAAAATTTCATGAAAGTAAGGAATTATTGAGATGTTCAAAGGATAATGTCAAAATTTTTGATTAAGAAAATAGGTTTTGAAGGGGCCATGCAACCTTGTACAAAATATCTAGAGATTAAAGATTAAAGAAGATTAAGAAACAATACACAAACAATAGAGAGCTAGCTTCAAAAAAACTAGCAACCAAAAGATAACACAGAAAATCTTGAAAACCAAAAAGACACAAAATGGGCCAGGGGACAACTAGGCATTAGACCATTTTTTTAATCATCTCTACTACTTGTTCCTAGTTCATGTCCATCTTCTCAGCTACATCTTTGATCTATTTTATTTTAAGAGAATCCCTAACAATCATTTTCTTTCTAGCACCTTGGTACTTATTCCCATACCTTCCTTATTCTCAACTGTAGGTCTAGTATCCTCATTCACAACAATAATAGCTTTGTCCCCTAGGCTTACCTCCATCTTGGTGATTAGAAACTTGACATGTTTATTAGAGGGTTTGAGAATATTACATCTCTGTTCAACTATACTAATCTGCAAAGAACATTTTGATCAAGGAGGATCAAGTAATCAAGCCAAAAATGAGATCTCAATCAACAAAATCAATTCCATTAGTAATGAAGTCATGTCATTGTTACTCTCTAATATTTGTATTAGTGATTTAAATCTCTTAATAGTGTTTTTGATTAAGTAAAATAGGTTTTACAGGGATCCTAAAACCTGAAAGTTTTTACAACATATCTGAAATAGAAATATTAAGAAAAGTCCAGCTACAGAGAAACTGCTTAACAAAAGCCAACCATATACAACAGGCCCATGGCCAAGAAGAAAAAACCTAGCTACACTAGAACAAGAAAGAATCAACTACACAAGGAAAGACAAAAAAGTAGCACTAACTATCAATTCTCTCTATCAAGAACTTGTAGGGTCTCTGTAGCTTCATTGGTCTTCTTGTCACCCGCAACCTCTTGGTCCTAGTTCTTAACATCCACCTGTCCCTGGTTTCTTTCAGATCATCCTCAACCTACCCAATGTCCAAGCTAGGCTTCTCTATCTTTTCCCCACCAAATCCAACACTAATTAGTGAATCACCCAAGCTGTTAATGTTCTCATTCAAGATGTTCAAAGTGGCAATCACTTGATTGGCCAGGTTCTAATGATAGAACTCCATCCTTTGGACTCTTTGTTCAATCTTGGTGATTCTATCCTCCTAGTTAGCCTTGTGTTCTTGGATGTTGAAGTTCCATTGGCTTCCATCCTAGCTTCTCTCCTCTTCATCATGTCCCTGGTCATTGCCAATTTTTTGGTTTCCTTCCTAGCTTCTTTTCCCCTTTAGGTCTTCAATTTCATAGAATAACCATTTGATAGACCAAAAATTATCTATCATGCTATTCTTAGCATTGTTCAAAAGGTTAAGTCTAGTTTCCCTCACATTATTAGAGCTAACAACCAAAGTAGGGTCAATGAGTTCATCATAGTGGGATTTGCCATCAATGTTCTCCATCACTTAGATATTCAATGGCTCCCTGACAATCCCCAATTTAGTTGTATTTGAATTAAAATTCCTCCAAGATCTCCTCCTATTTTTCATTATCACCTCCCCACTCTTTTTACCCTGAAATGGAGAGGTAGTGGGACCAAGTCCTAGAATCTCAGGGAACTAGGAATTGGTTTCAAAAGCCTCTTCAACTTTCCTTTTCTTGGGATTCCTCGACATGTCAGCAGAATCATCCTCCTCCTTATCACTTTCCCTCCCCTTCTCCTTCTCCTTCTCATCAACCTCCCCCTTTGACTCTTCTTTTGAGTTAGTGTCCTCATCATCATCATTATCCTCCTCCTCCTCCTGAGGCTTAGGCTTAAGGGGAATGAGGGGTAATCCTCTGGGGCTCTTTCTATAGGGAATGCAGGCAGAGGGTTTCTTTTATTCTTTGGTGGCTTTACCTTTGGAGGAAACATTTTCCTCTATTTTTGATTTTATGCTATGCACATCCTTAGAATCTAAACTCCCAATTTCCTCAGATGCACACCTAGTATCACCAAGAGATTTCCCCCTAGTTTGAGCCTTTAGATACTCATAGACTAGGAGGAGTAATCCATCATGAAGGACTAGGTTAGCAATATGTTTCCTCTTAAAACCCTCAATACCCTTGCTCATGGAGGCAAAAAGATAAAAAGGAAAAGAGATTTTGATTCCATGCCTAAAATGGTTAAGCAAAACAAAATGATGCATTCTGATCCTATCAAATCTACGGTCTAGGGAAATCTATTCAATGATAATCCTAAGGACATACCTCCATAGCTTTTTAATTGACTCCATCTTGTAATACGTCTCCACATTGATGAGCTTATCCTACTCCTTTTCATCCTTTGCAAAAGCTTTGACAATGTTTGTTGACATTTTATTGTCTCTGAAGAAGTTACTCCCTTCTAGAGGGATCTCCACAACCCGGGTTATCAAATCCACATTGACATGGTGGGTGACCACGTCGATTTTGACTATCCCATTTTTCCAGGAGTCCACCAAAAACTTGGTGATCCCCACATCAAATCCATGGAGCTTCTCCAAGAATTTAGTGATTCCACCCTTTTCCAACTTATGCCAAACTTTCAATTTCTCCTTCCACTTCTCTGCCTCCCTTGATAGCTCCCTCCTACTTCTCTCCCCTACCATGGTTTCCTCTAATTCAATAAGCCCCCACCTACTCATAGTTTTCTTACAGACCTTGGTCTCCTTAAAGCTATGAAACTCAAAAATGTTTTTAAATTTACAAGTTTTAATGGCTGTATTCAAAACAACCCTTGAAGCATGTCGTACATAAATAGTATCATGTTTTGAAAAGAGTCTAGCATGATTTTCATTAACTCCCACTCCAATGTGCAATCTTAAAAATCTTCCCATCATTAATTTTGGATTTCTTTTGTACTTCCCTAGATGTGATCTTGTAGTATTAAATTATTCACTACCGCTAGAAAGTTGTTGCTGACATGCCATGTCATCTTCAAATTTTTGGTTACCACTTCATTGGCAAACCAGTCAGCACCTGAATTGGTCTCCCTATACATGTGGCTAATATAGGTCTTGTTGAACTTACCCAGATCAAACTTTAACTCCTTGATTACATTCACAATTGTCCAAGAAGGTGTAGAGTTACAGTTGAGAAAATTTATGATATTTAATGAATCCCCCTCCAGCTAGAGGTTCTCAATCCTAGAAGCCATGGCCAGTTTAACAATGTGACTAGCAACACTAGCTTCTACGAAATGATTTGTCTAATGTCCAAGTGGGTTTGAAAAGGCTGAAACTCCTCCACCATAGCTATTTCTAATGATGCATCCACTACCTGTAGGGCCAGGGTTCCCTTTTGTAGCCCCATTAAAATTGGCTTTGTACCAATTTTCAGGGGGGAAAAACCACCTAGCCTCCTATCTTTTCCTGTCCATGTCCTTTTTCCTTTGTCTAGTATTCCCACTTTCTTCAATATTTCCTTCCTTTGTGATGGAAAAATTGTCCTTCATTAATCCTTCAATTTTTTCAACAACAACAAACTCAAGGGATTCCTCACCTCTAAAAATTTGGTTATTCCGCTCTTTCCAAATACCCTAGTAGAAGTGTGGGAGAGACCAAGATTAGATAAGTTGAGTGATCAGACATGAGGGTGAACTCTTCCATTGGATGAAAAATTCTTAAATGTTGGCCAGGGGACACTAGTTGACCCCAAAGTCCCTGGTCAGGAGGTTCCAAACTTTGGAGGAAAAGGAGCAATGAATACATAAGTGATCGATAGTCTCCAAGTCATGCTTACATAGACTACACCTATTGGGAATAATCTGACCTCTCTTGGCTAAATTATCTAGAGTAAGGATTTTGTCTTGGAGCAAAAGCCAGAAGAAGATGTTGATTTTTGGGGTAAGGCTAGGAGTCCATTTTGGCAGGATGATTGGATGAGTTAAGGAACCCTTATTGATCACCCAAATTATGGTAGATGGGTAGAACCATGCATAAGAAGATATGGTCTAAATGTCAGTGATTACAGAATAGGTAATGGATGGCATGACCTATTAATGATATCTTGAGACCTTAATTTTTTGATGATAGACTTGAATGCTATTTCCATAAATAAAAAGAGGGATGAAGTCATTTGGGGAGATAACTTGAATGGGAAATACTCTATTGCCTTTGGGTATTTTTCAATGTGGGATAGAATGGAGAAACCCATCTAGGCTAAGGCATGGTCTCTTAATAGGGTTAGCCTAACAACTATTTAACAAATCCTCTAACATGGTGGTATTTCTAGATTGAAATGTTTGAAGACCTCTAACAAGGTCACTCCTAATAGGGTGAATTAAATCCTCAAAAATGGTCACACCTAACAATGTGTTTTGTAACCTTTAAAAAGGTTGGCTGCTAACAGGGTTCACTTCAGAAGAGTGAAAAATAGTAACTAGTTACAATTGGTGGTTTTCCCAAATTGGGTTTCCACGTTAAATCTTGGTGTCAATTGTGTTCATGTTATTTCCTTCATGTTTCTACAACTAAAATAATAAAGGCTAATCACATTAATATCTTAAGATCTAGTTATCTGTGTTAATCAAGTGACAATAGTATATTCAGTGTTAACTGAGTTACAACAAAATATTTAGTGTTAACTAAGTTACAAAAAAGTTTGGTTTTATATTGTATTGGCATCTTAAAAGGGACTTTTGGATTTATTTTTGAATTAACTGATTCACCCTTCCCATCTCAATTACTCCTTTCCATTTCCAACAATTGGTATCAAAGCATTTGGTGCTTGTAAATATAGTTTAAAGGACCTAAGCTAAAGATCAAGATGTCTTACATAACGGAGATTCCTAAGCTAAACAAAGATAACTTCCAAGCATGGAAGGAACTCATGAAGCTACATTTGGCAACCACTGAAGACATAGGCTTGAAATATTTGGAGAAAAAATATATGGTACCCACTAGACCTTTGTCTATCGATCAAATTGTGGAAAAGAAGAATTACAATGTAATGATGATTGACATTCCCTTTACTCTCATTTATGCTAAATTTGATGAAGTCAAACATTTTCCTACTGCCCATGAAATGTGGAACAAGTTGAAAGATATATATGGTGGAGATTCCAATGTGAGGAGAGCTAAGTTAGAAAGTCTAAGAGACCAGTTTGATTAGATGAAGATGAGAGAAGATGAAAAAATTGCACAACATAGTGAAAAAATCAAAGCAAGTGTGAGTGCAATTAGAGCCTCAAGAGGGAAAATAGATGATGTGCTAGTGGTCAAAAAATTAATTAGAACTCTTCTTCCTATTTATGCAATTAGAGTTTTAGCTATTCAAGAAATGAGTTGTGATCCTAAAAATTGTATAACCTTGGATGCACTAGTGGGAAGGTTGATAACCTTTGAGCTAGATAACTTTGATAACTATGTTCCTAACTTTGGTAGCATTCAGTTTGCATTTGAAGCTAAACTATCACTCAAGAAGAAAAGTGGAAAATCTAAAAGCAAAAATCCTGATAGTGACGATGAAGACAATTTTGAGGATGGCCTTAAAGTCATTGAAACCCTTCTTGCAAGAAGATTCCCAAAAGGCAAAGGAAAGTATAAAGGTAAAACATCTCTAATCTAAAAGAAGAAAGTTTGATAGTGAAGATGAAGACAATTTTGATGATGACCTTGAAGTCATTGAAGCCCTTCTTGCAAGAATATTTTAAAAAGGCAAAGGAAATTACAAAGGTAAAATATCTTTAATCTACTTTTCTTATGAAGAAGTGGGTCACATTGCTGCAAGGTGTCCAAACAAAGAAGGAAAAGAAGAAAAGATGCATGACAAGTACAAAGGCAAGAAAGATTTTAAAATCTACAAAGACTACAAGGATAAAGGTAAGAAATCCTATTACATGGCTAAAGACTTTGATATTAGTGATGAAGATGAAATGGTTTACATTGTTGTAAAAGATGAATCAGATGACAAAAATGATAAGATGTCCTTCATTTCTCATATTAGCAAGAATGACACATAGATTATTGATAGTGATTGTTCTCACCAAATGATTGGTGATAAATCAAAGTTTGAGAACTTGGAACACTATGATGGTGGGAGTGTCAAATTTGGAAATGATGAACCTTATTATGTAAAAGGAAAAGGTTTCATTACATCGACTAATGAACTTAGATATGACAATGCTTATTGGGTTGAAGGACTGAAACATAATCTAGTCAGTGTGGCGTAGTTGAACAACATTGGATTCAAGGTAGAATTCATGAATGGAAAGGCCAAACTATTGGATGGAAAAGGAAATCTAGTTGGGACTAATAATCAAACAAAAGGTAATCTATTATATCTAGATCTAACTAAAAGTTTGTGTTTCCTAGCTCAAGTAGAGGAAAGTTGGTTATGGCATAAAAGGTTGTGTCATGTGAATTTTGATAACCTGGTCAACATAAGAAAAAAGAAAAGAGTAAGAGGAATTCCTAGTCTAAAGAAACTTGACATGGGCATATGATTTTTTTTTTTTAATTGGAAAGATGGGAAAGACAAGTTTCAAAAGCAAGAACTATCACTCTAAAGAAGTTCTAGAGCTAGTTTATACAGATCTTTGTGGACATATTAGCATAGAAAGCTACTATGGAGATAAGAATTTCCTTTTATTTGTTGATGATTATTATAGGATCATGAAAGTGATGAACTTAAAAGAAAAATTTGAATCCTTTGAATAATTCAAGTGGTATTTGGCTAGAGTGGGGAAATAAACATGAAAGAAACCAAAATGTCTTAAAGTCAGATAAAGGAGGAGAATTCATCTTAAATGAATTCAATGAATTCTACAATGAAAGAGGAATCAAAAGAAAAATATTTTCACCTGGTACACCTCAACAGAATGGCATAGTAGAAAGAAGAAATAGATCCATTATGGATTGTGCAAACACTGATGATAGAGAAAAATGTTTCAATCAAATACTAGAAGGAATCAATCAACACAATAGTTCATACCTTAATTGAGTTTAGTTGAAGAAGGATACAGATCAAATACCTTATGAACTATGGTATGACTATAAACCTAATGTTTTTTATTTCAAATTATTTAGAGGAAAATGTTATATCTTGAAAGAAACTAGGAAAGGAAAATTTGATGTGAAAAGTGATGAAGGAATATTCTTGGGATACTCCAACAAGAGCAAAGCATATAAATATATGAATCTTACTACTCACAAAGTC